>JACEGR010000088.1:0-450110 GCA_014170235.1 Listronotus bonariensis
CAAGTGACATTTGACATTTGGCATTTGACAGGTGACAGGCCGTGGCCACGCCCTTGCACAAGATTCCACGAGCGGATAAATCCCACTGTGCGTTCCGTAATTTTATTGGTCATTCAGGGATCACGTGCAGATCCTACGATTGAGGTTATGTATGTGAAATGTAAAATTGTAAACAACGAAACGGCAAACAATAATACAGTGTACAATGTATTTTACTATTTTTTTGTGTCTCGACTATTTGGATTTGTTTGTAATTTGTATTTCTGATAAAATTTAGCATTTTTCTAAAAACAGAATTTATTTTTTAAAGCTGCACAAGAGCTTCATTGTGATTTAAACAATAATTGTCAAATTTTCTATTCTAGTTTACAATCTAATGTATTTTTTTCCACCGTATATAACTTGTATGTTATGATTGTTTTGTATGTGTACTTGTTTAAGATAAATGTAAAACTGTGGAAATAAAAATTTTAATAGACTGTTTTCTACATAACATGGTTTTATTTTCAAGATGTATTCAAAACATTAAGATTTATACAAGAATATTATAAATAATATATTATTATGGCTATATTAACTTTCTTTGTATAAGTATATATAAATATATGTTAATTTCTACTGGAAAAATAATTATGATCCTCTTTTGAATTATGAGAGACATATAAACTAGTAAAATTGCCTTTCAAATTATTGTTAATATCCTTAAGCTCTGAGCTAGAGGCTTTTTACATATATTTTTACGTCCCTTATCTTTTTTTGAGTTGAAAAAAACCTCTGCTGTTTATTGATTTTTTTATTTTCAGGCTCTTTGATTGAAATTTGTGAAACAGAAAAAGAGTTATCAGATATAGTTGATTCTGATGGTAGCTCCAGTAATTTCTCAATTGTAATTAAATGACTTTCAATTTGCAGAATAACTTCATCTGTTAACTTGTTTTTATCTGCATTCTCCAATTTTGTCATTGCCTTTAGTATGTTGGCAGAGAAATTTTGCCTCTGAATATATGATTTATCAATATATTCTGTTGAAAGTTTCATTTCATCAAGTTCACTACTACGTAATATTTCTTCGTTTTTCGTTCTTGGATAAAAAGTTATTTGTATGTAATGAATATGCTTACAGACCTTGTTAGCCACACAAAAATCATTGCAAGTGCATGAGTAGGTGTGTGAACAAACTTTGCACTCTCTGCATTCAAAATCACAACAACTTTCATCAAAAAGTTTCTCTACACAGTAAAGTTCTTGCTTTTTGTCTAAATGAATTGAATTTATATACCATTTCCTATGGTTTTCACTGTCAGACTCAACAAAAAATTTGCTGGAACATGCAGTTTTATGTCTAATCATCATTTCTTTAAAATGAACTGATTGTTTTCCTTTGATTTGTTTTATAACTCGATCAACACATTTATCTCGGATATATTTTAGTAGAACATGTAATGATTTATCTAATCTCTTTACTTTCTTGGCATCTAAATAAAAATATTTTATTATTTTATGCATTGCCTCTAGGCGCATATTAGTATTTATTCCACATCCTCTGCGAAAACAGTATGCCCATTTTTCATAGTTTGTACTGTAATAATTTTGAAAATATATCCCAAAGTTTTGGGTGTCAACATCTGAAAGTAACTGAGATATAGTATTTTCAATAACTTTAGGAAAATCATTAGTATCTGTATTTTGCTGAAGAAACTTAATTACTTTGTAAACTTCTGATCGTTTGGTTTTATCACTAATCTTGTTTAAATTTTGCTGCCAAGCTCGATCTATATGCCATGAGCAAAATAGCTGATGAATAGCTGGGCTCATTATGGTACACCAGGCACTGTAGTATGTTGAAACAATGTCAGTCATAAAGGTTTTTGGTGATAAAATACCGATACTTAATTTGATAACATTAAAAAAAGTTCATAAACATAAGTATCTTTCCTATTTGTAAACATGAATGCTACTGGAATCCCTTCCCCAAACTCATCCACCACCAAAACACTTGTTAATTCAAAGTTGTAACTATTCAACCCATGAGTACCATCTACAGCTATTATATTTTCTCCAAATTTTTTAAACATGCTCTTTTGGAAATCAGTCATAATAACTAAACAGAAATCTACAGTAAGTAAGCCATATACTTTGTCCTCCACCCCTTGTTTCTTATAAAGCAATATAGGATTGTTCTCATCTTGCTCACATTGTTTTATCCATAACTCGACTGATAAAGCATCATTTTCATGTTTGACTCCTTCAGATATGTTGATGTGATAAGATTTTTTAATATTTTGTATGTCCTTTCGAGTAATGAGGTCTTCACGACCTAAGTTTTCCTTCACTTTAACTCGGTATGAATCTAGAATCCTGAAATATATAATAAATTAAGATCAAAACAAATTTTTTAAATTCAAACTTTCTGTAAAAAAAAATATATATATTAAAAATTGAGTTATTACCTAGCTGGCGGAACTCCCAAGGTAAGTTTGGAAGCTACCATTGATCTATCAACTTTTGCGATCCTTATATGCTCCAACTGAATCCTGTGGCCATAATGTGTTTTATTCCATGTTACAACAAACTTTTTATCTTCTATAACTTTTATACTACTTGTACAATATCGATTCAGTTTACATGAGCCTTGTGATTTGGGAAACCTAATATTTTTTGAACTTGATGACTTTTTACCTGAAAAATATAAATATGTTATTTGAAAATTATTGTCAATTACAATCTGCACATTTTCACTTATTTTAGTAGTTTAATAGTTTTATTCTGTCTTTTGCACAACACAATAAACCACAAAAGTGTTTTCAAAACTGAGTTTAGCTCAGAAAGTGATTAGATTGTAAATAACAATTATGGTTTGATTGTATTTCGGTTTGAGTTATGCATTTGTAGAATCAATTGTTATTCACATTACTTACCTGACCTATTACATGTATAATATCTTACTAATTTGCCATTAATTTTGTATGAACGCAAGATGATATAGTTTGACTTTTCTTTTTCTCAATCAATTGTTTCCATGCAAAAAAATCTAAAAAAAAAACAAAAAAAATGGTTTACTTATGTGTAATATGCTGCCGTCCTATGTTAGAACCCCATAATATATATATATTAATATATATTAATATATATATATATATATATATATATATATATATATATATATATATATATATATATATATATATATGTATATATATATATATATATATATATATATATATATATATATATATATATATATATATATTTTTTTTTCATTAATAAGCTATTGGTAAAAATGGAATGCTGGTGCATTAAAAGGTACCTAATATTTTAAAAAATGTATAAAATTATAGATGGAAAATCCGTTTATTTTTGTTATAAGAACGACAAATAAATCACCAGCATTTAATTTTTGTTCAGAAGTCAATTTTAAGACAAAATGTAGATCCTGGGTACTGACGTAGGACTGCAGTAGGTATGTAGGTGCTTAATTCTATACAGGTAAGAAGAGGAGGTACACACTATGAGTAAGTTACAAAGACTAGAAATATCAGAATTAAAGAAACTTAGTCAATTTCAAAAACAATAACAGTAATTACTTTATTAATTTGTTATTATACCTTCATTATTTGGGAACGTAATCGTCTCCATTTCCATATTTATGTGATGATCATCATTTAAATGAGAAATTAAATCAACATTACGCAGGAACGAACTATTACAACCACTTTCCAAACATTTGTAATTCCATTTTGTATGATCGTAGGACACAATTTTTGGTTTGCTCTTATGAACATTTTTACTATGTTTATTTAAATTGGATTGCGTTGAAAATATTTTGTTGCACTTGAAACACAAAACAGGCATTTTTTCTAAATAAAAATTATGAAATTCAAAAAAACTTGAATTGAAAAATACAAATACAAACTACACTCTCATAACCATAACCTCACAACAATACAGCATTAACACGTGATGCGTTACGACCAATAAAATTGTGGAACGCACAGTGGGATTTATCCCCTCGTCAAGATTCCTTGACGCATGCGCAGTACCCTAAATTTGGTTTGGGCAAGGTTCCTAAATAATTGCTGACGTCAGAGATCTTGAGATAATAAGCTTCCCCGGGGGCGGAGGTTGGTCAATCGGCTATCTATCCCTACTTGAGTATGTTCCGAATTTGGCAACTTTGTTGGCTCCATTAACTGAACTTCTTAAAAAGAACAAAAAATTCGAATGGAAGGAACCACAGCAGACTTCTTTCGAAAACACAAAATTGGCGTTGCTAAATTGTAAACCCCTACATAGACCTGATTATTCCAAAAGTTCATTTTACAAACGGACGCAAGTTCTGTTGGCATGGCAGCTTGCTTATATCAACAGGAAGGTGACGAGAAGCAAATCATTGCACACGCAAGTGCTAAATTCTCCGATACTACAAAGCGTTATCACATAAACGAACAGGAATGTTTATGTTTAGTATGGGCAATTAAACAATTTAGGATGTATCTAGAAGACGCTCCTTTTACTGTCAGGACAGACAGCAAGGCAGTAACTTGGTTGGACAAGTTTAAGGATAGCAAGGCTAAATTAACAAGATGGGCACTCCAACTACAAGAATACAGTTTTAATATTGAACACGTAAGATCTCAAGACAACGAATTCTGTGATTTTATGAGTAGAAATCCAGAACCGGATATTGCATATGACGATAAACCAGATGTTGAAAGGTTATTGCCACCGGAAAGCCAAAAGTCCGCGCTACAAAGTGGTAATGTTGAGCTGTTATCCAGCAGTCAGCAGGATAACCAAAAGCCAACGAGCACAAGCGTAGCCGAACTGCCAACCGAGGGTAATGCAAAGCCTACATCATCTGGGGACGAAGTCAAATTGCTTCAATGCCAAAAATTTGAAACTTCACCGTCAGTAAAGCAAGTGAACGTCGGAGATCTACAACAGAAAATCGTGGAAATTCAGGAAAAAACACCTTACTTGCAAAGACTAAAAGAGATCGTTACAATATTAAAACGTCAAGAGCCCACAACTAGACAGGAAAGGAAAATCAAAAAATATTACGATTTTTATGACAATGTACTATGGCGAAAAGGTCGATCTGGAGACAGGATTGTAGTACCTCGTAAACTGTCACAGCGAGTAATTCATATGTACCATGATTCTGAAGATGCAGCTCATCCGGGAATCGACGAAACGTACAGAAAAATCGCTGAAGTTTATTTTTGGGGTCATCAGAAATCTGACATTCAGAAGTACATAAAAAATTGTATTGTTTGTTCAGTGTGCAAAACGCAACAACGACAAGCTAAGGCACCGTTACACGCGCACACTCCAAAATTTCCTTTCCAAATGATTTCTTTAGATGTCTTAGGACCTTACAATCCTGCGGCCATAAAAACTGGAAATCGCTTCATTTTAATCTGCCAAGATGTTTTCAGTAAATGGGTTGAGGCAAAAAGTTTTCCAGAGGTTAAAACTGCGAACATCGTTAAGTTCTTAGACGAGGAGATCGTAGCTCGATATGGCATTCCAGAAACAATAATTTCTGATCAAGGTCCTGCGTTTATGGGTGAAAAACTTAAACAATACTGCGATAAAAACGGTATTACACAACTTTTTAGTTCAATTTACCATCAGCAGGCCAATCCTGTTGAACGTAAGGTTCAAGAATTAAAAAAGGTCATTCGCGTCCTTCTGACAGATAAACAGCCGAAATATTGGGAGGAGGTTCTCCCTAAAGCATTGCAAGTTTTAAGGAGTAGGGTGTGCAGGGCAACTGGACAAACTCCAGCTAGCATCCTTTTAGGTTACGAGCTTCCTCTTCCAGGATCTTGGCAAAGAAAATGGCCTAAAGCGCGTAAACATTATGACTTTAAACAAAGACAGGAGCGTAACAAGGAAGTTGCCAGAAAATTAAAACAATACCAACAAAAAGAGTATTATGACGAATCAGAGCCAATTATCACATTTAAAGCGGGAGATTTCGTAAACGTCCGACAACGTCGCGGGGGTGCATTTTTACCAGCCTGGGCGGGACCTTACGAAGTTGTGGAAAAAGTTTCTGATACTACCTATGACATCATGATTGATGGAAAGCAAACTAACATACATCTTGACGATATCCGACCGGCGCAGCCGGGTAACATAGTAAGTTTCGATTCGGACGACGAGCTGACTTCTGAGTCGGACTTTTCTGAATACGAGACGGTTCCATTAGTTACTCATACCGACACCGAGTCCGAATCTGACAGTATTCAGGAATCCGATAATGAAGGTATGCGGAACGTTGTCAGTGTCCCACCAACGCCTAATGATGACTTTCCACAACTTCACTTAGATGAAGATCGTCAAATTGACTCAGAATTAGAATCTCTTCTGGATAATGTAGAACACTCTGTAGCATGCGTCTCAGGTTTAATACCAACTCAAAGTTTTTACAATTCCAAAGTAAGCGAACATGATTACAACATTTGTAAAGGTTTGTAGTGAGCGCGTGTCTAGAGAGGGGGTGTCGTGAAAGTAAGTTTCACGAGTAAAATACCACAAAATATTTACGGCTTTCTTTTTAAAATAACTCGGAAAGCATCGTAGAAATAAAATGCAAAATTAAAACCGATTTGCAATACGTTTTGGCTCGGGAATCCGCATGAGAATGAATCTAGCGCAGCAAAACCGGCTTAATTTATACTCGGGAAAAGTGGGTAGTCCTTAAGGCCATTTGGACCAATAGCGTGAGACCACAAAATTGCCAGTTTACCGTCTGAACGCTGTAAATTGCAAGTTTGGTAAAATTAAGAAGAAAGAATTCTTCAAGGCTCTCTCAGGAATTGCAATTTTGCTTAGTCTGAACATTCTATCTAATTCAGTAAATTTTTCTATCACAAAATTGTGACAATCACCAAAAATTGTGACTTTTCCAAATTGTGACATTTTTTATTAAAAACTAATTAGTGACCATTACTTTTTTGTGCTTTTGATTAAGCCAAAAATTTAATAAACTTTTTAAAAGTAAAAACTTTTGTTTCTTAAAATACAAATTCCTAGTCTGGAATTTGAGTCTCAATTATTATAAATAATTAATCTTTGTAAATATTGCTAATCTTGTAAATAATAGTTTTAAGCTTATTGTTTATAAAACGTACTTTGTGAACCAATTGTCGAATTAAAAAATTGAAAGATTTTCTAGTTTGATATTGGATTTGCTGGTGCTAGTTAAACAAATAGTTTGAATCTGTTTTTGCATTTGTTATAAATAATTTAACTTTGTTGTTACTAGAGGTTAACAACAAATTGTAAATTCTTTTGTTACTTAAAATAGTTATAAGATAAATTTGAGTTTTCTTTATTTTAAGTTTAAACAATTGCTTTTCTTTAGATTTAGTTGCTTTTGAATACTTTGAGTATTTCAAGAATCGTTCAGTTTTTACTTCGAGTATTTTTAGCTTTAGAACTTAGCATAATATTCCTGAAAAAGTAAAAATTGAAATTAAAAATAATAATTTAAAAAATAGTGTTTAAACAAAAAGACTTATAGTTTGAACAAATAGTGTTTAATAACTTTTAGTGTTAAAAGTTTTTACATAATATTTTTGAGTTTGTAAATTTAGATTAATACTTAGATTTTAGTTTTTTCTAAATTGTAAAGAGCTCTTAAAGACGTAAGGACTTTTCCCCTAACCCTTAAAAAGCAGACTTGCTTTAATTTTCTTTTAGTGTTTTCTAAATTTTTTACATTATTTTTGCATTAAATTGCATAGCTTTTCTTTGATAATGCGGCAACCATATACATACATATAGGGCTTCATGGCACACTGGGATTGAAATGATTTGAAGTATAGCTATGCAATTTATGCAAAATAATCTAAAATACGTAAAAAACGGGGTTTTAGGAGGTGAAAATCAAATATTGTGTGCCACTTTAGCTTTAAATTAAGAATTGTGTGCAAAAAAAGGGGAAATATTGTAAAAATAGGATTAGTTTAAATTTCAAGTCTGATGATGAATATCCTAAGAACGAAACGTTTCCGCCCAAAAAATCTTCCAGATTCATGATCAGCGCCCCAAAAACCCCCGTATACCAAATTTCGTCAAAATCGGAGTTGCCGCAGGTTTCTAGAAAATTACCAAATTTAATTTTCTGGTCTTAAAAACTACCTTGAAATTCTCTAAAATCCAAAAATTAAGACTAAAATAGGTAAAAATAATAATTGCTTATCTGCCACTAAAAATGTTAAAACCGGTAACTTCTTTTTATTCAAGTTTCACTACTTATTTTTTGTTAAATGTAGCTATTTATTGCCACCAAAAATTTTCTAAATTTAAGTTAGGTTAACACTATTGTTTTTTCCCACTTCCGTTTTAATCGCACATAGCTGCTACTTTTAAAAAATTATAAATGATATCACTGGTATATTTTATTTTATTGCAGTATGCATGGGCGTAGCCAGGTATCGGCAAAGCCCCCTCCCCCAAGCTATGAACAAAATTTTTAATTTCTTTGGAGATGTTAAATTTATACGTAAATACCTACAAACCCTACAAAATTGCAGTTTATAATCTTCCACCATAATATTAAAGATAATTCCCCTACAATCAAGATAGCCAATCTGGAAATACAGCCCAAAGTGTCAGCGAAATATCTAGGAATAATAATTGATAATAAAATAAACTTTAATCAGCATACATCCAACATCAAAAAGAGGACTATAGCCAGAGCAAAACATTTTAGAAATTTAACATTTAAAGACCAAGGCATAAGCAGAACAACCGCTACCCGAATTTACAAATCCATATGCAGACCCCTCCTTGAATATGGTCATACTATGTTCCTCAACCTAAAAAAACAGCATTAAAAAACCTTGAAGTTGCTGAAACCACTTCATTACGCATTATAACAAAAACACGACATCCAAGGAATCCCCTACACAATCCATCGAACCAGCTACTGTACAATATCACTCAAATCCAACCAATCTCGGACAGGCTAATACAATTATCCCAGAAATTTGCCTCGAAACAGCATAACATTGACCGCCTTCAACCATTGTGTACCCAAAGAACTATACCCCAGCAACAGAATCCACCATATAGATTTCCAACAAGAACAATTTTTGAACAGCTACAAGAAATGAACAATCAATAACCCCCTTATAAAAACATTTTTTTTTGTCTATCAATTTTTTCCAAATTCTATACCTGTACCATAACAACGATTAAAAATTAATATTATTTATATAAAAATACTGGGCAGCAGGACCTAGGTCAATAGCCCATTGGCATAGTATATATGTATTGTATTGTGTCAATAAATGTCTTAATAAATAAATAAATAAATAATATACGTAAATAAGGACTCCGCAACGATAAATATATTAAAAATATACGGGGTGTTGTCTAACATAGGTCCGGAAATGCATCGTTTTCAAGATACAGGGTTTAAACTTAAAAAAAAATCGTATTGTGATTAATATCTTAAATAACCATTGACAGTGTAGCGCCACGGCACTGCTTTTAAAATCTAACACCTCAAGTAAATTTTCCGTCAAGTGCCTGCTACAAAGTAAAAGTTGGGTTCGGAAGATTCTTGCGCCAATTGAATTATAATAGAATTTATTTTCTAAGTTAATTTAGAGGAAATTTATACTGATAATAAAAAAACTGTGGTAAATTTTAAGGGAGCACAATTTATTTTAAAACACTGTAAAACACTGTGTACATATTTTAGATTGTGTATAATTACGTGAGCCACCCAAGCAATCACTAATTTTAAGTTAATTTTTATAAATTTTTTAATATTTATTCCAATTAAATTATAAAAATGATACTCCAAAATTTTATTCATTGCAGCGAAATTTTAATCTTTCGAGCCACCACAATTTTCCCTTCTTCAATAAATAAAAATCAGCCTTCCCTCATCTGATGATATTAAAAATCAAATTCAATCCTGTTGCACTCCCAATTACTTAATTTTATTTCTGCACAAAAACAAAATCAGTCCACTTCGCCCAGTTCATTACAACAGATTTTATTAAAATTTTAGTGTTGTAGAGGGCTAATTGGGCCCTAACACGATTAAATTTATAAGTCTAGTGGGGTCTTGAGCGGCATCTAAATATGTATGACAAAAAAATGTATGCCAGTGACTTTCTTGTATTTTTTAGCCTATAAAAATACAGCTTTTTGCCTTTTAAACTTTTTCTCGTGTCTTGCTTATTTTTAAAGAAAATAAATAAAATACCTACTCTATTTCCTATCCCTAGACCACCCAAAAACATAGTATAAAGCAAATAGGTATAAAGCAAATTTTGAAAACTTTTTATTTAGTAAAATTTGTTAGTTCAGATGTTATTATTGTTTAGTTTAGCATTTATGGTGTTTCTACATAATTTTAAGTAAATATTATAAAAATATTATTTCTCATATTTAGTGTGCCGTTATTCAGGAATACACCATTTAAAGATTTGTTTTTTTCAAAAACTAAGCAGGATATAAAAATATATTAAAAAAGGTAAAAATACTTAAAACCTCGCTTTTTCAAATGTATTTTTGTAATTCTGTTAAACAAAAACCTACAAC
Source organism: Listronotus bonariensis (assembly GCA_014170235.1). Lineage (NCBI taxonomy): Eukaryota > Metazoa > Arthropoda > Insecta > Coleoptera > Curculionidae > Listronotus > Listronotus bonariensis. The sequence goes on from JACEGR010000088.1 coordinate 10,576, forward strand.
ACAAAGCAATAAAGAAAATCTACTAAAATTTGTTTCCCCTTTTTTCAGGTTAATGGTACTGTCAACATGATTTGCAATAACTCTAAATTATGGGTACAAGCACTATTTAAATAAGGCCGGTATTAATAATTTCCGAGCTTAATAAGGCAACTTGCAATATTTTGATTAATTTACTCTTTGCCGATACGACACAGTTCTCTCTCTCTCTCTATTTTTTTTCTTGGCTTCAGGTCCAATCCACCACTCTCCCCCTTCCGGACTATGCTTTCCAGGGCTTCGTCGGTGGAAAATCTGGATAATCGAGCTCGTAGCTCCCAGAAATTCCAAAAAGAAAACAAACAATTCAACAATCGATGCAATGCATAAATTGTTGGCTGTCAAACGAAGATCTGCTACTTGTGTTACGTATAACCTTCACTTTCACTACTGACAGTTCCCATGGCACGCCCATTTATTTCCCGCCATTTGAGAAATACCTCGAGTTCACCACCAAACAGGATACCATCAGCTTATAGGAATCTTCGCTCACAGCGCTTAGATCCAGAAGAAAGATGCCGTCAATTTAGCGTGAATCTTTCCTTGATCCCCGAAGGTAAAAAACGTTCGTACGACACCTCTAGCCGCCACGCCGGGAAGAACTTTGTAGTCCTCTACGCACGTCCGCACTGTCCGGAGGTCAAACAAAAGTTCATACGACACAGTTGTAAAAGTAATTAGGATTGTGGTGACTGTGGACAAAATCACCATTTCCTCTTTGTAAATAATATTTATATTCATATTCTTTAATAATGCTTGCATACAAAATTGTATTTACACACGTCAAAAATATATGTATACATAATAAAAATTAATAAAATTTACTAATACACAATCACAGATAAAACAATCAATAACAGTTCATAAAACTACACACTTAGTTTAACATTACAAAGATATTAAAATCTATAATTTAAAATTTCTTCAAAAGAATAAAAAGCATTTTGTATCAGCAATTTTTAACCACTCTCTTAAAAGAGGAAAGGGACATTTCTTTTAAGGTATAGGGAAGCTTATTGAAGAATTGAATGGCAAGGCAACAGGCCATTCTGACACCTTTTCAAGTGATTATAGCTTGGCATCAAATGCTCTTTATATTGCGTATTGTATGAATGTATATCCTGATGGGTTATATCTATGGAGACCTAGAAGAAGGAGTGTAATCGACATGCTTTTAAAATGGGCTTAATTTTTTGTCTAAATTATAGTTCTAAATATGTCACTAGAGGGTACTGTGGTCAATCGGGATCTTTCTAGGGCTGCTGCTTATACTGTATATGTACAAAAAATAGTACAAAAGTAAAATATAAAATTTCAATAAGTTTATTTTTAAATAGGACACTATAAAGAACACTACTTAATTTTAATGAGTTTGTATTAAACAAAAATTAGATCATTTTCAAAGAATATCGTAAAGAGTGTTTAAATTCCCAAGATCATAATTATTTTAATTATATTATATGCATTTTCAGGATTCACATTCAACACTAAGATTTTGTAGTATCGAATATATCAATTTGGTTTGGCAACAAAAACCTCCTTTACCAAAATGTTTTCTTAAGGCCAATAGCTTTTGGTACACCTGTTTGGTGTGGGTCCCATGTCTCGGTTATTAAATTAAAAAAAAGCTACGCACCTAATTTTTTTATGTTCTCCTGTCCATGGAAAACGTATCGAGGTAAGCGTTAAATGCAAAATAATACACTTAAGACAAAGAAGGTGTGAAAGAGGCAGATTTTTAAGTTGTAAGTGATAACAAAATTAAAACACAGCGTAAGAGAGCTAAAGGTCTAAAAAACCCTTGGAAGAAAACTAAAAACAATATTCTACGGGCTGCGTATGACCTCGTACTATTGATATAAACATAAACAACTGTTGTCTCGATATAGACCGCCGTCTTTACACGCATTGGCAAAAATTACTTATGAAGTGGCACGATGTGTATAAAGACTGTATTAAAACATTGTTAAGTTGGTTAGATAAGGGATAAACTTATGAATAAAGTATTGTACAGGGTGTCCCATTTTGGTTGTCCCTTATGGGAAACTTTTAAACCATCAGAGATATTAAAAATCTGATACCCCATCCTCGAGCTCTTTTTTGGAGAAAACATTTATGGTAAAAACAGATCATCGCTATCGCGAAGCGTTTCAGAGATACAGGGTGATTCTCGATTTTTCACTTTTTTAAAAGGCCCTGTAGCTTTGTTGTTATTACAGATACGAGAAAACTAATTGCACATTATAAAGACACTTTTTCCGTAGAATTCAGTGGCGTAGTCAAAAATTTTTTGAGCTGTCATTTTTGACATATGACCCAAACATGTTTTTTTAATAGGGACACCCTATAAATGATTAGGTAATTAAATTGCTTGTTTTTTTCTGATTAAAATAATATATCATAGTAGGTGGTTTAATAAATTTTTACGTCAAATATTGGAAAAATTATGATTTTAAAGACGCATTGCGGCTTCTATCTGTTTTTAAATTGTTTTATATTTTTGTTTTAAAAGGAATCTGTCATCCCTTAGCTCAGGAGACATTTCTGTAGAAAAAAAATAAAAAAATAAATAAATAAAAAAAATTATTAAAAAAAAATTTTATTAATTAATTTTTGTTTTTTTTTTTTCTACGGAAATGTCTCCTGAGTTGAGGGATGGCAGTATTGTTTTTAAACAAAAATATAAAACAATTTAAAAACAAATAGAAGCCGCAATGCGTCTTTAAAATCATAATTTTTCCAATATTTGACGTAAAAAATTTATTAAACCACCTACTATGATATATTATTTTAATCAGAAAAAACAAGCAATTTAATTACCTAATCATTTATAGGGTGTCCCTATTAAAAAAAACATGTTTGGGTCATATGTCAAAAATGACAGCTCAAAAAATTTTTGGCTACGCCACTGGATTCTACGGAAAAAAGTGTCTTTATAATGTGCACTTAGTTTTCTCGTATCTGTAATAACAACAAAGCTACAGAGCCTTTTCAAAAGTGAAAAAATCGAAAATCACCCTGTATCTCTGAAACGCTTCGCGATAGCGATGATCTGTTTTTACCATAAATCTTTTCTCCAAAAAGAGCTCGAGGATGGGGTATCAGATTTTTAATATCTCTTATGGTTTCCAAGTTTCCCATAAGGGACAACCAAAATGGGACACCCTGTACAGTGCTACATTAGGTACGCCGATATAAGCCTTTCTTGAACTACAGGACATCATGTTATTTTTTATTTATGAGCCTAACAGTACACAGTCTTTTATTAAAAAGTTTCCAACAAAGGTTTCCTGGATTCGGAGTAGTGTAATTAGCAAGCAAAAAGTTGGGTAATCTAAAAAAGTAAATGAAAATTAGTTACATAAACAGCGTGTCTTCAAAAGTTCTTACCAAATGAGAAACTTTTTAATTATTAACTTTACGAAAAAAGTGCCTTCTAAAAAGTCTTGCTTGATAAGAAAATACATTTCTACAAAAATAATAGAGTATATATACAGAGTGGCTTAAAAAAGTCTTGTTACCAAATTAATACACAGCGTATATCCCAACTACGGCACGAAACTTTAAAAGGCAATTTCTTATGTCATTTTATAAAGAAAAGTTTTAATAAACATATGTTCGGAATTGCTGTGTTTCTTAAATACATTTCTACAAAAATAATAGAGTATATATACAGAGTGGCTTAAAAAGTCTTGTTACCAAATTAATACACAGCGTATATCCTAACTACGGCACGAAACTTTAAAAGGCAATTTCTTATGTCATTTTATAAAGAAAAGTTTTAATAAACATATGTTCGGAATTGCTATGTTTCTAAAATACAGGGCGTTAAAGTTAAAAAATAGATATTTTATAAATATATTAAATACCCTTAAATCGGCTGGGTTCAAATGTGATGTGTTTGTTTGATGAAAAATAGCGCTTGTAAAGTTTTAACTAGATTGACTTTATTGAGTCTTGTAGCGTCTCAGTGGGCACAACAGCCAATATTATTGAGAGAAAAATGTACGCCACTGGCTTTTTATGTAGTTTTTATATTTTTTTCCATATAGCAAATGAAAATACGCATTTTTAGTGTCGTACATTTTTTTGTATGTAGCTTCGTATTTAAGATATTTATAAAAAACCGCCGTTTTAAAAAATAATTAACGCCTTGAAGTTCAGAAACAAAGCAACTCCGGACATATGTTTATAAAAACTTTTCTTTATAAAATGACATAGAAAATTAACCTTTTAAAAAGTTTCGTACGGTAGTTAGAAAATGCCCTGTATTTCAGGGCGCTGTTGCCTTTTTACCTTCACGGCTTTCTTGTATAGAAGGCTGTGGTCATATACAAGTTTGGGTTTTTCTTTATGTGTACTAGAAACGAATTTCTGTGAAGTAACCACAACATACTTGTGGTTACCTGGTATTATCACGTCATAGTATGCTTTGACAACTTTTGCAAGCTGCGCCATTTTTGTACTACTGAGGAAATCTACTTAGTTTTGATTAACTTGGTCGCATACAAACTCTATTAAAGCTGTATAATTTAAAAATAAAATACATATCTCCCAAGAACATAAGTTTAGACTTACCTGTTTTTAAGAGATTTACCAATTCTGTTTTACCCTGGGGGCAGACCTCAATACCGTTTAATAAAACGGTAATTTTTTCCATGATTTAATGAAAAAACACAAAAAACAGGAAAACGTTTACGTTTTCAAACTTAACCTAAAAACCCCTTTTAATTTGCAGTTTGGACGACTTTTCACACATAAATAAGATGAACAGAGATAGACGAACTGAAACTATCTACCTGGGGATAGTTACCAGTTATAGTAAGAAGAATGTTACTCTTACGTCATAGTAAGTTAGTAGGTCTACACAAAAACCTAGTTACACGGTAACTAAAACATACAATGTTTACATGGTTACCTCGCAGAATATCGCGTTTTCCAGTATGTAGATTGATGGAAGTTAAAATTTTATGCTGAATAAATCCAATACTACTGTCAGCTTTGTATGAAAAGACCCGAGACCACTCTCATTACCCGACGCTGAAGCCTAAAGATCTAAGCGGCACCATTTGCACGACCCCATGCAAGAACCGCACATGATAGGTGGCTATATCACAATGAAAAATTAGCCTGCTCGAACTGAGCCTTGAAACCAGGCATTCAATATGAGAATCCCACCTTAATCTGGTGTCAAGATGTACCCTCAAGAACCTCACACAGTCTTACTTGTATCTTCCTGTGGAATCTGCCTTATTGAAAATAACATCTGCTCGGTCTTTGTGTCGTTCGAGTAGAGCCTATTAGCAGCGAACCATCAATCTTCAGTCCTAGACTCTGACTCCGCAGCGCCAGCAAGCGCCTCATCCCGATTGCCTGTGGTGAAGGACATAATATCGTCTGCAAAGAGAGTAAATTTAGCCATCAGATCAGCCTGGGGCAAGTCGTTGATGTATATTTAAGAAAAGTAAAGGCCCCAGGCCCGATCCCTGAGGAACCCGAACACTTACCTCTCTCTCCGCAGACCGCACCCTACGTACCGACACAGCCTGGCGTCTGTAACTCAAGTAAGATTTGATTAAGACAATGCCACTTTTACCAAAGCCGTCAATTTTGAGTTTTTCAAGAAGCACTTCGCGGGAAACACAGCCAAATCCTTTCTTAGGTCACAAAAAACTGCTGCTGTGAGTGCTGTGTAGTTGCGGTGGTTAAACGTCTCCAGTATGAACGACAAGGTCACGTATTAATCAGAGGTACCACCTCAATCAGCACAGTACGTACAAAGTACGTACATTTTACGTCGTTACGTCCAGGGATCTAAATGAGACGTCTTATGTACGTATCTCTACTACGTTTTATGTACGTACTTTAAAGTACATACATAAGACGTACATTTGAGAACCATTTTACGTCGTATTTTAAAGTACATACATAAGACGTACATTTTAGATCCATTTTACGTCGTAACGTATAGAACATCTTATGTACGTATCTCTTATACGTCTTATTGTTGTACTTTAAGAAACCACTTATATACACACATTTACATCTTATATATCCAGTGTGCCTACGTATAAGTTGGTGTCATATGGGAAAAACTTTTATTATTTATTTTACGAGGAAAAGTTATTCTAAATAATGAGTTCTGCATAGTCGAAAACCTGCATTACAATTATCAGATATCACGGTGAGGTCTGGACAAAAATGTAATTTTTGCTCAAGAGGACAGAACCTGTATTTTTGCTGATATCAAAAATAACTTAAAAGTAATTTATTTTACAATTGGTGAGATTTAATTTTTAGTTTTTAGCATTCCAAATAGTGAGTACGATTTAAATATATGCGCTTATCCGGTAAGATCTAAGACTCGATAATGGAACTCATATAGTGACGTCACTTCATGACTTGTATACACACGAAAATTAGGCTATAGTTGATAATGTTCATGAGTAATGACATTTTTGAAATGTGCACACCTGCGCTGCATTTTAACATGTCAATAGTCGGATTTGTTGGTTGCATATATTTTCTTTGTTTGATACATTCCTAACTGATTTGGCGCCAAAGAAAGTGTAGGAGAGGAGGAGAGAGAAGACGACCGAGTCTTTCTTTGTGCATCGGTGCAAATGCATTTGTAAAGTTAATATCCGTAATAAAATCGAATTTCGGCTTCGAATTTATAATGTTTTCTTTAAAGTGTGAATCTTGCGATCAAGTTTTTCAAGGAATTACAACCTACAAAGACACATAAATAGTAATGTTTGTAGAAGTGGTAAGAAAAAGACATAATTTTAATTAACTTTTGTCAATACTTAAAAGCTATAATTTTTAGGACGTGACCAAAGGGGCTTATTTAAATGTTTAGAAAATTGTGTAACCCATTTTAATACAAGCAAAGATCTTAGAGAGCATTTGACTGTGAATCATAATTTTAAGATGGTAGAAAGCTGCTTGGAATTTAACATCGTTGAAGGTAAAATTATTTTATTTTTTTATTAATTTATAAGGTACAGCTCTCGGTACAGCTGTATTTCTTTTTTAGAATTTGAAGAATGGTTACAAAATGAGTAGAAGAGGAGAAATATACGCTTTTTAAAACCCGAGGAGTTAAACGTAGTCTGGATAATTTAAGAGAAAAAACTTATTTATATTGCTCAAGGACAGGTAATAGTAACAATAATTTTTCTTTATTCCTTTTATTATCAAATATTACTAAATTTAGTAGCAGTGGATGATGAATGCCAATTTGGTGGGTCAACCCGCACCATTGTATTATTATATAGTCTATAAAATCATTTTTAACACTTATTTGTTTTATTATTTAACATGTTATCACTAAAAATGGATTAATTACTTATAATAAGAGGCCAAAAGAAAATTAGTTTTTACCTAAGGTGCAGGTTAACCCACCAAATTGGTCATCACCAGCCGCTGCTGCTATCTAAGTATATTTATACTACTTTAGGTAAAGAAAATGTAAGTACGGAAGAAAGTCGCCAACGTAATGAACGCAGTCAAGGATCCTCCAAAATAAATTGTGGCTGTACAAGCCAAATTATTGTTACTAAACACATACCATCAGGTAAATGCTCCGTTGTGTACCATTCCACCCATTATGGTCATAAAGAAGAGATTCAACATTTACGTGTTTCTAAGCTATGCCGAAAAGAGGTATCTTTGAAACTTATGATGAGTGTTCCTGCAAATCGGTAGGTTTTATATATTAAATTTTTTAAGCTTTTTAATAATAATAATAATAATATAAAATTAAAGTAATGTTATCAAATTTCTAATTATTCTTAAGTTTAGGATTTTTCAGTTAATGATTGCAGATATTTCAAAAAATGGTGATAAAAAGAGTAAGTAAGTAAAGTAAGTAAACCTTGTGTTAAGGTGGAAGGTGTACCTAAAACTTAATAAATGGTGATGGTTTTAGCAATTTGTCTAAGCATTATGTAAAAATTTACATAAGACAACTATACATACATATGTTGGATTTTATTATTAACTTCTTACAAAAATAACTCTGTTTAATTTTGATTTAATGGTTTTTTTGTTTTTATTTAGTATTTTGGACTCTATACGCCAAGGCATTGAAGAAAATTTGAATCGGGATGATATCTTAACACTAAAGGATATCAACAATATTAAAGCTTCATACAAAATTAATATAAACGAAGGTTGCCGGCATCAAGATGACGCGACCAGTGTCCATCTTTGGGTTAAAGAGTGCATGAGTATGAGTAGTGAATATAGTCCCATTCTTCTTTTTAAACCTCAGGGGGAAAACTCGACAGATTTTGATCTACATATTAATGACTTTTGCCTTATTTTTATGAACATAACACAAATAGAAATTTTTAAAAAGTTTGGTAGTAACATTATTTGTGTTGATGGCACCCATGGCATGAATGCCTATGACTTCGAGCTAACAACCGTTCTTGTTCTAGATGAATTTGGGGAAGGATTTCCTATTGCATTTATGTTTTCAAATAGAAAGGACACATACATTTATAAGTGTTTTTTTACTTGCATCAGGAAAGCAATTCCTGGCCATATTTTCTCTTGTAACGTATTTATGTCTGATATAACGAATGTTTATATTCACGCATGGGTAGCAGTCATGGGTGCACCCAACAAACAATTATATTGTTCTTGGCACGTTGATAAGGCATGGCAACAAAATCTGTCGAAAGTAAGGGACCCTGAAAAAAGAAATGGGTCTATAAAACATTAAAATATCTTCAAACATGTATGCAAGAAGATACATTTGAGGTAGACTTGCAGGCATTTTTGGAGTTATTAAATAATGACCCAGAAACAAAAAATATGTTTGAATATTTAAAAAATAATTATTTTAATAATAGATTTCAGTGGGCATATTGCTATCGCAAAAGATGTGGTATTAACACTAATATGCATTTGGAAAGTATGCATAAAGTAATAAAATATATTTATTTGGAAGGAAAAAAATTAAACGTTTAGATAAAGCCATTTATGCCTTACAAAAATATTTGAGAGATAAGACTATAAACCGAATTATAAAGTTGACAAAGGGTAAATGCAGTGAATCTTTAACTAAAATAAAAAGTAGACACCGAAACGCCATAACTAATCCAAATAATATTCACCAAACTGATACAAATATATTTGAAACTACTGATGAAAATAATATTAAGTATGTAGTAAAAAAATTAAAAATGGTATTTGTTGTGCTTTAACCTGTAAATTTTGCAATATCTGTGTTCATACCTATGAATGTTCATGCCTAGATTATTCAATAAAATCAACTATTTGTAAACACATACATAGTGTTAATATAGAGAATGAAAATAGTAATATACCCACAAGAAATAATAATAATGAAAGCCAGTTGGAAGTTATTAAATTAGTAAATAATTTATCCGAAAACTCACCCTCAATCTCAGTTTCAAAAAATCTTCCCATAAAATGCTGTGTGAAATAAAATCTGAAGCCTTAAAATTTGTAACAAAAATAGACACTTTAAATTATACTCCGGCAGAACAAGAGTTTATGCTTAGCCATTTAAAAGTATTAAATAATTTAGGTTCTGCTTTATCTGTTGAGGAAACTAAATTTAACTCTTTTAGTCAAGAAACATTGGCACCTTCACCATGTAATAAAAAAATTAAAAAACAAAACTTTTTTCCACTAAAAAGAAACGGAATAGTAAAAACTTATGATTAGCAAACCAAATTCTACTGAAACTAGGATAATAAAAGGTACTTTATCAAGAACTCTCTTTATTTCAGACAATCCTATAAATGATCACCTTTATTATAAAATTATTAAAATGTGATCATTATGTGCATGGCTGAAAGAATTATCTAGGTAAGTATTTGGGTCTGGTTTTGGATTATATGTTTGCTTCTCTGCTTTAGAAATTACTTTTTTTTAAATTTGTTTAGGGACAATATGTTATTTTGATAACTTGTTCGACTCTAAAAATAATAAATAAAACATAAATTAAACTTGCAAATAAGATTATAGATCCTTAAAGTACTGTACTGTTTACATTTGAGTTGTATTATTTTTAAAGTAGAAGTGAGGTTTTTGGGTGAAAATGTGTATTTTATTTTTTTATTTTATAAGCTTATTCTGCTTATTTAGTTAAAATGTATACCAACCAAGTTTATTTTTTTAGTAGATTGTAGAACCTAGAAATTTTTTGTAAACTGTGTTTTTTTTTAAGTGGTGTGAGATTTTATTTCCTATGGTAGATAATTATTCACTCCTGCTTTAGAAGTGCTACTTTTTGGAAATTACTTAAAGAGAAATATTATTTTATTTTCCGACTTTAAAATGCAATAAACAAGCACAGGTAAATTAAACTTCTAAATAAGAATAACTAAAAGTACTTTTTCCTGGTATAAAAATAGCTTATTATTTTTAAATTATTTTGTTAAATTGCGTTTATGTTAAAGTATTTCTAAAGTGGGAGTAACCTTTATGTAAATAGTAAAACTTTCTATTTTTTTGGTTTCTGGTCTATAAAGTTATGATTTTTATCTTGTAAATATTTTATATAAATCTAATTTACAATTTGGTAACTGGTTATACCTAATGGTGGAGGTAGGGTTTTGAGCCAAATATTTTTTCCTTTGTAAGTTTTGTCAATTGGTAGATACTGTAAGTGTTGTCAAGCTATAATAATTATTTCTTATTTTGATGAGGTGCCAGTCAAAAAAGGTTTTTTTTTTCACAAAAATCACATGTTGAGATTTGGGGATTATTTTAAAAAGTTATTTTCAATTCTTTCTTTCTATAAAAACTTTAAATTAATTAAAGAAAATTGTGTCTAATGCTATTTACTCTGATGTGACAAAACCTTTTGACCGCCACCTCCTCAAATGTAGTTTCGTTTCATATATAAAGTTTAAAAATAAATAATGTTAAAAAAAAACAAAAGTTTGTTTAATATTTTCCCACTTTCATGTCCATTAGTGTTGAATCTACCTACATAAAATATAAAAGTTATATTTACAATAGAAAGTATGAAGGTCTAGGATTCCCTTTAATAAGCTGCGAGAAACAAATTCCTTTTTTTCTTGTTTTTTTACAAAATTGATAAAAGTCGTTTTAAAACGGTAAATCTATTAATAATAAATTTAACGACTTTGTTCCATAATTGGAGAATCAATACTTCTTTATCTTATAGTACGGTATGTTAAATGTTCTAGATATTTATCAATGTATTAGTTACTTTTAAGTTATCCCACGTATTATGAAAAAAGTGAAAAAACTGCAGTACGGCAAGTTTTTAATTACATCGATGGATACAGCGCATTAAGCGGAAATTCCATCAAACCGTTTTTAAACTACCGATGGAGAGCCTTCCGACATGCTGTAATGTCATTTGATATTCAGCGCATAAATTCAGCGTACTTTTGTCGATGGAATTAAAAACTTGCCCGTAGTTTCAACATATTGCAAACGTTTTTTTTTGTGCGTTTATGCCACGGCAGAAAACAACAATATTATTCAGGTTCTTAGCTCTAAACTGCCAAAAGTAACGTTTTGGGAATGAAGGAAATATTTTAACATTTTAAGACGAAGACAATAAGTTTATCTCGATATTTTACCTTTATAAAGGCAATGGTCATGCGTAGTCATCACAAGTCGAATAATAATTTAGCGAGATTTTTTCTTTTAATGCTCATTGAGCGAGATAAATTTGCCTAGATTATGCAACCTCCAAAACATTACCTTCGAAAGCCTAAAAATGTGACAACACTGTACGCTACTCACGGGCTCGATTTAGTCGCTCCTGATGGTTTTACATAGGTTAAATAACCTATAGGTTATTTAACCGTCACCTCCGTTAATCATGCATTCGCAAAATGTATAATACAAAAAAAATATTTCCATAAATAAGCAGTTTTGAAGCAATAAATTATTAGCAAAATATTTTTAACTTAATAAAATTATGTTTATGATACATTACCTTACATAATTATCGTTAAAATACCCGTTTAGCGCCTTTTCATTTTGTAAACAATTTTGACAGGTGAGAAATGCATTAAAAATTGGCCAAAAATCGTTTTAAAGTCGTCTAGATATCCACGCAATAACCCGCTTGTTCATTTGTTTATAACGGCAGGTCCAGGGGTCGGGTTATTTAACCTGTTAGAGATGAATGGTACTTTAAAAATATCGATACTTCGCGTCAATTTAATTTGTAGTCTAAAATACCAAAAATCATTGTAAAAATAGCCAGATTTAAAAAATTGTTATATTTTTGGGTTGAAATCTAGGTGGCTGTTACAAAAAATTTATGAAACTAATTATTTTTAATGTTATTTCTTAATTCTAACTAAACAGAAATCAAAATATATATTTTATCCAGTGTTTTAAAACCACTGAAGTAAAAAAAATAGTTAACGCGAAAATTGGGATAATTTATATAAGTATCGATAATAAGCCAAAAATCGATATCACATTGCACATCCTTATTTATGTGTCAAAGTCAAACCTTAACCTCTAAATATTTTAACAGCTGACTACAAATTCCGTTTTTACCATGTGATCCTAGAATCAGAAATCCATGCCTTTTTTATTTGTATCTGCAGTGCTTTAAATTATCCTCACGTGTAAAATATTGTATACAGGTAAGATAAAAATGAATTAATTTTACTTTTAAACATTTGTATGGAATATTTTCTAACAAATCACCTTATTTTTAGATTATGGTATCAAGGAAAAAGCCAAAAGGATTTTAATCATGTTAGAGCAGATTTTGCAAACAAAAACTGTGTGTTGTAAAATACCTATATCCTGGCAGGTCTTTACAAACACAAACTAGTTAGTGTAAGCTTTACAATGAAGAAAAAGGTAGGCTTACATTTAAACTTCTAAATAACTTTTTCGAGCACTTCTATAACGCGTTTGTGGTTAAATTATGTTGAAAGATTGTATATAACGGTTAGATCCTATGGATCTGTTAACAAAAAGTTTGGTAATTATCTAGAAACCGGCCGCAACTCCGATTTTAATAAAATTTGGTATACTGGGGCTTTTTGGGGCGCTGATCACGAATCTGAAAGATTTTTTGGTAATTTTCTAGAAAATGGGAGCAACTCCGATTTTGACGAAATTTGGTATACGGGGTTTTTGGGGCGCTGATCACGAATCTGAAAGAATTATTTGGCGGAAACGTTTCGTTCTCGAGATATCCATCATCAAAGTTCAAATTTGAACTAAGCTTATTTTCACTATATTCCCCTTCTTTTTGCACACAATTCTTGATTTAAAGCTAAAGTGTCACACAATATTTGATTTTCACCTTTTAAAACCCCGTTTTTCTACGTTTTTTACATTATTTTTGCATTAAACTGCATAGCTATACTTTGAATCATTTTAATCCCAGTTTGCCATGAAGCCCTATGTGTATGTATGGTTGCCGGATTATCAAAGAAAAGCCACGCAATTTAATTCAAAAATAATGTAAAAACGTAGAAAAACGGGGTTTTAAAAGGTGAAAATCAAATATTGTGTGACACTTTAGCTTTAAATCAAGAATTGTCTGCAAAAAGAAGGAGGAATATAGTGAAAATAAGCTTAGTTCAAATATCAACTTTGATGATGGATATCTCGAGAACGAAACGTTTCCGCCAAATAATTCTTTCAGATTCGTGATCAGCGCCCCAAAAACCCCGTATACCAAATTTCGTCAAAATCGGAGTTGCTCCCATTTTCTAGAAAATTACCGATTTTTTTTCGGCAAGTAGAAAAACTATCCTTAGTTTCACTATATTCGGCCTTCTTTTTGCACAAAATTCTTTATATTACATTAAATTGACACACAATATTTTATAAACATCCTTAAAAAACATTTATTTCACATGTTTTTTTCATTAAATTTCTAGACAATTACTACAGTTGGTATTTAAACTAACCTTATTTTTACTATACCCTCCCTTCTTTTTGCACATAATTCTTGATTTTAAGTTAAAGTGGTACACAATATTTGATTTTCAACTTTTAAAACCTCATTTTGCTACGTATTTTACACTTTTTTAAAATTAAATTGTGAAGCTTAACTTTTGATATTTTTAAATTGTGGCGAATGCGCCGGAACATTTTCAATCCTTTTCAATTTATTTGATAAAAGGTGTAAAATACATAAAAAACGGGGTTTTAAAAGGTGAAAATCAAATATTGTGTACCACTTTAACTTAAAATCAAGAATTGTGTTCAAAAAGAAGAGGAATTATGGTAAAAATAAGGTTACTTCAAATGCCAACTTTGATGATGAATATCTCGGAAACGAAACCTTGCCGCCAAAAAATGCTTTCAGATTCGTAATATGCGCCCCAAAAACCCCCGTATACCAAATTTCATTAAAATCGGAGTTGCGGCCGGTTTCTAGATAATTACCAAAAGTTTTGTTTTAGTTTCTACCACGTCTATTTTTGTCATCGTAGGAATTACTAAAAACTCATTAATTTGGTATACCGAGGGTTTTTGGGGCGCGGATCACGAACCTAAAAGAAGTTTTTTTCGGAAACGTTTTGTTCACAAGATATTCATCATCAGTTAAAAATCAAACTAACTTCATTTCCCATTTTTTTGTACACAATTCTTAATTTAAAGCCAAAGCGGCCCACAGTTTTTCTATGTATTTTACACCTTTTATCAAATAAATTGAGGTTTCCTTTTAAAAACAGTGCAACCATGTATAACTGCCCCACTATAGCTTGCTCCGATTTAAAACCATTAAAAGTGAAGCTATGGAATTGAATCCAAAAAAGAGTACAATACACAGAAAAATTGGGTTTTAAAAGGTAAAAATTAAATATAGTATGCCACCTTAGCTTAAAATTGGGAGTTGTGTGCAAAAAGAAGGTAAAAGAAAGTAAAATTAAGTTTGTTTGATTTTCAACTTTAATCATGGATTTTTTTATCTTTGGACCATCCACGAAGGCTGAAAGCCTAAATACTAACGTGTCTTAAGCAGGGTAAGAGAAAGTTTGTTAACACGGGACTTAAAAACTTGAAGATTTGGGGGGAAGGAAAGTCCTCCGCTGGCAGTAGGTTCCATAGTCTAGAAACTCTAGGGATAAAAGCCCGAACGAAATGGGAAGTTCGGGGCCTGTCCAATTGAACTGTATGGGGATGCATACGCGCGGCACCACGAGTTTCTCTGTTGGAAACTGCAAGAAAAGGGACTATACTGGATAATTCGTCGGAGCAGAAACCGTAAAAGTATCTATAGAAGAGCGATAGATCTCCCACAGCTCGACGATGGGCAAGAGAAGGAAGTCTTTGAGTAAGTAAAGGATCATTAATAAGACGGACAGCCCTTCTTTGAATGGCATCAAGAATGCTGAGGGTTGTAGGGAATGCCATTTCCCAGACATGAGAACAATATTCCAGAGAGGGTCAAATTTGGGACACAAACAAAGTGTATAAATTGGAAGGGAAAAAACTTTTTGGCTCGGAAAAGAAAGCCAAGCTTTTTGAAGCCGCGGTGGCTATAGGTACAATGTGTTTATGCCAGTTAATGTTATTCTCAAATGTGACGCCCACAAGGTTAAAAGTGTCCCCGCTCTGCAAAACCATATATCTTGGAAATGAAGCGTTTTCAAAAAAATCCTTTTAAATTTGTGATCAGTGCCTTAAAAAACCCCATATACCAAATTTGGTCAAAATCTGAGTTGCTCCCACTTTCGAGATAATTACCAAGAGTTTTTGGTAAATAAACAGGTAGGGATGATGTCAGAATGCATAAACAGGGCCATATTTTTTCTATTTCTGCAAGTATAGTGACTCTGTCCTATTCTTATTTAATAATGGCAATGATATATTTTATATCGTTGATAATGCTAAACATTCCACTTTATAATCTAGATTATTGGGGCAAAATCTCGTTGTCAATTGTTGTTTGTAAGTTATGAACAAATATATTTTTTTGAAATTTACTACCACTCAAAAGGTTTTGTTTTTGTAAATAAATGTCTTTTAGTGCGGAAACTTCTTTGGAGTGTGGTCATTATTCTATAAGCAGGATTTTTTTATTTTTTAAAATAAAGCTAGTTGGTATTAAATTCAGATTTTTTTATTTTGCATTTATCGGTTACTTACCAGGGATCATAAATATAATATTTATGACAGTGTGTCCCAGGATAGCTGGTCGCATGGTTAAAAACTAATAAATGCAAAATGTTACTTTAATTGGTATTATACAGGGCGAGTTATTGCTAAAAATATGAAAAATGACCAAAAGTAAAATACATTTATTTTTAAAAATAGGAACATTTTTTATAAGTAATATAAAAAAATATATTATAAATTATGTTCTTAAGAAATATTTCTTAGCGCAGATTTAAATCCTAACACATTTTTTTTTTTAGATTGTAGCAGGAAACACTGGAAAAGAATTAAGACTTTTACAGCAGATATTGAAATACCTTACAAGGAGCCTTAGCCTTTTTCGCAAATCTACATGTATGTTTAAACCCAAATAGTTAGGACAAAAATATGTTATGCTTTCTAAAAGAAATGGTTCGAAGTTTTAAGCTGATGTGAAGGTATGTTTAATAATGCAATAGTTTATTTTTATGAGAACACCCATATTTTGTGGAGGGCCTGTACTTACGCTATTGCTTAAACAACAAACATTTTGTTTATGATCCATTTTTTGGTTATTGGCAAAAACAGATACTTTAAATTTACTTCAATTTACCAAAGTAGCCAAAAAATGTAGATTGTATGAGTTGCACTAAAAGAATAACTTTGTTATTTACATATATATATATCTACAGGGTGAGTTAGAAGTCTGACAAAGCTCATTTACTCGTAATCCATAAAACTTTTTTAATTTATTTTTTTGTAGGTATATAGACAGGCATAAACTTTATATTTTAAAATTATTTTGATGTATACAGGGGTGTTCATAAAAGCGTGACGACATAAATTTGTTTTTTTTTTACATAATACACCTTGTATTTTATATTTTTGTTTAATTCCTCTTTACATTATAACACTTTTTTGTTATAGGTTATATGGGGTTAAATCTTTAAATTTGGAAAATATTGTAGTTTCTTTTCAAAAAATTGAATATTAAGGACATTTTTTATAACACTACCATTCTCCCAATTTTGATTTTCTTTTGAAGTTGTTTGGGTAGGCAAGTACCTTATTGACCACATTTGGACATTTTATTAATAAGATGTATTTTGATTATACAGGGTGTCAAGAAAACAGTGGTAAACTTAGAAAAATTGAAACCTTCAAAACTTCCTTACTTTAAATGGAACACCCTGTATTTTCTTTTATTGTTGGGTCATGCCTTTTAATACCTATACATTTCCTTAAGGTTGCCTATACCTAAGTCAAGTACTTTTTGTAATATTTTTTGTTTTCTTTTTGTTTAAGAAAATATAAGTTTTAAATGGGACACCCTGTATTTTTCTTATCATTACTCCGGGTATTTTAATATTCATACATTTCCTGAGGGTTGAACGATACCTTAGTCAAGTACTTTTGCAATATTTTTAATTTTCTTTTTTTTTTAAATTTTAGTTTCAGTTTAGGATAATTTTTACGGATATCATAATTTAACTTCAAAACTAATATTAAAAAAAAAAACAAAAATTAAAAATATTGCAAAAACAACTTGACTTAGGTATAGGGAAACACTTATTATATATTTTCTAAATTTGAAGATTTAACCCCATATAAGCTATAACAAAAAGTGTTAGAATTTAAAGAGAAATTAAACCAAAGTATAAAATACAGGGTGATCCATTTAAAAAACATAATTTTATAAAGTCACACTTTTGTAAGCAACCCTGTATACCTCAAAATATTTTTAAAATATGAGGGTTATGCCTAGCTATATACCTACGAAAAAGAAATCAAAAAAGTTTTATGGATTACGAGTAAACGAGCTTTGTCAGACTTCTGACTCACCCTGTATATAAAACACATGGTTTATACAAAAGTAAGGTTAAGTCAAGTTTAGCAAAACCTTAATAAATTTTTTTTTAAATGGATAATTTAGACTGTTCGACTAAAACTAAACTAAGCACAGATATGAACATGTAAAAGGTCCTCTAGGCCTTGTGGCTGTAGAAAAACAAAGAAAAGTTAATAAAACATAGTTTTTTGCATTATTTTTTGGTAATTTTCTAGAAAGTTGGGGCAACTTCGATTTTAACGAAATTTGGTTTACAGGGGTTTTTTGGCCCGCTGATCGCGAACTTTTGTCAAAAACGTTTCATTCTCGAGATATCCATCATCAAAGTTGAAATTTAAACTCATCCTATTTTTATTAAATTCCCCTTTTTGCACACAATTCTTGATTTAAAGTTAAAGTGGCACACAATATTTGATTTTTTCCTTTTAAAACTTCATTTGTGTACCTATTTAACATTATTTTTGCAATAAATTGCATAGCTTCATTTTCAATCATTTTTAGTGACAGCAGGCTACAATGACACCGTGTGGCTTCTGTCGAGGGAAATGCTTTCTGCCTGGGCAAGTCACTTCATGAAAAATAATTTCTATTTTAAAGCCATTTACCTAGGAAAATGGCATATGATGTGGTCTTTGTTGGGCAAATGACTGTGATATATGTGATAACACATTAGGCGTACAGCGTGCTTTGCAGACTATAGTAAAAAGTACAAGCATGTGTAATTTGATTGGTTCGAAGCGCTATAGAGGGTCATGCAAAACTGTCACATTGGGGGAGGAGGGGGTCATGGTTGGTTAAACCATTTTTGTATTTGCTTTATAAAGGAATTTAAAACATATAATTTGACTAATCAGAACTAACTATGACCCCCTCCCCCAATGTGACAGTTTTGCATGACTGTCTGATTAAGTAAATATTTCTATTTCCATTTGTCTACAAATTGGTAGGCAAATAGAATCAAATGCTGACTTACAAGTCAAATAGCATTTAAAAATGAAAATACACTATATGCCCAGGCAGAAAGCTTTGACTATACAGAAGCCATTTTCCTTAAATTACCATTTGACTGCGACATATACATGGTTGCAGCGTTTTTAGGCTTGAGATCCACAAAGAAAGTTTCGTATCAAGTTTTTGTGTCATGAGTCAAAAATGTTATAGTCCAAGAGCCTGTGAGCGGCAGACCTTCGTTATTTTGTAAAAGCTGAAATGTTTTTAGTGCCTGCTCCCAATATAGGTAGAAGCAATGGTAGACTACGAAGTTTGACTCATAGTGGCTTGGCAGGTACCAGATACCAAAGATTAATGAATTGTAACTAAACTTTTGTAATTTTGAAAAAGCTTTATTTTTTATATATTACTTGGGTATATATTGAAGATACTTTTACTCGCCAGACAGTTTTGAGAGTTCCAAACCCTTGGTAGACAAACATTTTGGGGTGACCCATCGGTCCGAGAAAGTCCAATATATCTAGTTATTTAACAAGATATTACAAAAAGTCTTAAATGAAATTGTAAGGTTTCAATTGACATGTCCTAAAAATATTTCGATGCATACAAAGTTTCTCAAAAAAAATCCTAATGCTGTGAGGTTAGTTTTTTTGTTTTGTTTTTTGGGACACTCTGTATACATTAAAATATTTTTAGGACATGCCAATTTAAAAACCCTACAACTCTCATTTAAGACTTTTGTCATATCTTGTTAAATAACAGAAATATTGAACTTCCTCAGATCATTGGGCCACCCCAAAATTTTTGTTTGCCAAGGGGTTGGAACTGTCAAAACTGTCTGGCGACTGAGAGAGAATAATTTTCTAATATATGTACCCAAGTAACATATATAAAATTAAGCTTTTTTAAAATGACAAAAGTTAAGTTACAATTCATTAATCTTTGGTATCTGGTACCTGCCAAAGCCACTATGAGTCAAACTTCATAGTCTACCATTGCTTCTACCTATGTTAGGAACATGCACTTTCAGCTTTTACAAAATAACAAAGGTCTACTGCCTACGGACTCTTACTCTATAAAAAGATAAAAAAATGCAAAAATAGAATGTTTTGTGGCTTGTTTTGTTTATTTTAATTTTACAATATGCATTAAACGAT
Organism: Listronotus bonariensis; assembly: GCA_014170235.1. Lineage (NCBI taxonomy): Eukaryota > Metazoa > Arthropoda > Insecta > Coleoptera > Curculionidae > Listronotus > Listronotus bonariensis. Next base: position 30,658 of record JACEGR010000088.1, read on the forward strand.
TACTTTCCTTATTTGGAAAACTTTTCCTTCTACATTTTTTTTTTTCGACGACCACAACTAAAAACATATTGGGTAATTGGAGAAGAAAATAAGGTATATATTTTTTTCAATTTTTGTTGAATACATTTGGAACCTTGTACATCCCACAAAAAAATAGATACCTAAGGTTTGGTCTACTTGTAACTAGTTTACACAAAATTTAGATATTTTAAAGAAACCTTTTTAGAAGCAGGTAAAGGCTGGAAAAAATATAAAAATTAAGTGCAGCAGGTTCGCTAGCTATTTTTCTTGTTAAGTTGTATAAAACCCAAAAATTGTGGCATACCCTTTAAAATTGTGTTAGCTTATTATATTTTATCTTGGTAACCATTTTATTATGAGTAAAACTAATATATTTTTTTTTCTTTTAGGAGTACTGGAATACTAGGCAGAAAGAAAGCTAGGTAATTGTCTCGAAAGTGGGGTTTGATCAAAGGACTCCGCACAAACCCTATAAAGGTGTCCTCGGTTAAATTTTCTGAAGCTTGGCGTAGAGGTAGCTCTCAGCATGCTGTCTCAATTCTCGCAACCCCTAAAATCAACCCCAGACCCTCCAAATACGCCGTAAAGTAAGTTAGGATGTTTAAGAGCTGTATTCGTCCGAGTTTGCGCACAGAGATGCATATCTCTCAGCATGATGATGATGCAAATTTAACTGAGGGAACAACTTCATGAGGTTTCTGCGGGGTCCTCTGGAATACGGGGGTTTTTTGGGCGCTGCTTACGAATTTAAAAACATTTTAAATCGTTTTTGAGATAAACATCATCCAAGTTAAAATATCAACTAACCCTATGTTCACTGCATTCCTTCTTATTTTTGCACACAACTCTTGATATAACATTGGATTGACATAAAATATTTTACTAACACCTTCTAAAAAGCTATATTTTTTTAATTTATTTTAAGCTTTGTTTTTATAAAATTGCAAATCTTTTACTCATAAATTTCGCAACCATGCATACACATTTTTTCTGTCGCAGACAACTTGATGTAATATGAATCTTTTAAACTAATATAAAGAAGACATCAAATCAATAAAGGTTTTAAACAAGTTTTTTTATGTAACATAAAATATGAGCCAATTTAGTGTTATATAAGGAATGTTTTCCACAAAGAAGGGGAAATATGGTGCAATTGTGGTTAGTTCTGGTTAGTTCAATTTTTAACTTTGATGATGGATATTTTAAAAACAAAACGTTTTTGGATAAAACATATTTAGATTTGTGATCAGCACCCCTAAAAACGTCCGTATACCAAATTTTTGGCTAAATCGGAGTTGCTCCTACTTTTGAGACAATTATCAAAAGCTATTCCATTTATTTCAAGAACAGACCATGAGGACAAAGATAGGATATAAAATATTGTGTTTAGACTTAAATGTAAATTTTATTATACATTAATCGGTTTAATGAAAAAGTTTACTTTTTTAATTATGTAATTATACTTTAATGAAACACAAATAATACATATAATATATAAACCATATTTTGTAGTTCCTTTTTTATTCAGTTGTTAGCACTCATTTAAAGATGAATAGTTTATCTCAATGTAGGTGGTCGTAGGTAGTCCATTTATACATCTCTTATGTACCTAAAAATAACGCAAATGAAATACCTAAATAACAAAAATGTATAAAGAAATCGACAAAGTATTTTTGTTGCAAAATTATTGATAATTGCTTTTAAACTTTATTTTTTCATTTTGGTTTGCTATATTTTAAATGTTAATGAAAGTTTTGTAGCTACCGATATTAATAGTTTTTATTATATGATAAAAATAAATAGTTATTTAACGAAAAAGTGTAGTGTTTCCTTATTAAAATAAGAGTATAAGTAAGATATTTTAATATATTGGGTTGTTTTATTAAACTTCAGCTGAAAATCCCAATACAAACATACACATACTCAGTATAGAGGGTGTTCCAGAACCTTGAGATCAAACTTCTAGGGGTTACTCAGTGCAACAGTAGATAACATTTGAGTTTAGGGACCCATGTCTGAAAAGTATCACACGGCACTACGGCCTAAAGGCGCGTTAAAATTTAGAAAGACAATGAATTGCCTAAATAGAATTTAATGTATTTAAATTTTCCCTTTTGTACATGATATCATCACAACAATTGTTTAAAATATTAATGTTTAAAAATTGTATTTTATTTTATTGATAGTTTTTTTTTAAATTTATTATTTGTATTTTGTTGTGATATTATGTAAAACAGGCAAAAATTAAATGCATTTAATTCTATTTAGGCAATTCATCGTTTTTCTACATTTTAACGCGTCTTAGGGCCGTAGTGCCGTTGTGACACTTTTCCGGACATGGGTCCCTAAGCTCAAAAGTTTCCGACTGTTCCCCTAAATAACCCCTAAAAGTTTAATCCCATAATTCTGAAACACCCTGTATAAGGGGCTCAAAACCGGTGTTGTAATAAAAAAAGGAAAACATTTTTTTGGAATATTGGTCCCTAAAGTTCCAAACCTGTTAAATATTCTAAAACTAAACCGAATTTTACTTAATATGTGAGATCCATTCGTCTATTATAAAACTATGACTTACAGTGCTCTAGAAAATAAAAATGCATTTAAACAATAAAATTTTTAAAACAAGGTGATTAAGTACACCACTTTAGTTCTGAAGCCCTCGTATTATGTAGAGTGGCCTAGCCTCGTGCCCAGTGCAAAAATTTTCAGAAATCAAAGAAAGAAGCAAAGAATTTTAGTAATGTACCATATTGATGGACAAAACACAAAACTGTATGTTTTTACCCTTAAATCACTAAGTTTGACCACTTTTCATAATATTTTTATGCACAAGGTGTAAGTTTTTTAAATAATATAATAATAGTAATGGATATTCTTACCTTGTGTGGTAAATTTTATACAGAGCATCTGAATACATAATAAACTTATGTATATGGCTTAGTTAGATTCATATAAAGCTTAACCTTTTAAATTACCGTCAAATGTATCTTTCTCTAAACTAAATGATCTGCAAAGTATTTATTTTTCTGAATAGCTTCTTTTTGGGGGCACCCTTTTCGTATTATTTTCTCTGATTTTATGGAACTAAGTACTACTAACTAAAACATAAAAAAACATCTTTTAGATAATTTTAATTATTAAAATTGTAGCTTTAAAGTACTCACATGTTAATACTATTCTTGGCGTTTATTAGTGCTTCTTTACTTCTGACTACCACACTCAAGACAAAAGCACTTTCACAGTACTAATAAATTGATCACCGGGTGTGAAAACAGGTTTTTTGCGGATATTTCAAATGATATTTTCTTCTAAAAACATAGGAGAAACTTTTAGGTAGTTTAAACAGAAATTCTTCTTTAAGAGTGCTCACATTTTAATACTATTCTTGGCCTTTTTTCAGTGCTTTTATTGGTATACGTCAATGCACAGCACGCAAAAATTCTTTCACAATACTAAAAATGGCTAAATAAATTCTTTTTCCCCTCAGTAGTGGAACTAAACTTTAAAACTCGTATTTACTCTCAAAACGATTAAAATAAAAGTAAGGTTACGGTAAAGGTGAACGTTGGGTTGGTTGCCTACGTTTTTCGTTCGTCAGGATGACTGGTGAAATATTTAGCGACACAAGGGATTTTCAAAATTCAGGATATAAATTTGAATAACTTTAAAACAAAAGAGTCGAAGCATGATTAACGGAGGTGACGGTTATAATTAACCTATAGGTTAAATAACCTATGTAGAACCAGATCAAATGACCAAAGAGAATAGACAAGGATAGAGGATCAATCGCCGTTTCGAAAAGTGGCACAATTTGAAGAAAGGGTCTGCGGGATGGCAGGGCATGCGCATACGCACTCCCAATGTCAAAATCGGCGGTATATTTAAAAACATTGATTTATTGAGTAAATATACATAAAACATTAATAAAAAGCGTGAAATGTAGTTATTACTGAAATTTATTAATATTTTAATGACTAAATATTGGTAATTTAGTGCTAATGGTGTATTAAAATCTATTTGGTAGAAGTCTATTTTTTCTTAGATTGGAATAGGTTAATGTGCAAAAATATATATCAATTTTAGGGAAATAAGAACTAAAAATGAAAATTTAAATAGAATTATTTCTTGAAAACTAAACTTTTATTGTAAAATTACATATTTAGCATAAAGAATGGTTGTAAAATGTAAAAGAAGTGTATAATTTTAAGTAATATATGAAATTGGCACGCTTAAACTTACCAACCAAATAAATTCTAGATTTATTTTGATCCTATTTAGTTGAAAGGTATTATCGTGTATAAGTTAATATTACCTATACTGAGAAAAGCGTAGTAAGATTTCAGTTTCCATAGGCCACTGTGCTTGGTCCATTTCATTCGATATCTACATACTTGTTATATACAATGAAAATTTAAGTTTCCACAATACTGGATACTTATTTTGAAATAAAATACTTTTGTAAAGGAGGCTCAAAAATGCTCGGTATTGCAGAAAAAAATCTTAATCCTAAACATTTTTTTTTCACAAATTTTCGATATTGACAAAAATAAGTGTACTTTCCTCTTAAGAAAAATTCATAATTTTTAAGATATTTCATATACCTACCACCGAAAACAATTAATATGGGATGGTTAAATTTTTTCGTAAAATTAATAATAGTTTGCCTTATGGTACGAATCACTACGAACTTAAGTAGACACACTCTAATCTTGGTTTGTACCTCAACTGGGTCAGTTATTTAGTGTTTAGGCCTTTTCATTTTTTCGCCTTGGTATAATTTTTATCACTATTAATACTTTTAAACTGGTCATCATTTGTCTGTCTTTTTACAGTTCAAGGAATTTTTTAAATATGGAGTGACGCACACAGAAATCCTCTATTGGTTCATTGTGCTTTTACCTCCAGCAAGATATTCATTAAATATATTACGTAAAATTAAAAATATATACGTATTTATATAAAATATTAATGTATATAATATTTTGTTAAAAAAATAAACCTTACATAGTGTTAATTTGTTTTTATTCATAAAAAAACAACGTAAATAATTTAAAAAATAATTTATTTAAAAAACCAATAAATTTACACAAATGTTTCAATAATTTATATTTATAACACAGGTCCCACGTAAAATTAAACCGAATAAAACACAAAACAAATAAACAGCCACAACAATCACAAAACATCAGCCATATTGAACATATTTAAAGTCAAGAGTTTTGACATTTATAACAGCCAATAGCAAGCCGAAAAAAGAACCTCTCATGTGCATGACGAGTAATCCCGCTGTGTTAAGTTAACCACCAAACCGGTTAAAGTTCGCAAGATATTTGGCTGATAGTATTGATTCAGACACAAAAATGTTACGTAAAAAGTGCGTACTGAAACAAAAAATTATAAATTAATCCATACTTTTAACCAAGCACGTGCTTTTTACCAACTTTAAGCAAGAATAGAATAAAACTTTGACGAGCTCTTTCGGTCGCTGAACACAATCACAAGTCGCAGGTGTGTGCCATTTTTTGATTGGTGGGGGTAAATCAACTGTTTCTCTCCCTTGTCCATTCTCTCTGCAAATTACAGATGGCAAAATTTAGTCATGTTTCTTGATTACCACATTTGATATATCTATATTTAATAGTTTTCGAAATATGACAACTTAAATTTTTAGTTTGTAGATTCCAAATAGTGAGTACGATTTAAATATATGCGCTTAACCGGCAAGATCTAAGACTCGATAATGGAACTCATATAGTGACGTCATTTCATGACTTGTATACGCACGAAAATTAGGCTATAGTTGATAATGTTCATGACAGGAACAAATGACATGACAGATCAAATGACAGATGGCAAAATTTAGTCATGTTTTTTGATTACCACATTTGATATATCTATATTTAATAGTTTTCGAAATATGACAACTTAAATTTTTAGTTTGTAGCATTCCAAATAGTGAGTACGATTTAAATATATGCGCTTAACCGGCAAGATCTAAGACTCGATAATGGAACTCATATAGTGACGTCATTTAATGACTTGTATACGCACGAAAATTAGGCTATAGTTGATAATGTTCATGACAGGAACAAATGACATGACAGATCAAATGACAGATGGCAAAATTTAGTCATGTTTTTTGATTACCACATTTGATATATCTATATTTAATAGTTTTCGAAATATGACAACTTAAATTCAAAAATAGGATTTCCATTATATACCTACCTACCGGCACTAAGGTGAAACTGCAGATGTAATGGAAAATATGCCCAGATTTAAATGTCATATTCCCGAAACTATTAAAGGTAATTTTCTAGAAACCTGCGGCAACTCCGATTTTAACGAAATTTGGTATACGCGGGTTTTTGGGGCGCTGATCACGAATCTGAATGATTTTTTGGCGGAAACGTTTCGTTCTCGAGATATTCATCATCAAAGTTCAAATTTGCACTAAAGCTTATTTTCCCTATATTCCCCAGCAAACACTATTTGCCGGCAATATACATTTTTCATATTGGCATTGATGGTAAAGCATTGGCAATTGGTGGCAATATTATGCCAACATCTAATACGCATTAAAAAGTCAACCCTAAATAAACACTCAATTGCCAATAAATTTTACATGCCGGCGAATTGCCGGCAAGCATACAAAAATGGCGGCATACCAATCCTGATTAAATAAAGCATGCCTTTTTGTTGCAGGCAAATAAATATTGTATTTTTGAAGGCAAACCTTCAACGCATATTCATACTTTTCAAACCATATTATTAACATCGGTATTTAGCTAACATTAGAGCAATTTTTTGATCCGTTTTATTTATAATGGCAGCTAAACAACATTATTTTATGTTTTTACATAATTTAAAGGAAATGGCCTTTTCATAACATTTTATTGCTACAAATCATTCAAATAAAAAATAAGGCCAAACAAAATGTTTATTATGTATTTTTGAGAAAATAAAAATAAAATGATGGTAAAATTAGCTAGGTTAATTTCGACCGAAGGTGACAAATTCAAATTTCCCGCTTAGCCGAAATACAAGATTTGCCGATTTTGACAGATGAAGAAAAAATGCATTTGTTTGATCGCTTTGTGCAATTGTTTTCTAGGTGGTTTTATAGCTTTTTAGTGTTTTGTGCTTTTCAGTTTCTTTATAGAAAAGAGTTTTTTAATAAACATAATTAAGTGTATTCATTACCTAATTAGTGTGTGTTGTGTGATTAATTGGTGATGGCTAGTCAAAAGGCAAGTTATTCAAGTAGACTGTTGGGATGTAATTATATGCCCCAGGTACTTGACTTCTTTCTGGAACAGGTGACATTTCTTTGGGCTAAGCTTCAGCTGGGCGGATCTAAGCCTTTTGAAAAACCTCTTCAACATTTTTCAGGTGGTCATCAAATGTTTTTCCAAGAATTATTATGTCATCAAGGTATACTAAGCTATGTTTTCCAAGTTAGTCCCCGTAGTGTTAACTCCATCAAACGTTCAAATGTAGCGGGGCATTGCATAATCCAAATGGCATAACATTAAACTGCCACAGTCCGTTTCCAGTTGAAAAAGCAGATTTTTCCTTATCTTCCGGATGAAGTTCCTACTTGCCAATAGCCACTTTTAAGATCTAATGTCGAAAACCATTTTGATCCGGTTAGTGTATCTAGGGTATCGTCAATTCTTGGTAGTGGAAAACTGTCCTTCTTCGTGACGTCATTCAGTCTTCGGAAGTCAACACAAAATCTGGTGGAACCATCTTTCTTCTTGACTAGGACTACAGGAGATGACCATGGGCTCTGGGATGGTTCTATGATGCCTTGATTTTGCATGTCCTCAAGTAACGTTTCAACTTCTTCTTTCTTGGCTAAAGGAATTCTTCTGGGTGGTTGTTTTATCTGGTGATGCGTCTCCAGTGTTTATTCGATGTTGAACTACACTGGTTTTACCCAAATCTTTTTTCGGATAAAGAGAAAACATCTTGATTTCTTCTTAAAAGTTCTTCCAGCATTGATACTTGGACTGGGTCTAACAAGGATTTTGATGAAATCACCAGGTCTTGTAGAGCCTCAGGTAGTTTACGTGTGGAGACTCCTGCAGGTGTGGTACATGGATGGGTAACTATCATAGCAGCAGGTTGACAGGTACCGACTTTGTCACCCATTTTGACCTGTTGAGGAAATCTTTCAGGTTCATCATTCTGACAAATACCATATTTTCTTTGGTTTGCGCCAGAGTTCTTGCTGGTAGAATTCCTTTAGCGTATAAGGGACAATTTTCTAATGGTTCGACTAACACGATTTCACCTTCTTCTGAATCTTCAAACCTTGCTTGTATGATGCTTTCTGAGTTTGGCGGTAGAATAACATCTTCCGTGAGGACTACTTCTCGAATCGATGTTTCACTGCTTCGTGGTAGTCTCATTACAATCTCTTCTTTATTGGTTCGTAGTACCCGTTGTGGAAGGTCTAGTATAAACTTCTGATTTTCCATAATGTCTAGGCCAAGAATAACTTCGTCCATGATGTCGGCAACAAACACGACGTGGATAAACGTTGTTGTTCCTAGGGTTATTCTGGCTTCATGTATGCCTTTAACTGGTATAACTTCTCCATTAGCAGTTTCCAAGAGGTAATTCTTTTACAGGGCGGAATATTTTACAATGAGCTACGATGTTCGGCTTCACGATGGTATGTGTGGAACCAGTATCTAGTGACCATTTCGCAGTCCCGACCGCACACATTTCCAGGTACTACCAAGCTGGAGCCATTGTTCTGCAGCCGGGATACTCTAATAGTTGTTGTTGATGGGGCTTGGTAGCACCTAGCCAGCTTTCGCCCCTTGAAGCTGACTACTGGGAGTTTTCCGGATTACTAGTAGGGGCATTCGAATCTGGTACAATTTCTTTGAATGATGCCTCTCTTCACCACACTTCCAACAGCAGGATTCTATTTCTTCTTCTGAAAGGTCATACTTTTGTTGTCTCCATCTACTTGTTTTTGACGTAGAATTTCTTGCAGCTGTTGTCATTACTGTTGTCAAAATCTATCATTTGAATTGTCTGACTTCTGGTACATAGTTTGTTCTTCTTATTCTTGTCTGACTCCTGGACGTTTGTTTGGCTGTTTCGAACTGAAGCGCGTAGGCAAGAGCTTCTGAATATTTTCTTCAATCTGGCCATTCTTAATGCTTGGTTCATATCCGGATCGCGCAGCCCTTCAATGAAACTGCCTACCGCCAATTCTTGCTTAATTTCTTCCGGGTACGATGGATACGTTAAATTAACTAGACGTACAATGTCCGCTTCGTACTCTTGAAGACTTTCATTGTACTTCTGTCTTCGTCCTTGTAACTGCGCCTTATAAACTTCTTGCAGATGGGTTTCGCCGTACCTCATCTCCAGGAACATGACAATCGATTCATAGTCAGACTGCTTTTCATCGGGGATGTTTCTTAACACCTCCATGGCTTCTCCTCGAAGAGCAAGTACCAAAGCTCGAGCCTTTTCTGGTGGGCTCCAATTATTGCCGTTGGCAGCAGCCTCGAATTGTCGAAGGTATGTAACCCACGGTACCTTTCCATCGAAAGTTGGTGGTTTCATAACAGTAGTTGAATTACCACTTTCTGCAACGACACCAGTATTAGCTATTTTTTTATCTGTCGCTGTACTTCTTGTTGAATGTGGCTTTGAAGTTGATAAACTTTATCTTCAACCGACTGTTGTATTTCTTGCATATCTTCTTTAACATCTTCCTTTGTAAGTTTTAGTTCGAGTAACATTTCTTGCCTCATTTCATCTTGACTTTGTTGAAATTCTCCCTTTAAGTGTTCTCGAATCTTTACCATCTTCTCTTTGAGCTCATGCTTCATTTGTTCTTGGCTTTTCTTTATGTCTTTTGAATTTTCTCCATTTGTCGTCTTGTTTCTTCTTGACTAATTTGAATTTCCCGCTTCATTTCTTCTTGACTTCTCTTCATTTCCTCTGATTGGCTTTTATTTCTTTCTTGAGGTCTTCTTCAGGGATTCTTGACTGCTCTTCATGTCTTCTTTCAGGGATTCTTGACTGATCTTCATGTCTTCTTTCAGGGATTCTTGACTGATCTTGATTTCTTTAACGATTCTTCTGTCTTCATCATTTTTCTTAATTAGCGTACTTATCTCCTCCATACTTGCTGTGTATTGTCTTGTCTCAACTGGCATTCACTCTTCTTACCACTTCTTGGGCTTCCTTGAGTAACCTTGTTCCGCTTCCGACACCAAATGTTCCAAATCACCTCGTATAAAAACACGTGTCTTCGTTTTTATACCTTTATTAACAATGGAACGTAACTATGGTTACAACAACGACAAAATCTACTCTTGTCAATGTCTCGAAGTTTACAACACAAAAGTCGAATTTATACTGACTGATCCGAAGTTTCCCGTCGCCCTTTTATAGTATGGTGGAAGAGTAAAGAATGATCTAGAATATTCGAGAAATATCTGAAAATTCCATAGTACAGGATGGCATAAAAGTTATTAATGGATAATTCGGGCGTTTTCGAAACCTTCGAAAGTGATGAAAGAACTTGGAAAAATTAAGGTAAATTATTTAAATAAATTAACAAACTAAATTAAATGATCCTAACTCATTCTAAAATTTACTCATAATCCTAAAGCTGACATTTATTAGAAATTCTTGTAATCAATAATATTATTAGTACATTTATTATAATATTAGTGTATAGTAAATATATGAAGCTACTTTAAAGTATGTTATATTATATTTCTGAGATCACTTAACTATAATTATTTCAGTTATTCATAATGTCACTTGAAATATTAGTTGCCATATTAACATATTTATAAATCTCATATAGTATAATACGTATGTTATCATATATATTTAGTTGTTATATATATATATATTGTTACAGACTTTCAAAAATGTGTTTAGGTTATAGAATTTTAGAGAGTTAGGATCATTTAATTTAGTTTGTTAATTTATTTAAATAATTTACCTTAATTTTTCCAAGTTCTTTCATCACTTTCGAAGGTTTCCGAAAACGCCCGAATTATCTATTAATAACTTTTATGCCATCATGTACTATGGAATTTTCACGATATTTCTCGAATATTCTAGATCATTCTTTACTCTTCCACCATACTATAAAAGGGCGACGGGAAACCTCGGATCAGTCAGTATAAATTCGACTTTTGTGTTGTAAACTTCGAGACATTGACAAGAGTAGATTTTGTCGTTGTTGTAACCATAGTTACGTTCCATTGTTAATAAAGGTATAAAAACGAAGACACGTGTTTTTATACGAGGTGATTTGGAACATTTGGTGTCGGAAGCGGAACAAGGTTACTCAAGGAAGCCCAAGTGGTAAGAAGAGTGAATGCCAGTTGAGACAAGACAATACACCGCCAGTATGGAGGAGATAAGTACGCTAATTAGAAAAATGATGGAAGAAATCAAGACGAGTCAAGAATCCCTGAAAGAAGACATTAAGATCAGTCAAGAATCCCTGAAAGAAGACATGAAGAGCAGTCAAGAATCCCTGAAAGAAGACCTCAAGAAAGAAATAAAGGCCAATCAAGAGGAAATGAAGAGAAGTCAAGAAGAAATGAAGCGGGAAATTCAAATTAGTCAAGAAGAAACAAGACGACAAATGGAGAAAATTCAAAAAGACATAAAGAAAAGCCAAGAACAAATGAAGCATGAGCTCAAAGAAAAGATGGTAAAGATTCGAGAACACTTAAAGGGAGAATTTCAACAAAGTCAAGATGAAATGAGGCAAGAAATGTTACTCGAACTAAAACTTACAAAGGAAGATGTTAAAGAAGATATGCAAGAAATACAACAGTCGGTTGAAGATAAAGTTTATCAACTTCAAAGCCACATTCAACAAGAAGTACAGCGACAGATCAAAAAATAGCTAATACTGGTGTCGTTGCAGAAAGTGGTAATTCAACTACTGTTATGAAACCACCAACTTTCGATGGAAAGGTACCGTGGGTTACATACCTTCGACAATTCGAGGCTGCTGCCAACGGCAATAATTGGAGCCCACCAGAAAAGGCTCGAGCTTTGGTACTTGCTCTTCGAGGAGAAGCCATGGAGGTGTTAAGAAACATCCCCGATGAAAAGCAGTCTGACTATGAATCGATTGTCATGTTCCTGGAGATGAGGTACGGCGAAACCCATCTGCAAGAAGTTTATAAGGCGCAGTTACAAGGACGAAGACAGAAGTACAATGAAAGTCTTCAAGAGTACGAAGCGGACATTGTACGTCTAGTTAATTTAACGTATCCATCGTACCCGGAAGAAATTAAGCAAGAATTGGCGGTAGGCAGTTTCATTGAAGGGCTGCGCGATCCGGATATGAACCAAGCATTAAGAATGGCCAGATTGAAGAAAATATCAGAAGCTCTTGCCTACGCGCTTCAGTTCGAAACAGCCAAACAAACGTCTAGGAGTCAGACAAGAATAAGAAGAATACATTTTGTACCAGAAGAAGACAATTCAAATAAAGATTTTGCAAGAGTAATGAAGGAGTTGCAAGAAATTTTCCTTAAGAAGCAAACAGAAGAAGACAACAGTATGACATTTAGAAGAAGAAATACTATCCGCTGTTGGAAGTGTGGTAAAGAGGGGCATCTACAGAGAAATTGTACCAGATTCAATGCCCCTACTAGTAGTCCGGAAAACTCCCAGTAGTCAGCTTCAAGGGGCGAAAGCTGGCTAGGTGCTACCAAGCCCCACCAACAACAACTATTAGAGTATCCCGGCTGCAGAACAATGGCTCCAGCTTGGTAGTACCTGGAAATCTATGCGGTCGGGAATGTGAGATGGTACTAGATACTGGTTCTACACATACCATCGTGAAGCCGAACATCGTAGCTCATTGTAAAATAGTCCGCCCTGAGAAGAATTACATCTTGGAAACTGCTAATGGAGAAGTTTTACCAATAAAAGGCATACATGAAGCCAGAATAACCCTAGGGACAACAACATTCATACATGTCGTGTTTGTTGCCGACATCATGGACGAAGTTATTCTTGGCCTAGACATTATGGAAAATCAGAAGTTTGTACTAGACCTTCCACAACGGGTACTACGAACCAATAAAGAAGAGATTGTAATGAGACTACCACGAAGCAGTGAAACATCGATTCGAGAAGTAGTCCTCACGGAAGATGTTATTCTACCGCCAAACTCAGAAAGCGTCATACAAGCAAGGTTTGAAGATTCAGAAGAAGGTGAAATCGTGTTAGTCGAACCATTAGAAAATTGTCCCTTATACTCTAAAGGAATTCTACCAGCAAGAACTCTGGCGCAAACCAAAGAAAATATGGTATTTGTCAGAATGATGAACCTGAAAGATTTCCCTCAACAGGTCAAAATGGGTGACAAAGTCGGTACCTGTCAACCTGCTGCTATGATAGTTACCCATCCATGTACCACACCTGCAGGAGTCTCCACCCGTAAACTACCTGAGGCTCTACAAGACCTGGTGATTTCATCAAAATCCTTGTTAGACCCAGTCCAAGTATCAATGCTGGAAGAACTTTTAAGAAGAAATCAAGATGTTTTCTCTTTATCCGAAAAAGATTTGGGTAAAACCAGTGTAGTTCAACATCGAATAAACACTGGAGACGCATCACCAATAAAACAACCACCCAGAAGAATTCCTTTAGCCAAGAAAGAAGAAGTTGAAACGTTACTTGAGGACATGCAAAATCAAGGCATTATAGAACCATCCCAGAGCCCATGGTCATCTCCTGTAGTCCTAGTCAAGAAGAAAGATGGTTCCACCAGATTTTGTGTTGACTTCAGAAGACTGAATGACGTCACGAAGAAAGACAGTTTTCCACTACCAAGGATAGACGATACCCTAGATACACTCACCGGATCAAAATGGTTTTCGACATTAGATCTAAAAAGTGGCTATTGGCAAGTAGAACTTCATCCGGACGACAAGGAAAAATCTGCTTTTTCAACTGGAAACGGACTGTGGCAGTTTAATGTTATGCCATTTGGTTTATGCAATGCCCCCGCTACTTTTGAACGTTTGATGGAGTTGACACTACGGGGACTAACTTGGAAAACATGCTTAGTATACCTTGATGACATAATAATTCTTGGAAAAACATTTGATGACCACCTGAAAAATGTTGAAGAGGTTTTTCAAAAGCTTAGATCCGCCCAGCTGAAGCTTAGCCCAAAGAAATGTCACCTGTTCCAGAAAGAAGTCAAGTACCTGGGGCATATAATTACAGAAGATGGAGTAAGAACCGATCCAGAGAAGACAGAAGCTATCCAGAACTGGCCTATACCAAAGAACAAGCATGAAATTAGAAGTTTTCTGGGACTGTGTACCTATTACAGACGGTTCATACATGGGTTTGCTGATATTGCTAGACCATTACATCGTCTTACGGAAAACAACAACAACTATGAATGGACTGAAGATTGTCAAGCAGCTTTTATACACCTAAAGAAAGCCCTGTGCAATCCCCGGTGTTGTCATATCCACAACCAAATCAAACATTTATTGTGGACACTGATGCAAGCAACACTGCTATTGGTGGAATTTTGTCACAAATTCAAGATGGCCAAGAAAAAGTTATAGCCTATTTTAGCAAAGTTCTGTCCAAACCTGAAAGAAATTATTGTGTCACCAGAAAAGAACTTTTAGCTATTGTCAAATCTTTGGAGCATTTTCATAAATACCTGTATGGCCAGAAATTCCACCTAAGAACGGATCATGCATCACTTAAATGGTTGCTTCAGTTCAAGAACCCTGAAGGTCAGATAGCCCGATGGCTGCAACGTATTCAAGAATACGACTTTAAAATCGAACATCGAAAAGGACTGAACCATAAGAATGCTGACGCTCTATCAAGACGACCCTGCCCGGACGAATGCAAACACTGCAGCAGACGAGAAGAGCAAGAAGATCCCGATGAATTCCACTGCCGAAGAACACGCATCCAGTGCTCTCAAGGATGGGACCCTAAGATCTTGGCAAAAGAACAACTAGAAGATCCAGATTTTGGAGACATTGTCAAACTTAAGACAGAAAATGTGAAAAGGCCACCATATCAGCAAATAGCTTCAAAGTCTCCAAGACATAAAGGGTACTGGGCCATATGGGACTCTTTGGTTATTAAAGATGGCCTATTACAAAGGGTCTGGGAAAGTTCTGACGGCAAAATCCATAAACATCAGATAATCCTACCAACCAAAAGGATTCCTGAAATATTGCAAGCCTTGCATAATGGTGTAGGAGGTGGCCATTTCGGAGTTATGAAGACTCTTGAAAAGGTTCGAGAAAGGTTCTACTGGCTGGGAAGTCGTGCAGACGTAAAAGACTGGTGCAGAATGTGTAAGGACTGCGCTTCCAGCAAGGGACCGAAAACCCGAAGCCATGGCAAGATGAAGCAATACAATGTAGGGGCACCTTTTGAAAGAATTGCCATAGACATAGCAGGGCCATTTCCAGTTAGTAAATCAGGGAATCGCTATATATTGGTAGCAATGGATTACTTCAGTAAATGGCCAGAAGTCTACCCAATCCCAAATCAAGAAGCTATCACTGTTGCCGATGTATTATTTCAACAATGGATTTGTCGCTATGGAGTTCCTAGAGAAATACATTCCGATCAAGGCAGAAACTTTGAGTCCGATCTTTTCAAGAACCTTTGTAATCTCCTGGGAATCCATAAAACAAGAACAACACCTCTTCATCCCCAGTCCGATGGCATGGTAGAGCGGTTTAACAGAACACTTGATAACTACCTGAAAATTAAAGTAAATGACCAACAAAGTGACTGGGATAACTGTATACAGCCGTTTTTATTAGCATACCGCTCCGCAATTCACGAAACTACTGGCGAAACACCTGCTAAAATCATTTTCGGAGCGGAAATATGCCTTCCAGTTGACTTGCTTACAGGACGACCTCCCACCAATGAAGAACCAGCAGAAGACTATGTAAGTCAACTAAGTAAACAGCTACAGAGGATACATGAAGAGGTGCGTACCAAGTTACGAAAAGGAAGTGACCGTATGAAATCCCGCTATGACTTGAAAGCTAACCATCAAGGATTTGTCGTCGGTGAAAAAGTTTGGTTATACAATCCAAGAAGAACCAAGGGGCGTTCACCGAAACTACAGAAGTCATGGGAGGGACCATATAAAGTGGTGACACGGCTTAATGATCTGGTGTACCGTATACAGAAGAGTCCACAGGCAAAGATGAAAGTAGTACATCTAGAAAGGCTAAGCCGTTATCAAGACAGTGAAGATACTTGATCGAGACGATCAAAACTTGGAAGGGGGCAATGTTACAGACTTTCAAAAATGTGTTTAGGTTATAGAATTTTAGAGAGTTAGGATCATTTAATTTAGTTTGTTAATTTATTTAAATAATTTACCTTAATTTTTCCAAGTTCTTTCATCACTTTCGAAGGTTTCCGAAAACGCCCGAATTATCTATTAATAACTTTTATGCCATCATGTACTATGGAATTTTCACGATATTTCTCGAATATTCTAGATCATTCTTTACTCTTCCACCATACTATAAAAGGGCGACGGGAAACCTCGGATCAGTCAGTATAAATTCGACTTTTGTGTTGTAAACTTCGAGACATTGACAAGAGTAGATTTTGTCGTTGTTGTAACCATAGTTACGTTCCATTGTTAATAAAGGTATAAAAACGAAGACACGTGTTTTTATACTCCTCCAAGCGTCCATACATTCTGAAATACCTATCTTCCGAGCGTCCCCTGCTTCGAAGCGTCCGTATTCGGACGCCCGGAAGTTTTACTGTACGATAAGCCTAGTAGGAATCCCATTAGAGCCCTGGCAAAGTTTCAGCTAGACGCTTTCAGGGTAGTAAAATATGTAAATTTCGTATATTTGTGTATATTTTTAGTTCAGCGCTTTCTCCAGTAGGCGGCAGAGCGCTAGCCGCTGTATATTCCTAATGAGTATATTTTTTTACAGTATGTCGATTACCAGGCGTCCTTTAAGTCAGATTTTTGTGATGCGGGTACCTAGTGTTTGACAACATTGTAGAACAATAATTTTAGAGTTATTTATACATGAAAGCAGTATTATTAGATTATTTCCATTCGTCGGCGTCCATTATAGTTTGGTGTATATCGTTGTAGTAGGTCATTATATGGGGTTAAAAGTTGTTTTTTTTTTAATTTTGTAATAGGAACGTTAGGTGCTGTAAACTTTTTTCATTATTATTTTTTATTTTTTTAATTAACTAATAAAACAACAACAAACAAAAAATTGATTCACTACAATTTTTATTTCATTATGTGTGTGGTACAAAAAAACGAAAGTCAGTGTAAAATATTTTAATTTACTTTTTTACTTCTAGCAGTGTTTATGATTACCCTGGAAATGGAATCACTTTAAATTAGTATAAAATTTGTTGAATTGTATTGCTGATAAGTTATATTAAATAGCTTATGCAATTAAATTCGTTGCTTTTGATTTTAAATATACAGTATGGCTCATTAAGTGTGCAACAAACTAAATTTTATATTAAAATTAAAGCTTTGTTCTAAACTATATTTGCCATTGCCGGTTTTGTTCAAAGTCCAAAGATAAGCAAGGAATGTCAAAAATTTTAAAAACTATCTAGGTGTAAACCATTATTTAAAAAAAAATGAACTAAATTAAATTAAAGGGGTCAAAACCCGAAAAAAAAATAACACGCTGTTAAAAATAAGAAAGTTTATTATACTAATGTTATGCCTAATAGTCTCAGTAAGTTTTGTGCTAAATTTGAGTTTTTACGATGATACAAGCGGCTAGCGGCAGAGCGGCAAACTTTGCAACGGTTGGCTCGTACCCAGTGGGGTACAGCTTCACTTAAGTTAAAACACAACTTAAAAACCGCAAAAAATTTCACATTTGGGTTATCCAATTTTTACTAATTTTAAAAAGATTACCATCTCAAGAGCTTGCTAATAAAATAGCAATTTTAAATGAAACCCTCTGTATATTTTATCTCAATTGAAAAGATATTTTAAGGATCCTAAAGAAAATATCACATCTGATATTTATATCTTTAATAGAAGTTCTGGATATGAGGCTATATGAATCTAAATAATAGGAGATATAATTCTCATTACACATATCTAACGCATTAATTGCTTAAAGGTAGTTATAAACATAGTGAATATGAAACATAATTTTTTGAAATTTAGACGCTCATATTTTTAAAACTATTAAAGATAGACATATCAAATACTGTATTTTTTTAAATTTTTTTAAATGGTAAAACAATATCCAGGGTGTTTTATTTAAAAATGGTACTTTCGTACCGAGCTCTTGACGATAGCTATATTTCCAAAACTATAAAACATTGGAAATAATAATTTAATATTTTTTTACCGCTTCTTAGGATACCCTACCAATGATAATAAGGTATAAAGGGTGTTCCATAAAAAATAACAACTTCGTGTTCTAAGTTCCAAATAAAAGTCCATAAAAAAATATAGGTACGCTACTGGAGTCAACTCTACATAACAATCTCCAAAACTATGCAATCTAAATTTTTGTTTAATCTCTCATAACAAAATTTAAAAAAAAACCCTGTTTATCTTTAAAACGAATCATACGTAAGATATGACTTACTTCTACCGCTAAAGTTTTAAAAATTGAAACCCTGAATGTGCCATCAGTTTTTTCTATCTCTTGTTTTTACCATAACCTGCAGTGACAACGAAAAACCGCCACCGTGTAAAAACCTAAATTTTACAGTTATAACAGAAAATAAAAGTTATTTTTCCGGTAGATTAACAAGTTTACACATTTACACGTTATTTTTAATCCTAAACACCTTTTCTTCATAATAATGTTTATTATTATCAAAATTACAGGTACTTTAGGGTTCAGCAAAAATCACATTTTTGCCAAACCTCGTAGAAAAAATGATGCAATTTATTAATAGTAATAATAGTTACAGTAAAATACTTATAAAAAGGTTTTATATACCATCAACTTATGTAGACACCCTGTATAAGTTCTAATAAAAGAAACTACTTTCATATAAAAGAAAAAGAAGTAGTATACTTTGTTATAAATGCCATGGAAATTAAAAATAATGGAACAATATACAGGGTGTTTTCTTATTACGGTACGAAACTTAAGAAGGTGAATTCTTATGTCTTTTTATGAAAAAAGTTCCCTAAACAAATGTCCGGACCATTTTAAGTGGTACTAAAAAGTATAATTATAATAAAATAAAAAAAAGATTTTAGTACATAAGAAAAATTACATTTTTTGATAAAATACACGACTGCTCATTTATTTTAAGGCAAATAATTGTTTATTTTTTATTTTGTTTGTCTATAAGTACTTCTAAGAAAAAAACTAAAGTGGAATTATAATTTTTCTTGAAAACAAAGCTAGATGCGAAGAAAATTTAGAAAACCAGAAAGTTGATTTTTCTAATCGGAAAAAATATAAAATCTTTGTAAGAGGCCGATGGCGTACTTTTATTACATAGTAATATTGGTTGTGGTGACCACTGAAACGCCACTGGACCCAATTATCTTAACCTAGGTAGTATTTTCCAAGCGTCTTATTACATTAAATTAGTAAACCTAATTTCATCTAAATTGGTTAAAGGGTTTTTACGATATACATACCAACGGCCTGTATCTTAGAAAAGAAGCAAGTCCGGATATACAGGGTATTAATTTAAAAACTTATCCCTCTAGTTATATGCTAAATAAGATAGATTTAAGAAAATCACCGAAACACGTCAAGATATTTATTGAGGGGGATGTTTTTTACAAAAATTGGACTGCGTCCCTTCGACCCCTAAACCACCAATGCCACATCTCGAAATTTCTAAATGAGAAGGGGGTCGAGTAATACATTATACCTACTACAAAATGGCGGTACTTTAAAAAATTACCCAAATACCTGATTGGGATGGCCATATTTCCAAAACTAATAAAGTTATATGTACTTATTGGGGTATTTTCTTAAAGCTCTTTTAATTAGTAATATAACATACGAGGTGCTTCTTTAAAAAATGATACACTTTTTAACCTACCCTGTATATTATCACTAGTATCACCAATAAAGAGATTTTTAAAGATACTTTAAAAAATATCACATTGGGTACATCTAACTTTATTAGTTTCGGAAATACGGCCATCCCAATCAGGTATATAGATAATTTTTAAAGCACCGTCATTTTGTAGTAGGTCAAGATATTGACTTTATATTCTGGGATGCTAAAGTGCTCGTCAGGAACTTTAAAATGCTGTATTACTCGACCTCCTTCTCATTTAAAAATTTTGGGGTGGTATCCCTGGGGGTTAAGGGGCTAAAAGGTTGCCGTCAATTTTTTGTAAAAACGTTTCCCTTCAATAAATATCTTGACGTGTTTTTGCGATTTTCTCAAAACTGTCTCTTTTCACAGATAACTTGAATGGTTACTTTTTAAATGAACTCCCTCTATGTTTATAGTAACTTTTTTCATGAAAAGACATAAGAACTCACCTCCTTAAATTTTGTACTGTAGTTAGGAAACACCCTCTATAAGAGTAATAAAATTTCTATACTTTGCCTAAGTTACCATTCTATCGGATATCGGGCGTCCGAAAATCGTTTAAATATACCTATAATAAGACGCTCGTACACTGTAAACTAAATAAAACCAATAACCATACACCTATTAGACGCTTGGAACTCATAGAATAAAAACTTCAGAATAAACACGACACCAAGGGTCAAAAGCATTTTAACATAATAAAATTTTCTTCTTCTATTAATTTACTTCAAAGGACGCCCGGAAATCTTATAATAAATATAGATATACACACAAAAATTTGGCATCACTGCGGGACGCTTAGTAGTAATGAATATGTAAAAAAATATACATACAGGACGCTGGCAGGATAGTATAGAGTAAGGACGCCGGGAGGCTGCAAAGTGTACAGTATATGGCTATGGACGTTTTTTGTGTTGTGTTTTTCTGTATTCCTTTTTAAATGATACTTTTACATTTTTTAAATAATAATTTGACATTTGCTTGGGTACACTTAGTAAGAGGTAATTAATCATAACTTATTAATGACGGATGCCATCACATTATCTGCAACACGTGGCCCAATAACGGCCAATTGCCCACTTTCGTGTCTTTTTATTATCTTTTGTCAATAACTTATTAATGATGGATGCCATCATAGTATACGCATTTTTCATCATAACTTATTGATGACGGATGCCTTCACATTATCTGCAACACGTGGTCCAATAACGGCCAATTGCCCACTTTCGTGTCTTTTTGATACCTTTTTGCCAATGCCTTGCCATTAAAGAGTGTTGGCAATAAGGCCAGTAAATTAAATGTACATGGCCGGCAAAAAATGTTATATAGATCCCCCTTCCCATATAACATTTTTTGCCGGCGTTGTACATTTAATTTACTGGCATTGCCAACACTCTTTAATGGCAAGGCATTGGTAAAAAGGTATCAAAAAGACGCGAAAGTGGGCAATTGGCCGTTATTAGGCCACTTGTTGCAGATAATGTGATGGCATCCGTCATTAATAAGTTATGATAAATACATTTAGGATGACGGCATCCATCATTAATAAGTTATTGGCAAAAGATAACAAAAAGACACGAAAGTGCGCAAATGCAGATACTCCCAAGCAGCAAGCTGACGTCTTATAGACGAAAATTGTCGCATATACTTTTTTAAAAGCTAAAATGATGCGATATTTTATTTGAAAATTAAAATAGGAAAAACTCCTTACTGCATGCAATTTCCTTGCAATGCAAAGTAGCATCTCTCGGAACACTGTCCAACTTGGAGATGCAGATTTTTACCAGGATACACAGAAATAAGAAGATATGATCTTGCGCAGGTGGGCGGAGCTTCGCTGTGCTTTTGCTACGTCATCTGGTGACGAATTTAGGTTAAACGTGGTTTAAACGTGCGGATGAAAGTGCGATTTGTTGAGAGATTTGTGTATTTCAAATGGTTTAATCTGGTTTTATAAATATTTTTTCCAAAATGCGTTGTTCAGTGGCGATGTGTAATACAAATAATCAAAACAAAAGTTACAAGGACATAATGTTTCTTTTAACAAGGATTTTATCGTAGTCAAAGGAAAACAACACAAATCATAAATATGTAAACCTCTAAAAATGGGTACAATGTGTACCTTCGAAAGCCTAACAAAGGGCTGCGCCCAGTTTTGGTGGTACCGAAAATATTCTATTAGATTTAGTTCCAAGTTAGTGATCAGTCTAAAATAAGTCTACTTTAAGTCTTCATTCATAGTTAGGTTTAGTCGTTAAGAAGTATTCAACATTTCTCTAGTCTACATTTATAAAGTTCACTTCTATCTTTTCCTCTCTGTAGTAAGATAATTTTAAATAACTTCCCCCAAATTTAAAATAAAGTTTAAAGTAAAACAAAATATATACTTTTATTTTCTATTAAAAAAAAAAACTTCAACGTATAAAATAGTTTAGTAACGGCACAAAGTTACAACAGTTGGTGCTATCGGTGACTACCACATTCGGTAGCATACAACAACTTTACAATAAGACAAATGGACCCATAACACTGGGGAACAGCAAAAATGTTTCCGAGACCAAAATACCAAAATCTTATTTACTTTATTATATTAATTAATAAATCTATCTGGCAAAAGTCTCAGTTGGCTCTGGTTTTATAGATACCTGCTAAATATAATTTTATCTACCTACCCTTAATGTATGGGACAATGGGACCATAAAATTTTTTTTTACATCAGGTGTACTTTATAAGGGTTATGAATACATGTAATATAAATCCTATAGTGTTAGTTAGTTGAGTTTCAACCACCAGTTGATCGAGAAGTGTTCGTATTTGAGAAATTAAAAAGTTTTTTGAGTAATATGTCGCGAGTTTGTGTAAATAAGCCGGACCATTTTTGTTATATATATGTGGTGAAGTGACTTTTGTGAAACAAAAACGTACTCTTAGGCCTTTAATAAAGAAGGCTTACAACTTGTATTTTGGCTGCAAAGTTGGAGACCAGGATAAAAATTGGGCTCCCCATATCTGCTGCAATAAATGTGCGTCCAACATGCGAGGCTGGCTAAGTGGAAAAAGCGTAAGATGCCTTTCGCTATTCCTATGATTTGGCGTGAACCGAAAGACCACATTACCGACTGCTACTTTTGTTTGACACCTTCCATCAGAAAAGGCCTTTCCGAAAAGAAAAAATCTGCGATAAAGTATCCAAATTTACAATCCGCCATACGCCCGGTGCCCCATAATGACGAGTTGACTGTGCCCAATCCACCTCAGGAATATACGCTTGACTCTGATGATGATGAAACGGAATCACACGGTAGTGTGCCGGAAAATGTCGCCGGTCCATCCACTTCGCAAGATTCAGATTTTGTCTGTGAACTTCCCACTAAACAACCCCACAAAATAAGCCAAAGTGAATTAAGTGACCTTATAGCGCTATTATATTATAGAGCTATTAGCCTCACGATTACAACAATGGAATTTACTTCAAGATGAAGTAAAAGTTTTAGTGTACCGAAGCCGCCAGAAAAACTTAACACCATTTTTTAATATGGAAAACAATTTGGTAGCCTGTAGGGACATTGAGGGACTAATGACGGCTTTAAATGTGGACTATGAATCAAAAGACTGGAGACTTTTCATTGATTCCTCAAAAGTAAGTCTTAAAGCTGTGTTACTCCATAATGGAAACAAGATGCCTTCGGTACCAATTGGTCACGCAGTCCACATGAAAGAAACTTATAGTAGGTAATTTAAAACTGTTACTGGAGACTATACAGTACGAAAAATATAAATGGCAAATTTGTGGGATTTGAAAGTTGTGTCGATTTTGCTTGAAATGCAGCTAGGTTATACCAAATACTGTTGCTTCCTCTGCGAATGGGACAGTCGAGCACGATCGGATCACTACAGAAGGAAAGTTTGGCCTCCGAGAGTGTCTCTTGAGCCAGGAAAGAAAAATGTAACCAGCGCGCCATTAGTTCCCGC
This sequence comes from Listronotus bonariensis, assembly GCA_014170235.1. NCBI lineage: Eukaryota > Metazoa > Arthropoda > Insecta > Coleoptera > Curculionidae > Listronotus > Listronotus bonariensis. Next base: position 54,730 of record JACEGR010000088.1, read on the forward strand.
AGAAAAAATTTTACTACCACCACTTCATATAAAATTGGGACTCATGAAAAATTTTGTAAAGGCCATGAACAAGGAAGGTCGTGCTTTTAGTTATTTAAAAGAAAAGTTCCCTTCAATCAGTGATGCTAAAATTAAGGAGGGAATATTTGTGGGTCCCCAGATTAGGAAACTCTTCGCAGATGAGCAATTCAATTCCGTACTTGAAGGCAAGGAAAAAGACGCTTGGAATGCCTTTAAAATGGTTGCAACGAATTTTCTGGGAAACATAAAAGCTGAAAACTATAAAAACCTGGTTGCCCAACTTCTTTCTTGTTACCAAAACCTAGGGTGCAATATGTCCTTGAAAATTCATTTCTTTGATTCTCATCTGGATTACTTTCCGGAGAATTGTGGAGCTGTAAGTGACGAACACGGTGAGAGGTTCCACCAGGATATTTCAAACATGGAAAGAAGGTATCAGGGAAAATGGAACTGTGAGATGTTAGCCGACTACTGCTGGTCTATTACGAGGGATAACCCAGAGGCTGCTTACAAAAGGCAGGCTAAGAAGCGTAAACTGAATGACTAAACTTTTAATTTAATGGTAAAAATGTGCTATTAAATTGCTTTTGTTGAATCAACAATATTATTGTTATTTGTATTTTGTATGTTCACTGTATATATACCTATGAATTAAAATTTTGTAAAAAATAATGCTGATTTTTTTTGCTAGCCAACTAAAATCTTTAATAGATATTTTTAGTTACTTGGGTGTAGTTGAATCTAAAAAACTTGGGTTTGTTCAGGAAACAAAAGAAAAGTTGAAATTTGTTCCCCAGTGTAATTTAAATGTTCAAGAAATTTGTGTATGGCAACTGCTTTTGCTTCTTAAAAATACAAGATTCACTAACCAGAACTAACTTTTTTTTAATAATTCAGCAAAATTTTAAATAAAAAACAGAAGTAAATGAGGATACGTTTTCTGAATGTTTACATAAAATTAGCAAAATTTTTATTTAGTATCATATTTTTTTATTTATGTTTTACACATTTTTTACGTACACATATTTAAATAAAAACCGTAAAACCAGGTAAATCACGTAAAAAGGTGTAAAACACGAAAAAAATATGATGCTTAAATAAAAATTAAGTTCATTTTATATTACATTTTAGATATGGGATTCTTATTCAAATCTAAAAAATTTTTATTTTACATTTTGGTAAAATATTAAAACTAAAGGCAGCTTTCTTGATCCCTTTTCAAATTTTTGTAGTTTTTGGAGCCCCTCTACAAAGCAAAACAAACTTCTCAATGTGAATCTTTTTTTTTTTAAGAAGCAAGAGCAGTTGTATACACGACTTTCTTGAGCATTTAAATTTTTGTTCTATTTGTCCCATTGTAAAGTCCATCCGTGTACGTATGTACTGTAGACTTACAATTTGATTTTATGGTTATTTCCAATGAATTACTATGAAGTAATTGTAGTAGTCATAATGTTATGTGTTTAGTTGGTTGTATATATATTTTTTAAATAAAATTATTGAAAGCCTTCTTTAATGTAACTTTTAGTTTTAAGAATTCAGAAATAAAAAATATGGTAAATTTTTACAACTCAATAGCAAACATAATCACTCGTTATAACATATAACAAAAAAATTAAAAGAAAATGTTTTTTCTTGTCAATGAACGAGTTTGCATATTTGAATAATATTTTTAGTACTAAACATTTTTTCTTTAAAATATTTTTCAATATTGTCAAAAATAGCAGTACTTTTCTCCTGAAGAAAATTCATATTTTTTGAGATACCTTGTATACCACTCAAAAAAAATCATAATTGTTGCTTGCATTTTAGGTTTGCAGAACTTTTTATGGGGAATAATTTTTTTCGTAAAATTAATAATAAAAAGTTGCCCATGCATATGTATGTACACAACTTAGGCGCGGACACACTGTATATTAGAATTATTAATTTTCCATACTTTCCTTCAGTTTTTTCCCAATATTTATTTATTGTATGATAGAATGATAGTTTGATGAATGTTCCATCCAACAGTCGGTAAACATTTTTCTCCGAAGAATGTAAACATAATTTAACATTCAACAAAAAGTTTTATTTTAAACAGAAACGAGAAATTAGAAGTACACATTAACGACTTTAATCCATAAAGAAAAAAGAAATAACTAATCTCTATAATATACCAACTAAAAATAAATGTGTTAGAATCCAACATCACCGACGAAAGATATGTATTACTATTGCGTAAATAAAAATTCGTCACCACATGACGTCACTGCGCGAACCAGACAAATTTAAGCTCGCTATAAATCATATCTTCTTTATCTGTATATCATGGATTTTTACACTAGCCGAAGATATTTCTTTCAAAGCTAAGTGAGATCACCTACCGCAGACCGCTCTCGAATTATTTTAGTCTAATGGGTACGGTTTAGACGATAAAAAGGGAAGATATTGCAGAAACGTAGTAGTTTATTGTCCATTACGCCATCTATCGGTATGTCAAAAAACTATTAAATATATATAATATTTTTTATTAACACGTCTTTAAAACGTTTAATAAGGTTTTAAACAAAATGTTTACAGCTCCTAACAGTCTACTTGAATATCTTTCCTTCTCGACTAGCCATCACCAATTAATCACACAACACACACTTATTAGGTAATGAATACATTTAATTCTGTCTATTAAAAAACTCTTTTCTTTAAAAAAGAAACTAAAAAGCCAGAAAACCACGTAGAAAACAAATGCACAAAGCGGTCACCTTCGGTCGAAATTAACGTAGCTAATTTTACCATCATTTTATTTTTATTCGCTCCAAAATACATAATAAACATTTTGTTTGACCTAATTTTTATTTGCATGATTGTTAACAATAAAATGTTATGAAAAGGCCATTTCCTTTAAATTATGTAAAAAAACATAAAATAATGTTGTTTAGCTGCCATTATGAATAAAACAGATCAAAAAATTGCTTTAATGTTAGTTAAATACCAATGTTAATAATATGGTTTAAAAAGTATGACTATGCGTTGAAGGTTTGCCTTCAAAAATCCAATATTTATTTGCCTGCAACAAAAACGCGTGCTTTATTTAATCAGGATTGGTATGCCGCCATTTTTGTATGCCTGCCGGCAATTCGCCTGCATGTAAAATTTATTGGCAATTAAGTGTTTATTTAGGGTTGACTTTTTAATGCGTATAAGATGTTGGCATAATATTGCCACCAATTGCCAATGCTTTACCATCAATGCCAATATGAAAAATGTACATTGCCGGCAAATAGTGTTTGCTGGGTTTTTTGCACACAATTCTTGATTTAAAGCTGAACTGTCACACAGTATTTGATTTTCACCTTTTAAAACCCCGTTTTTTATACGTTTTTACATTATTTTTGCATTAAATTGCGTGGCTTTTCTTTGATAATGCGGCAACCATACATACACATCCCAGCAAACACTATTTGCCGGCAATGTACATTTTTCATATTGGCATTGATGGTAAAGCATTGGCAATTGGTAGCAATATTATGCCAACATCTTATACGCATTAAAAACTCAACCCTAAATAAACACTTAATTGCCAATAAATATTACATGCAGGCGAATTGCCGGCAAGCATGCAAAAATGGCGGCATACCAATCCTGATTAAATAAAACACGCGTTTTTGTTGCAGTCAAATAAATATTGGATTTTTGAAGGCAAACCTTCAACGCATATTCATACTTTTTAAACCATATTATTAACATTGGTATTTAACTAACATTAAAGCAATTTTTTTGATCTGTTTTATTTATAATGGCAGCTAAACAACATTATTTTATGTTTTTTACATAATTTAAAGGAAATGGCCTTTTCATAACATTTTATTGTTAAAAATCATGCAAATAAAAATTAGGTCAAACAAAATGTTTATTATGTATTTTGGAGCGAATAAAAATAAAATGATGGTCTTTTTAAAGAAAAGAGTTTTTAATAGACATAATTAAATGTATTCATTACCTAATAAGTGTGTGTTGTGTGATTAATTGGTGATGGCTAGTCGAGAAGGCAAGATATTCAAGTAGACTGTTAGGAGCTGTAAACATTTTGTTTAAAACTTTATTAAAAGTTTTAAAGACGTGTTAATAAAAATATTATATATATTTAATAGTTTTTTGACATACCGATAGATGCGTAATGGACAATAAACTACTACGTTTCTACAATATCTTCGCTTTTTATCGTCTAAACTGTTGCAAATTAAGCTATGCAATAATTAAAAATAAAAATTTTAACCCCAAAATCCTAAGCAAAGTTCATATCCAAATGCGGTACACTAAGTACCGTACAATATTTAAATGCCGAGCTCCAGGCAACCTAACGACCAATAACAGAGAACCGAAAATCACCTCGTCTCTGATTGGTACCTAACTTGATGCGGCGTCCGCATATAAAAGAAATCGTGTTGTGGAGTCTATAAAAAGCGGAAATTTGCGCAGATCGAGACAGTCGAGTCCAGACCGTCGTAGGGTAACATCAAAGTAGAAGCACCCAGACAGTCGAGTCCAGACCGTCATAGGGGTAACATCGAAGTAGTAACACCATGTAAACAACAGCAACCAGTCAGTCAGCCTTGGAGACCTGGAGACCGTCGTCATAGAGTTGATAGAACCCACTGCTTTTTAGACTCCACTGTTTGGTTATCGAGGTGCCTTGTGAGGGACTGCATGGAGCCACAGTACTAAAGAAATTAAAGTTGTTTTCTTTAAATTAATCTACAATTTCAGGGCAGCAACTTAGGCCGATACTTGATTTCGGCCTAAGGAAAATCGTAAACACTGGTAAATGCAGATGCCGTAGGAAATTCCGTCGGCATCCATCGTCAGAAAGGAGGGACGCAACAAAGAGGCTGCCGTCCACGCAAGTTAGTGTTGGCACGGCGCTTTCGTCCATAGGGTGATGGTAAAACTGCAGGACGTGGGGGAGCTTTAGAGACGACGGAGATCCAGGGATGCAGAAGACCTAGAGACGTGGGAAAGGTGTTAAATGAAAAAGGGCAACGTATAAGAACCGGATAAGAAGGAATCGGCGCTGGCAAGTGCGGGGACTTTGCAGAAAGTCCGAAAAAGGGAAACCTTCGGAAACTTGGGTTGTTGAAGCTATAAGTGCACGGAGGCACTTTAGGGCTTAACGAAGGAAGGAATAAGGCTTTGGGGAAGCGAAGCCGAGGTGGCAAGTCAGGGGACTTTGCCGGTTGACCTAAAAGGGGACTCGTGGTAAAAGGGGGTTGCAGCCAAGCTAGGGCAAGCAGTGGACTCGGAGGAGGCATCAGGGACGTCGAGGGAGCGGTGGACACCTGGAAGAGGTGTGGCAAGTCAGGGGACTGTGCGGATAAGCTCGGGACGGATGCAAGGAGTCCAGGTGCTGGTGTAGAGCCCTAGGTGGATTGCAGACCTTGCAATAAGCTGGAGGAGTTTTAGGAGGTCAACAGGGAGGAGGTAGTACTTACCTGAAGGAGCTGACAGGTCAGCATTTTTGAGGGAACCCAAGGAACGTGAAAAGGGAGTTGCCAGTGCCCTTTCGGGGTTAGAGTGAGTTGCCGGGACAGAAACCGAGTAAAGAAGAGTTGCCAAGTCGGAAACCAAGCAAGGAAGAGTTGTTGGAATTATTAATAACCCCGCAACTTGGGGATTTGAGAAGATACGCTTGGCAAGTGAGAAAAGGGACGGAAACTAACAGAATGGTGCCAGGGCTGTCGCGCACGCCTGTTAAACGGGTGCTGCCGCCCAGGAACGCTGGACAGATGGACTCAGAGGGCAATGCCGCCGCAGGGTTCGAACCTGCAACCAACGAAAGCCCTCAGAATTTTCCCGGGGTTCAAGAAAAGAGTCTCATGGAGCCTGCAAGTGAGCTAGCCGGAACCGCAGGCAACATGGGAAGCCTCCCGGCAGTCCAGAGCGCCGGGGCTATTCCCAAGGGAATAATGGGGAACCTCGCGGAAAACATGTCGCCCAACTTAGTGGCTATGAAAAGGAACGAAAACCTTTGTCATAGGAATCTACGACCCGAAAAAGACCCAGTAGAAGAACTGTTCAATAGCATAGAAACCGAGCGTAGAAAACTTCGACAGGAAATGGCGGAAATGAATGCCGCATTTCAGGGATATACGTTTGCAGAGCCGGATGCATCAATGGAAAGGAACACAACAACGAATAGAATGTTCGAAGAAGTACACCAAAGGAAACCAACTAGGCAAAATAATGAAGCAATGGATTATGAGCTAGCCTATAGACAGGTGGAAATGCCGCAGAGCAGAAGTAAACCAAGGAGGCTATTTAGCCCCGAAAGGGAGAAGTCACCGGAAATACAAAGATCAACAAGGCACATGTCAGTGACAGAATCATCAGATACGACGGATGACAGAAAAAATGCAACAACGCAGATTGTAGGAGTAAGCGCGCAAAATGATAACCAAGCGTTCCTGAGGGACTTTATGACACAATTTACCACAGCAATGACAGAGGCTTTTAAGGACCCAAAAATAACATCACAATTGGCACCCAGTTATGCCGGTGAGGATACTGAGAACCCAGAATTGTTTTTGCAAAATATAGAATGGCACTGCCAAAGGATGAAGATACCGCAAACGAAATGGAACATTGTGGCATATAAAAATCTGAAAGGACAGGCAGCAAAACGCTTAATCATGTATGGGGATGAAGGAACAACCTGGGAACAATTTAAAGTGGCTTTGCTACGAGCCTTTGACAACGAAAGCATAAGGGACCGATTGCGCTCAGAAATCTATGGACGGGATCAGAAAGCAACCGAACCAGTTGAGGAGTTCATAATCAAGAAGTGGAGAATTTGCGCAAGAATGTTGCCACGAGCCACGGAGCAAGAACTTGTACCAATAATTTTGGGAAGACTAAGAGGAGAAGTAAGGGCAGCACTCAGAGCTTTTCAATGCAAAGACATGAACGCCTTAATTGAAGCGGCAGTACAGCTAGAAGAAGACTGGAAGCTAGTCAAGCAAGAGACAGAGACGCTTGATGAAAAGATTAAGAGGCAAAACGAGCGGTATAACACAAGCCAAGTGTCAAGATATAACGCTAACAACCGAAGCGGAAGAAACGACCGGTACAACAACAATTCTAATAGAAATAACTATGGCAGATACCAAAATGGCCCGGCAAGAGGTAATAATAGCTCGAATGTAAAATGCTATGGGTGTGGAGGCCCGCATTACCGTCGTGAGTGTCCGAGGGAACGACCGAACCAAAAACAGCTTGCTATTGAACCGGCACCGATGCCGATTGTGGAAGAACCACCAGAAGACCGCAGCCCTGCCGTCATACGACAAACCGACGAGAATCCACCGAAAAAACGCACAGAATTACTATTTTACAATGGGGAGATATGCGATGTAGATGAAAGCGACGAGTTAGCACTAGCCGTCATCCAAGGATTGCACGAACAAATCTACGGACGCATGATCACCGAAGAAGAGTTCCTGGACGAAATTAACGCCGAAACACAAGCTGAGCGTGAGCAAGCGGAACAAAACATAGGCGATGACGAAATAGACATCAAGGAAGAGCCCCTCGAAGACATGGAGGACGAAGGGTTTTTAACACCTGCCCAAATATGTCAAACTTATCGCGAGGACATTGCTAAATTAATTGCAGACGACAAAAAGCGCAGTAAGGAGGAGACCACCGCCAAAACCGAAGAACAGGTAGTTGTAGAGACCATCACAGACCTCGCAAGCGATCCACAGAACGTTTCTGGGGAATCATCGGTCCAAGAAACGCCAGGAAACTTTAGCACGGAACAACCACTGACGCAATCATTCACATTAGCGCCTGATGATAACCCGTGGGAGTCAGACGTATCGCAAGAATCGCAGGACTTTCCCATCGATGACCTGGAGGGCTATTGTGACTCCAGCTCGGACAATGACAATAAATCGCCCGTTAGAAAAACGCACCGTTATCAGGGGTGGATTGTGGAAGCTGTCGAAGAAAAATATAAGCCAAATGACCCGCTATCCGCTTATGGCGGCGTCATAACCAGTCTCTACATAAGACCACCCGACCCCGGACCACACCTTGGCCCTGATGGCATCCCACAGCGCGTATTACCGAACAAACTACCTGCACAAGCTCGCATCATCGAAATGCCACCACGTCCTGTCACGCCAGCCTTCGACGAACCGCCGTTTACACAATCCGATCCGCCAAAAGATCCGGATCCGACACCAGCCGCCAAGAAACGGAAGCTTGAACCTTGCAGGCCATGGGAGGATCAGCCTCTAAGCGACGACGACTCCAGGTCTGCGACCACCCCGCCGACCAGGCCCCCAACACCCACGCTGCGCCAGATCCTACGACGATCGCGCATACCGATCCGCAGCCCACCAACACGGATGCCGCCCGCCACAGTCAATCCTAGAGGTCCAGCACCCACGGTACCGTTGGCACCTACTACCCCACCTGCCCCTACCATCAGGCAAACAACGTTGACGCGTCGCCCAGTTGGCCACAAATTGTGCATGGTACGTACGCCACCGGAAAGAAAGCGGACAAAACCATCAAGAATCACCAGTAGAAGTCCCGCCAAACCTCCGGATCCTGGACCAGCGGAACCGGTCACTCCACCCATCAGCACGTCGCCGGACAGCGCAACACCACCCAGTCCAAAGCCGCCGGACAAAAGTGCGCGGAGTAACAAGTCGCCAAAGTGACCAGTGGCGTTAAAAAATCGGACGCTCATAAGCCCCGAGTGCCGAAAACCGCGAATCGGACGCTCATAAGCCCGAGTGCCGAGAACCGTGAGTTCGGACGCTCCGAGTGCCGAGTGCCGAACGCTTTAAATCCGAACGCTCCGCGAGTGCCGGGTTTAAAGTTTTAGGTTAAGTTAGGATTAAGATAGGTTAAGGTTTGTATCGTAGGTTAAGAAATTAAGGCGGACATCTCGGTTGAAAACTGCCGATTTGACCGTCTCATAATCATTAGGTTTAGGGAAAAACAGCTTGCCAGAGCACAAATAATTCTTTAGTTCGATTCATTTGGGGAAATAATAATTAAAAGAAAAACAGGCAATAAGGTTAAGGAAATTAGGATTAGCTTTGTAAACGAGAAAAACACCAAAGAAATTAAGAATTAGGGAATTTTTAGTTGAAAAAGAAAAAATGTTTTTGTTTCACTTAACAACAATTAAAGGAAAATAAGATAGGAAAATTAAGAAGCTTCAGGGCTGAAGGAAAAAAGGTAAAAAGGCAGTGTTTTAAGTAGATTGTACTAGGGATCAAACTTAGCTAATTTGGTTTAAGGGTTCGTTTTGGAAAAAGGGAAATTTCATGATTAATAAAGTGGGAAAAGTTAATTAAATAAAAGTTAAGAGTTTAAAGGAAGTTTGAAAGTAACTGGCAGGAGTAATGATACTGAAAACCTCAGTGGGACGAGCCGGTACAGGCTACAAGCTTAGCGGATTTTGGGGAAAGTGGTAAAAAATTGGAATAAGGGGAATGTTGAGGAAACATGGACAGGAGGTCCAGGGTTGTCCTAAAAGTGTAGCAAGGAGCTACAAGGTTCTATTCCAATTTTGGAAAGATAGCTTAGGGTAAGCTAAGAAAGGTTGAGAAGGAAGCTAAGTGAGAGGTAGTCCTAGAAAGCTGTCAACTGAGGAGGGAAAAGGAAAGGTTAAGGTCGCAGGAAGTGCGATTTGGTAAAGAGAAGTGTTAATGAAAAAATGCAGTTACAGTTAAGAATAAAATCATTGGGAATGATAAGCAAATTAAATAGCCACGGATAACATGTTAAGTTAAAGAGAGAAGTAAGAGTAATGTTAAAGAAAAGCTAAGTTCGATCCTAGGCAGGGAAATTAAAAGTTTTGCTATGGCCTGCGTGCCTGGACAGCAAAAGAAGTTCTGTAAAACAACTGTAAGAGTTAATAAAAATGTTATTAGGTTAAGGATTAGTTTTTAGGGAAAATGTAAATATGTTGGAGAAAAAATAAAGAAAGGGTGATGTGTATGTCACCCTCACAAGTCACCTCTAAGCAGGGGGTGTTGTGGAGTCTATAAAAAGCGGAAATTTGCGCAGATCGAGACAGTCGAGTCCAGACCGTCGTAGGGGTAACATCAAAGTAGAAGCACCCAGACAGTCCAGTCCAGACCGTCATAGGGGTAACATCGAAGTAGTAACACCATGTAAACAACAGCAACCAGTCAGTCAGCCTTGGAGACCTGGAGACCGTCGTCATAGAGTTGATAGAACCCACTGCTTTTTAGACTCCACTGTTTGGTTATCGAGGTGCCTTGTGAGGGACTGCATGGAGCCACAGTACTAAAGAAATTAAAGTTGTTTTCTTTAAATTAATCTACAATTTCAGGGCAGCAACTTAGGCCGATACTTGATTTCGGCCTAAGGAAAATCGTAAACACTGGTAAATGCAGATGCCGTAGGAAATTCCGTCGGCATCCATCGTCAGAAAGGAGGGACGCAACAAAGAGGCTGCCGTCCACGCAAGTTAGTGTTGGCACGGCGCTTTCGTCCATAGGGTGATGGTAAAACTGCAGGACGTGGGGAGCTTTAGAGACGACGGAGATCCAGGGATGCAGAAGACCTAGAGACGTGGGAAAGGTGTTAAATGAAAAAGGGCAACGTATAAGAACCGGATAAGAAGGAATCGGCGCTGGCAAGTGCGGGGACTTTGCAGAAAGTCCGAAAAAGGGAAACTTTCGGAAACTTGGGTTGCTGAAGCTATAAGTGCACGGAGGCACTTTAGGGCTTAACGAAGGAAGGAATAAGGCTTTGGGGAAGCGAAGCCGAGGTGGCAAGTCAGGGGACTTTGCCGGTTGACCTAAAAGGGGACTCGTGGTAAAAGGGGGTTGCAGCCAAGCTAGGGCAAGCAGTGGACTCGGAGGAGGCATCAGGGACGTCGAGGGAGCGGTGGACACCTGGAAGAGGTGTGGCAAGTCAGGGGACTGTGCGGATAAGCTCGGGACGGATGCAAGGAGTCCAGGTGCTGGTGTAGAGCCCTAGGTGGATTGCAGACCTTGCAATAAGCTGGAGGAGTTTTAGGAGGTCAACAGGGAGGAGGTAGTACTTACCTGAAGGAGCTGACAGGTCAGCATTTTTGAGGGAACCCAAGGAACGTGAAAAGGGAGTTGCCAGTGCCCTTTCGGGGTTAGAGTGAGTTGCCGGGACAGAAACCGAGTAAAGAAGAGTTGCCAAGTCGGAAACCAAGCAAGGAAGAGTTGTTGGGATTATTAATAACCCCGCAACTTGGGGATTTGAGAAGATACGCTTGGCAAGTGAGAAAAGGGACGGAAACTAACAGAATGGTGCCAGGGCTGTCGCGCACGCCTGTTAAACGGGTGCTGCCGCCCAGGAACGCTGGACAGATGGACTCAGAGGGCAATGCCGCCGCAGGGTTCGAACCTGCAACCAACGAAAGCCCTCAGAATTTTCCCGGGGTTCAAGAAAAGAGTCTCATGGAGCCTGCAAGTGAGCTAGCCGGAACCGCAGGCAACATGGGAAGCCTCCCGGCAGTCCAGAGCGCCGGGGCTATTCCCAAGGGAATAATGGGGAACCTCGCGGAAAACAATCGTAAGCAGTGTATCCACTGCATTTTTATCTGGGATTTCAAGCAGAGCGCTCATATCGGCCTGATTTCTTGTAAATTAAAAGTCCCCGACATGACCGACCTTCTAACATTCACAAACCCCAATTTAATTAATTAGAATTTTTATAATTAATAAAAACATGCCAAAATATTGAAATCAGGCAATTTGCGTGAGTCATTAGGAGGCGTACCCATGAATCATTCACTGGTCGAAAAATTCTCAGGCCGCCAAATTCTGTGTCACGCAAACGTTTTTAAATATTTTGAAAAAACTTTTATTATGGGAAAACTACTGAATAGATTTTCTTTCTAATTTTTATACTAATAGATCTAGGAATTACCTATATTTTGATATCTCATTTGGCTTCCTAGGGCTTTAAATAAAGCCAATATAAATTAATTACTGGAAAAAATGCTCCAGAAAAAGCGTCCCTCCGCGGGAAAACCGCTGGGAAAATTTTATTTATAGAGGGTTTGGATTAAGGTTTGGGAATTAGATAGGGATTTATTAAAGCTAAATTTTAAGGTATCGCAAAGGATTCTACGTTAATTGGGTCGCGAGTAAATCAAGATTTAAGGTTCGCGACATCAACAAAATCTTCAAAATTTGCGATTTTTTAAGGGCCGTCGCGAGATTCATTTCGGGGTGAAATAAGCTGCTTCGCGATTGGTCAGAACCACTTTTTAGGCTTTCGGAACCCGCCGGAAAAATATAAAAAGACCGCGTTTTTTACGGAAGACAAGAGATTTTGTCTAGACTTAGTTCACGTCACATCGAGACTTATTAAAAAATCTCTCAGCATCCCTAAGTGCGTTTTAGGCCCCAATTGCTGATCGGTGCGCCTGTTAATCGTTCATAATATACCCTAGACTTGCACATACTAGGTGAAAAGAAGGATTAGCACTTGTGAATTGGCCATTCTATTTCAAAAGCCAGTTGGTATTTGGTAGAATTTCCTTTTCTGAAGAAGTAAAAACTAATTAAGAAGATATATCGCGACGCGGTTTAATTAACGGGTGATTAAGAGGTAAAAGAAAGTCCGCGGAGTACGTGATCTGCCTACGACCGTACTCAGGAACTGGGATAGTGCTCTATCGTTCCTAGGTAAAAAGCTTTCTTCTGAAAATCCGTTTCTAAGTTTTTCCGAGCCCCTACGAAATTCAGCTGGTCCATAATTGTTGGTCAGTCCGGAAGATTAGTTTGGGATAGATCTCATAAAACTACTTAAAAAAACGCCAAGCCAATGATAATTTCTTAATTGATCAATCAGTTAGTGATTTTGCTCCAGAAAAGTCAAGACCTGGTTCGCACGCCCCGGCACCTACAGTACTTTCATTCAAAAGACATTAAGATTGCTGATTTTGAATTTTTGCTAATTAAAAGCCGTGCAGTCCGAAGAAATCAGATTAAATAACTATAAAGTTCCTGATTGGACATTTTTTAATTAGTTTGTTAATTGTAAAAACTTAGTTGTTAGGAAAAACTCTTTTTCCTCTATTTTATTTTTATGTATTATTTGTTAAGTCTTTAATAAGACATATAATCAGCTAAAAATCTTATTTTATTGTAATTAGCCATTTTAGTGCTAATTTGAAAATTAAAATTTTTATTAATTAGTCTTTAGTTTCTAAGTGTTAATTTTTTGTATTTCTGAAGATTGAAAGCTTCTTTATTTTGTGTTCGATTACACTTAAGAGTCGTTTTCAAAATTCGTTAATTACTTAGATTGATTACTTTTCTAATTAATAGACTAATTTAAATTTTATTTAGTCTTAGACTAAACTGGATTAATAACTTAGCTATCTAGAGGTATAGCTCGTTATATAAAAGCAAAAAGCTTTCAATTTTGTTTGATTTTAAATATTGTTATTGTGTTAAAAATAATTAACATAAAAAATTAATTCAAACAATTAACGATCACTCGTTAATTATATAAACAATTAACCCAAGAGTGATCATATCATAAACACTAGAAGTGAACCCGCCACAAAAACATTAGTGCCGCGATAGTGAAAAACAATTAAAATAAGCACAATTAGGACTTTAGGTGCTAAAAAGTTTTAGGCATTAGCAAAGTTAGTTTGCTAGGGCTAAATTAAAATAATTAGTTTATAGAGCCATTGTATTTATTAGCTTTTAAGTTTTCTTATTGTAAAGAGCTCTATAAAAAACGTAAGGACTTCCCTTCTTATCCCCTTAAGGACCGACTGTCCAGAAAATTTCGTTCTTAGTGCCTATTCCATATATATAAAAATTTTCTTTGTTAATTTCCATTATGGAAAATAACTTTAATCCAAGCATGCATCGTTATTCATCAGAGGCTAATTTAGCCCAAACAAATTTTACTCTGTCCGGCACGACTCCCCTTTTAAATAATTCCAGTCACATTCGGGCGGCGAACACAATTCCAGGTCCGCCGGGTGGAAGGCGGGTTTTCCCCTCATCCTACGGGATGAGGCCTCTTCAAGAGGCCATAAATGTGACTGCCCCCGATATGACTCATTCCTATGAGTGAGACCGCTTCTTAATGTATAGTAACATAACTAGTGATCAGATTTTTAAGGCCGCCACGCAGGAAGAATTCCAAACAGGAACATCCGGGAATCCGGGAGAGGTTGCCAAGGCAACCCGGTCTGGACCGGTAAGATCAGGTAGGGTAGCGGATCAAATCCAATTTTTTGAGACCCTCAGCGTCGCATCTGAGGACAGCCTCAGTGGGGTGTACCCATTTAGGCCGGCTACCCCTGATTCTACAAATAAAAGCATTCAGGATGACAAGCTGCGTTCGCGGCGTGATCCAGACCTTTTTAATAGGGGTAAATCAACCTACACGGTCAAAGATCGCGTCGCGCATTGGCAACAAAACCCATTAGACAAAAATAATTCGAGAGCGGTCTGCGGTAGGTGATCTCACTTAGCTTTGAAAGAAATATCTTCGGCTAGTGTAAAAATCTGCATCTCCAAGTTGGACAGTGTTCCGAGAGATGGTACTTTGCATTGCAAGGAAATTGCATGCAGTAAGGAGTTTTTTCCTATTTTAATTTTCAAATAATTACGCATCATTTTAGCTTTTAAAAAAGTATATTCGACAATTTTCGTCAATATGACGTCAGCTTGCTGCTTGGTAGTATCTGCATTTGCAATGCCAGTAAATTAAATGTACAACGCCGGCAAAAAATGTTATATGGGATAGGGCTTCATGGCACACTGGGATTGAAATGATTCAAAGTATGGCTATGCAATTTATTGCAAAAATAATGTAAAATGCGTAAAAAACGGGGTTATAAAAGGTGAAAATCAAATATTGTGAGCCACCAGGGGCGGTCATAGGGGAGGGCCATGCCCCCCTTGGATGCGACATCCTTTCTATTTTATTGTGTTTCGTACATGTCTAATGGCAAATATGGGCATTTATTGAGGGTCCCCCCAAGGTTGGTCCGAGGGGTGAGGCTGATGATGGAATTGAACAGTGAGGACCTTTTCAAATACACTGAAAGAAAACAGTTAATTAAACTACCTTTCAGTTGCTTTGTTAATAACCATTCTTTTATTTTTAGGTAACATTTTTTTAATAATGATATTAGATTGATCTTTCTAGAACTATTAAAGTTGTCTTTCTGAAATCAAGGTATTACTGTTAATAAATTTCTGCATAACATTAATAGCTTAGTGACTTATTGTTCAAAAATGGCCCGATACTTCGGTTTTTGAGTAGAAGCAAATGCTTTATACAGTGAATAAAGTATGTCAACATTAGTAGATTTTTGAACAGACCCACCTCAAAAAGTCCTGCTGGCACCCCCACCCCCTCAAAATTGGTTAAGGGATTGATATAGTTTTTTTCTAATATCTTCTAAACGGTAAATGATAAAAAACTGATTTTAGTGTCGTTAGATAGAGCACAAAATTCTGCAAAATGGTAACACTAAAAATTGTATTTTTGTTGATTTAGTAAAATTCTACAACAAAAAAATGTTGGAGGGGAGCATCCACACGGCACTTTTTACGATATATCTTCCAAACCATCCACTAAATAAAAAAATATAGGATACAAAAAATAAAGGCCAAAGTTTTCCCTATTGAATGGTGTATAACATTATACTATTGTCTTTTAAAAAAAGCTACCAGTGGCGTACAAAACCAGTATAGTACCTAAAAATAGAAATTATTAATGTTATACTTTTATTTTTTTTTATTTTTTTACTTTAGTTTTGTTAATTTAAAATTATTTATAATTCTGCATACTAGTAATAATAAATAATCATATTACACGGAAAAAAATTACCAGTACAAAAATCAAAATCAAGACGTGTGGATTGAGTTTGGTACTGGTAAAAATGTAAGACATATTTCGTGTATTGAAATTGCTAAAAAAACAATGAAAAAAGTCTAGCCCTTTCTTTTTTCATTCACTAACCGGTTGCGATACCACATCCTCCTTTTATGGAAAAGAAAAAAAGTGTTGGGAAGCTTGGGAATCTTTTCCGGAAGTTACAGCTACTTTCATTGATTTATTGTAGCATTAAAAAAAACCTTCATCTCGGCAATTTAGTGTGATCTCAAAATTCGTTGTAACCATTTACGATAAACATTCTGATAGTAACAACATTGATATTTGTCGAATGCAACTTTTTGCCCAAAAACCGAACGGTTGAGAATTTACCCCCAACAATGAATGCTTTAGCACATTAATCGATGCATTTATCAATCATGATTTGTTTGGGGTAATCTCTACCAACCAGTGGTTGAACTTCGATGTCCATCTGAATGGGGATGGATTTTAAAGAATACTAAATGGACACCACTGTGGACCACTTTAAAAAATGAAAAATATCATCTGATACACTATTAAAATGTAAATGTAAGATTTGTGGCACAAATTGTAAATGTTTTAAAAAAAAAATTAAAATGTACCAGGTTATGTTTGTTGCGGAATGTTGTAATTAGGTATTTTAGGTTGTGTAATAATGTGTTTGTTTTTTATTGATGTTATATACAGTGTGTCCCAGGATAGATGTTACAAGAGGACAAATGGAACAAAAATTTTTGAATTTTAAAACGAAATTTTGGGCAGACCGACTGCATGGTCCAAAACTAATAAATACAAAACTTTACTTCAATTGGTATTGAACAGGGCGAGTTAAAAAATTGACAAAAATATTTTTTTTTACTTAACGTGTTTAAATTTTGACATAAAATTTAGTTCTCTACATCATTTACCTATACAATTCTGTCCTATTTTTATAAATAAAGGTACTTTATTCTTGGTCATTTTTCATATTTTTAATTATAACTTGCCCTGTACATACATTACCAATTGAAATCAAATTTTGTATTTATTAGTTTTGGACCATGCGACCAGTTTCCCAAAAGGACAATTAAAAATTCCAAAATTTTTGGTGAATTTGTCCTCTTGTAACACCTATCCTGGGACACACTGTATAAGCCATATTTGTTGTTATCTTTATAATAAAAAATTATTATAATACTGTTGTTATTTATTTAACAACATAATGAATCAAATTATAAGACAAAAGAAATAAGTAAATAAAATGTAAAGTATAATTATTAATTAATAAATCTAAAGTGAAAAATAATCTTTTAAAATTAATAGAATAACATTAAATATTTCGATTTCTAGGTACTTTACTGGTGTAGTACTAATTTGGTACGCCACTGGTAGCTTTATTTTAAAAGATAATAGTCTAAATGATAACTTTGTGGTTTGTCGTTTATGTTGTTTATTGTTTTTGTTAATGGTTTGAAAGATATATGGTAAAAAGTGCCGTATGGATACTCCCCTTCGACTTTTTTTTGTTGTAGAATCTTACCAAAAAACAAACATTTTATTTTTAATATTACTATTATGCGCAATAAGGTAATATTACCAATTAATATATCTAAAGTGAGAAATATTCTGAAAAAAATAAAATAAAAGTATAACATTAAAAATTTCTATTTTTAACTACACTGAGAGAAATTTCTAGCAACCATAATTAAAGTTTTAATAATCATAACTAAATTATCTCAGTTAAATAGGGGACAGATAAGATCAGTTAATGTCATAATTAAAGTTGACTTTCTACTTCCAAATTAGTTACTATAACTAAGTCGGCTTAATAACCGAAAAATATCTGATATGCTAGCGACCATTATTTGGCATTGGTAGTGTGGTTATTAAAGTCGTCTAGTTACCGCTGTTAGTCCATGACATTATGGTAATTAAGTCATTTACTTTTTACTGCTCAATGGACTTAGTTGTGACTGATATTCAATCTTATTATCAGTATTACTATATCAACATTATGGTAATACCTAAGCTTTAATTAAAGTAGCAAAAAATGTAGCTTGCTGGAATACACAGGGTGTCCGGAAAGGTGAGGTCAAAAATGATAGGGGTGGTAGAGTGAGCCAAAATAATGTTAGTACTTCATATAAAAAAGAAGTTCTATCGCGCTTCCTTAGGGAGTTATGAGGTTTAAAGTTAGAATATAAAAAATAGTATTTCATTAATAACTTTTGAACGGTTGCCACAATAATAATGATATTTAGGCATTTAAATTAACTCGTACCAATGCTTTTTCCATAGGCAAATTTCGTAAGTCATAATTATACAGGGTGAGACGAATTTTTTCGTTTATTTAATGCATTTCTTACAGAGGTAAAAAAATTACATTTTGGTTTGACCGTATAATTTCTCTATCAGTTTTGTACAAAAAAGGTATACTTTATTTAAATTGATACCGTGAACCGTTTTTCATATAAACGCATTTTAAATCCAGACATACCCCCATTTTGTATGTAATAAAAAATTAATTTTTTGAGAAAATTATTAAAATATGGTTAAATTTTTAAAAAACAGTCTTTATTTGTGTTATAAAGTTTCAAAGGCCTTTAAACACCATTTTTAACCACATTTTAATATTTTCCTCAAAAAATGGATTTTATTTGTTATATACAAAATAGGGGTATGTCTGGTTTTAAAATGCGATTTTATGAAGAATGGTCCAAGATATCGATTTACATAAGGTATACCTTTTTTGTACAAAAATGATGAAGGAATTAAACGGTCAAACCAAAATGTCAAATTTTAATCTCTGTAAAATATGCATATATTAAACGAAAAAATTCGTCTTACCCTGTATAATTATGAATTGCTGCTCATTTGCCTCTGGAAAAAACACTGGTATGAGTTTATTTAAATGCCCAAATATAATTATTATTGGGGCAACCGTTTAAAAGTTACAAATGAAATAATTTTTTTATTCTAACTTTAAACGTCAAAAATTCCCTAAGAAAGCGCGATAGAACTTTTTATATGAAGTACTAACATTATTTTGGCTCATCTATCACTTCTACCATTTTTGACCTTACCTTCGAGACACCCTGTATAAGCCTTAGTTATTGTAGTATATGGCTTTAGTTGCTTCAGCAAATAAGCTCTAGTTCCTGTAGCAAATTAAATTTATAAAATATACAGGGTGTTAATTAAGTACGTACCATTAATTTAGCAGACGATTCTTTAGGTAATTTTAAGACGAAATGTTCATATAAACATGGGTCCGCAAATCCTTCGTTTTCAAGATACAGGGTGTTAAAATAAAAAATAAAAAAGATTTTTCGTAAATATCTTAAATATCCTTTATCTAATTTTGTTGTAATTTGGCAATGGTATTTATAGCATTAAGGAGCTAATTTAGCCCGAGCTTGATTCAATTTATTAAGTACAGTGGCTGTTTAAGTAGTAATAAAAAATTATAGAAATAATTTCCAAAAGAAACATTTAATTCCACTTCCGTGTGAGGTCCAGGGATATGCAATTACGTCGACTTTTTTTCTCAAAAACTAAGCCAGATACGAAAAAACATTAAGAGACCAAAAGTTGTATTTCTATTTGCTTAATCCAAAGAAATGATTTGCAATTGCACAAAAGTCAGTGGCGTACATTTTTAAGTCAAAAACATTCGTTCAAATCCCGCTCGAGACGCCACTGGACTTAATAAATTGAATCAAGCTCGGGCTAAATTAGCTCCTTAATGCTATAAATACCATTGCCAAATTACAACAAAATTAGATATTTAGGATATTTACGAAAAACCTTTTTTATTTTTTATTTTAACTCCCTGTATCTTGAGAACGAAGGATTTGCGGACCCATGTTTATATGAACATTTCGTCTTAAAATTACCTAAAGAATCGTCTGTTAAATTAATGGTACATACTTAATTAACACCCTGTATATGGTCAAGGGAGTATATGGAGAAGTATTAGGAATTAAAATCTATAAATTTGTATGTATAGGTATGTATTACGAGATAAGTGTCATAAGTGGATGAGGTAGGTTTTTTTTGGCTTATTATTTTTACCAACGCCATTTGACTGATAAACGAGTAAAAAATATATTTTTTTTTAAAACCAAATATTTTATTCCGTTTTTTTATGTTTGTGGTTTGTTTTAGCGTTGTGCAGTTTGATAATGGCCAACAAACGTACTTTAACGGAATGGGGCTTTAATCAAAGTGCTATAAAAGCTTTTAAAACTAAGCATTAAAAAGGATTTGCAACTTCCTCATTAATAATGGTAATTATTTATTCTTTTATTTTTGCGATTAAAATTGGGTTACTGGGCGAACCATTTCCTCTTCCGTGGCTGGGCGGGGTAAAACCATGGTAAAGTGAATGTCTAGAAATTAAAGTGGGTTCATTACATTTTGCTTGACAAAATTTGAGCAGTTTCTGAATTTTTTTATAAAATAGGCATTCTAAATAGCACATAAAAAAGCGAAATATTCACGTTTTGCAAAAATATAACTGTTAAATAATTGCCATTTATGACTGAACATTTAAAATTTTAAAAACTTGTGTCCGCAAAACCTATTGAACCTGCTTTAATTTCTGGACATTCACTTTACATCGTCTTTTACCATGGACTTATCCCGCCCAGCCACGGAACAGGAAAAGGTTCGCCCAGCACACAACTCACTTCGCGGTCCCGAAAGTTTGTTGATTCATAAATAAATAAAAAAAAACGATATTTTTTGCTCCCTTGAAGGGTTTATGTCAGTAACTGCCTCTAGAACAAGTGAGTATTTTTTTTAATCGAAAAAATAAAAGAATAAATAATTACCAATATTAATTAAAGTAGGTAGGAAATGAGAGTTCTGTAGGATGGTCATTAACTGACCACTGACCATCCTACAGAACTCCCATTAGGTTTCCAAGAATACCAAGCACACCTGTTAAGCAGATGTTCTAAGAAGGATGTCTGGAATACATCCGGTGGGTTTTCTAAAAATAGATTTCTAGGAAAATACAGGTTAATGACCAGCTGTCACAAAAAACAAAAAATTTGGGATTCCTGTGTTTGCATCATACATCCCAACTCCTGTGCATAACACATAAGACTAATCAAATTTTTCGCACGCTGTGGGAGATCTCTTTACCATTCTAAAAATAGAACTACACACGTGTTAAACAAATGTTCTAAAAATAACGTTGGGCCCTTGGTAACCGTTCTATAAATAGATATACCTATACACGTGTTGTGCAACTGTTCTTAGAAAGACGTCTGGGAAACATCTGGTGTCTTTTTACACGTCTAGACAGCATCCGGTATACAGAGTAATGATCTAAAAAATGGCAAAAAATAGATGTGGAGAGGGGGATAGGTCTATATATTTCATTTTGCATTAGTCCATTTAGTTTGAATTGTTTTTTCGAAGTATAAAAATGTATAGTACTCTTACTCACACTGAAAATTGTTACTATGTACCAGACACAAATAATGGTGTTCCAACGAAGAGAGGAAGACCTAAGATACTTGCCTCGAGGACATTTTATTTGAATAATTCATGTTCAAAGTTTTTGAGTGTTGGACTAAATTTGAGTGATTTTAACCCAGTGCTGGTCCTTGGAGGTCAAAATGGCTTTGCTGTAGAATTCAATGAAGCTGAATGGAAGATGCTATTAGAATACCAAGGAGTAATAGCCAACTTTTTTACTCCTCTTCAACTGATAAGGCACCAATTGCATTTGGAAATCATACAGTGCATTTTGAAAATATTAATCAAAATTTGACCATAAAAATTGGATGCAACAATGGTAATTATATTTATCTTGCTCGAGAAACTGCAGATAAACTATGGGATATCAGCGATCTTTTGGAATACAGAATCGAAATGCTTAAAAAACAAGAATTTCGAAAGTATCTAAACATATACAAGTCCAGTTTATTATGTGCTAGCAACATATTAACAAGTGTTTATAATATTCTCAACCCAAACCATAATACGAATAGTGAAAACGTTTGTGTTTTGTTGGAGTTTTTGAGACTATATCCTGAAGAGCTGCAGAAAATACTTCTTAATGATGACCAGAAAATACTATGAAGAAAACTGTCAATTTCAATCCCCACGTTGAGGTGCATCTATTAGTGCAGTGGAATTTTGCATATAGACAAGCTCGCAAAAGTGACTTTCATTTCGTATATGCAGATAGAATTAGATTTGAGCAACGAATTGCCCAAATGGAATGTGTTATGTGCAAAATTTTATGTAAAGAACACAGAGCTAGAATTTACAATGATAGATTTAATGTAACCTAATTTGAATTATCATTAACATAATTAATTAGTTTCAGAGTAGGAAAAAAAATAAAAAATACATAACATGTGAATTGACTTTTATTAAAAATATTTTTTATTATTACAATAGATTATTTTTTCGATCCATGAATTATGACTTTTATCCATTCCAAGCCATTTTACAAAAACTTTATTTCCTCTTTTTCTTATAACTTTTTCAACCAAGAAAACATCAGGATGCTTAACTTTTTGCAATTCTGGTTCATAGAAACCCCCTGAATTTCAGATTTTTGTTCATCTTCAATAATGTATGTTCTTGGGTTAGTTAATTGGACTGTTTTCACACGAAAAATTTCATTTGACCAGCTAGGATTATAGCTTTTAGTGAATGCCTGCCTCTGCTTGCTGACACGAACGTAGTCTCCAACATCAAACTTTGGGGGTTTTGGGTCTACAGCCTTTATATTAGTAAAAAATGACTTCAAAATGATCTTTTCATTATTTTTGTTCACTTGGCTTGGTTTTAAACCAATTGTAGAATGTTTTGTGTTGTTATATTTTTCAACTATTTCATCTAGAATAGTTATCCATTTATAATTCCCTTGCAGACTAAATTGTTTCCACATTAAATTTTTCAAAGTTCTATTCACTCTCTCTACAACGCTGGCCTTTAAATTTGAGTATGTACTGTATTGATTAATTCCAAATTCATTCATTAATTCTTTGAATTTTCCCATGAATTCTCTTCCGAGATCAACTTGCAAATTAGCGGGTTTTGTGGCTTCTTTCAAAATTCCTTTCATGGCATTTGCCACCTCTGCAGCCGTTTTGTTTTTGACAGGCTTTGCCCATACATATTTTGAAAAACATTTATAACTACTAAAATATATTTAAACCCTTTATTGAATTTTGAATAGGGAATCATTTCTACTAAATCAGCTTGCCACAAATCATTTAGACCTTTCACAATGACTTTTCGACGTTTGTAATTTTTTCGACTCGGTTTGTGTAATTCGTTCACAACATCCCTCTTAATTGAAGACATCATGCATAAGTTTATGAATAATAATAATAATTATCGATGTAGCTTTTATATGCGTTGGACCATTCCTCTAATTTTGCAGTTTGTGTAACAATTCCTTCCTCTTTCAACGAATTTCCAACTTTTTCAATTTGTTTAGCTAAATCATCCAGTGCACTTTTACTTGTTATTTTGAAGTACGTCATTGATAGATTCTCGCTAGCTTCTAATTTTTTCGCAATTTTTTTCAATTCTTCATTCAGTTTTTGAAGTACATTTTCAAACACTGTTTTGAAGTTAATTAGGATTCTTCTACCATACAAAGTCAGCTCATCAATATTTTTTCCGTTCAAATAAATGTCATTTATTTCTTTTCCCGTCAATTCCAGGTTTTTTATGTTTGATTGAAGTTCCTTAATTTTTTCTTTTTGATTTACTATGATTATTTCTCTTATGTGCGTACCCATTATTTCATGTATTTTTTCAATGCTTGTCTTTATTTTTTCAATATCTGAACTATTTTTATCTATTCTCGGTATGGATTTTAAGCTAAAATCCAAAACAGGCTGCGTTTCAAATTGAACATTTTCAATTTTTGCTTCGATCTTCTTTTCATAATTTGAAATTGTTTCGTCCAGTAATTTTATCTTTTTGCTGTTTTTTTCGTTATCTGAAATAGCGTTATTAACCCTTTCATTTAGGTTAGTAATTTCATTATTCAAACTATTTTGAAAATCTTGAATAATTTTATTTTCAATAAATTTTTCATCTTTCTTATATTCCTCTAAAATTTTTTTCTGGACATTAGATAATACAGATTGTTCTATCTCCTGCATGTTCACAAGACGACGTTTAGAAATATGGCGACCAAATTTATCGAGAGTCATGTCAAAACTATACCTCAATTCAGGTTTCATTCTATTTTATACGATTACTCCAGCTTCCTTCAGTTCTTCGATAATTGAAATTATTTCATTATTAAGACCTGTATTACCGGCATCTTGAGATGCTAGCAACAGACGCAGCCTATCTACAAGCTCATTAACATCGTCCCAATACACATAGTCAGTATTATCTGTATAATTTTTCAATTGTATTCCTGTTCCTCTTTTCGTCTGTCTATAAGGCGGTAGTGGCCTACTACTGAATGCGGCTGCCAAACGTTGCATTGGATTAATATTTTTTATTTTTGTAATTCCATGTTTCTGCAAATATGGTCCGATTATTGTTATATATTTGCTCGATGCGTTACCTTGAACTTGTTCATTTGGGTTGAAATTTCTACGATAAGCATTGGTTCTTTTCAATATATCCATATAACGATCTAAATCTTTTTGATTATAACCAACAGGATTTTTCTTGAATAATAACTCGTATAAACCAACAGTACCTTCATATGTTATTCCTTCTACTTTTATGTTTTTACCAATGATTTCAACAGGTTTTTGAGTGAGACCCAAGTAAAATTTATCTGTTTCTATGTCGTGAACAAGTCCATAATTGTGATCAAATTTATGTTCAGTATCTTTCACACTATCATCAATATATCCTCTTGGTAGTGGATCAAAAGATTCAAGATACTCTAAGTATCCTGGGGAACCTACATAGGTTTGTATGTCTTGTTTCGTTTGTTCTAGAACATCCGATAAATTTAATGTGGAACCTGATGAATCGGCTGATTTTGAGGAAGGCAAGCTAGTTTCAGCTATAACACTTGTTTCTTGTATGGCTGGAAATTGACTGGTTGATGCTAAACTCTGATTAAAAAAGGATGGTAATTCCGAAGGTAATACGGGAGTTTTGCCTGTTTTTTTGGGTACTTTCAATTTTGTCGGCGTAGAAGTTTCATAGTACTCTTTTAGACTCCGGTCTAATTTTATCGATTCTTCTGGTTCTTCTTTCATATAAAATGGTTCCTTTTTTATGCTAGCAATCAATTCCTGTAATGGTTCCGTAATTGGTTTATATGTCTCTACCATTTTAGATTGTGATTCCAATTGAGCATTTTTCAGAATTTTGAATTTCTCTTTTACTGCTTTCCTTGATCTCACAAGATCTCTTGCGAAACGTTCATCCATGTTTGATTGGGGTAGCAAAAATGAGAACATTCCATTTCATACATGTCTTTTTATAAGAAAATAAATGAATCGAATCCCTTCCGATATCTTCCTGAATTAATAGGAGAGTCTCGGTCTATAACCAAAAATGAGTACCTGTCTTGCCAGCAGATTGCACATAAATATTTAAATTGGTTGAATGTCATATCGACATTCACATGATCATCATAGATATGTTTTAGATTTGTGTTATCTTGTTTGAAAATAACTAATAAATTGGCATTATCTCTTATTAACTGCTTGGGAATTGATGAATATGTTTGGCATAGATAAAAACAATCAGTGTTTTTGTGCCTACCAAAACAAAAGTAATCTTTCACTATATTTTGATTACAACACACAATATCATCGAATATTATCATAGAATTTGTTTTAATTTCAGCTGGTGGAATAATGTTTTCTTCATTCTCTGATTCATAGTATCCGATTTCTTTGAGCGGCTTAAAAAGTTTTCTCAGATATTGATATTTTGGTTGATAAAGCGATTTTGAATATACATATACATTTTCGAAACGCAAGCCGTTGGGATCTTCGATTAAATTGACAATAATGTTAGTTTTTCCACAACCTGAAGGGCCTATCAAAAGCCCTCTTTTACAATTTCCTTCAAATAATTTACCATGTTTTCGAAATTTGTTTTCTAATAAATCACGATCTCTAATTTGCAATGAAAATGATTGTTTTTCAATTCTCATTTTTTTGCTATTTAAGGCAAAAGTATTGCCTCAACTAAACAGTTTCTCTTCTGCTCCAGACCTTATATAATGCCGAAAATATATTCTCCTGCTGTCAGTTGCAGAAAGAAATTGAAGAAGAAAGGTTGTGGCATCTTAAATTCCTTAATCAATAGATTACCATTTGAATTGCACATACCAGGTTACAATTTCTGTGGTCCAGGCACTAAATTAGAAGCAAGGCTTGCTAGAGGAGATTCCGGAATAAATCCTCTGGATGAAGCATGCAAAACGCATGATATAGCATATAATAATTCTACAGACTTGGACAAAAGACATATCGCTGATAAAATATTAGGAGATAGAGCATCACAAAGGTTGAAAGCTTCTGATTCTAGTTTCGGAGAAAAAGCTGCGGCTTTAGCGATAATTGGTGCTATGAAGATGAAGACCAAATTTGGCATGGGAATTAAAAAAAGGTCACGAAAAAGTAAGAAGGGTGGTAAAATTAAAATCAAAAAGAAAATATCATTGAACAGTGCAATTTCGAGAGCTAAAAAAGGTATTACAGGTAAAAATTTCAAAAGTTTAACTGATGCCGCTAAAGCAGCATTATCAGCAATAAAAAAAGGTGGCAAAATTTCACCTCCAAAAAAAGAGTAATTCCAATTCCAAAACCGGGGGTTTTTACCACTGATACCTCTATTTGCGGGGCTGTCTGCACTCGGCGCTCTTGCTGGGGGTGCTTCAGGGATCGCAAAGGCCGTGAATGATGCGAAGGCAGCTAGTCAAAAATTAGAAGAAGCAAAAAGACATAACGAAACCATGGAGGCGATAGCTTTGGGCAGGAAAGGTAGTGGCCTCTATCTAAAACCCTACAAAACTGGCTGCGGACTTTATTTGAGACCGTATTCAAAAACTGTTAAAGACTATTCCTCGAAAATCACTAACAAATATTCAGTTAATGAAGTATATTAAGAAACTTGGAATTCAAGACTTTCGGGGAATTTTTATGAGAAATAAATTACCAAATAAAATTAGACAGAATGAAATTGGAATTATAAATTTAGATGACATTGATGGTGAAGGGACCCACTGGACCTGTTATATAAAGAAAGGGAAATATATTATATATTTTGATAGCTATGGTAATTTGCGACCACCACTTGAATTAATCAAATATTTCAAAAGTGACGATAAGAATAATTCAATTTCTTATAATTACAACACTTTTCAGAAATATGATCAATCAAATTGTGGAAAGTTATGTTTAAGTTTTCTTTATAATAATGCGTAATTTAAATAGTTATCTATTTACTAAAGGTGCGTTAAAGAGAGATGTCATATAGTTTTGTCCTTTCTGGTAAGTCTGCAACCTTATCAGCGGATATACATCCTCCCTTATATCTCGATGAAGGTTATGAGTATGTAATTGGCCTGATAAATTTTGAAACATTTAATGCAATACCAAATATTGATGAAAATAATAATAAGTTTATTTTTGGAAAAGATAAAGATCTTATAACTATACCTCCAGGCAGTTACGAAATTGATGATATCAACACATATTTAAGCAATAGTTTGAGCGAACAGGGTGTCAGCTTTCATCTTTTTGCAAATAACAATACCTTACGAGCTGTTATTAAATGTACTGAGGATATTGTTTTTGAAGAAGGAACGATTGGAGAAATATTGGGATTTAATAATGGTACTCTGATCTCTGGAGTAAAACACACATCTGATCATCCTGCCGAAATAATTAAAGTGAATGCATTGTGTATTGATTGCAGTATCGCTGAAGGCTCCTACCTTAACGGACGTCCTGTACATATCATACACCAGTTTTTTCCGAGCGTGGCTCCTGGATTCAAAATTATAGAATCACCTCAAAACGTTATATATTTTCCCGTTACAGTAAAAGTTGTAGATAATATAACAATCAATATTAGAGATCAAGACGGTAAAATTGTAAACTTTCGAGGAGAAACAGTAACAGTTCGACTACATCTTAAGAAATCTGATAAATAATGGTCATTATTTATGACAAAAAAAGTCTGTATTATCTTCATCTATTGAAAAGATTAATAAAGAACGACATAAATGTAATCAGTTTAGTAAGAAGTCAAACGCTAAGCGGTTAACACGTATAAATCGTTTATTTTTAAAATCTTTAGGATTCCAACTAAAAAATAAGAAATGGAGTATTTGAATGTGAAAGAAAATATTCTTGTTGATGAGTCTGTATTAAGTTGGGAAACCCTTTCTTTTGAACCTTTAATCCAGCGAAACTTGGACCTAATGATGAAATTCGAATCTCTTTACAACAAAATGGAAAATATCCGCTACCATGCAAAAGTGAACTTTATTTGGAAATGCAAGTTACCAAAGAAGATGGGACACCGCTGAAAAATACTGTTTGATTAATAATGCCCCAGCATTTTTATTTAAGGAGCTAAGATATATTTTGAATGGAGTAACTATTGATTCTGTTCGAGATGTTGGTATAACCTCAACTTTGAAGAGTTATTCTTCTTTAACGAAAACGAAAGCGCTAAATTGCAAAACGCTGGGTGGTATCCAAAAAGAGCAAAGTCTGATAGTATTATGGTAGATGATAATGGGAATGTTTCCTTGTGTATTCCACTTAAAATGTATTCAGGATTCTTCGAAGATTATACTAAAATCATTTTAAATTCATCACAAGAATTAATTCTTATACGCAGTAACGATGATACTAATGCTTTTGTTAATACGACGGATGATGAAAACCAAAGCTTAAAATTACTAAGCTTTGTTGGAGAGTTCCTCATCTCACTGTTGCCATTCCTCAAGAACTAGCTCTAACAAAATTAATAGATAAAAATAGTGATATTTTGCTTAGCTTTCGAAGTTGGGAGCTCATTGAGTATCCTGAATTATTGGAAACAACTAGACACAATTGGCCTGTTAAAACCTCCACAAAAGTTGAAACTCCACGTCATGTCTTACTTGCTTTTCAGAAAGATAAACGTAGTAATATTAAAGAAGATATGAGTCAATTTGATCATTGTGATTTGAGGAATATCAATGTATACTTAAACTCTGAGAGATATCCCTATAATGATCTTCAGTTAGATTTCAAAAATAATAGGTATGCGACATTGTATGAGATGTTTTCTCAGTTCAGACAATCATATTATAATTCATCTATGGAACCAATACTTAACCCCAATGATTTCAAAAATATAGCTCCAATAGTCTATGTTAACTGTTCACATCAAAGAGACTTACTTCAAACCGGTCCTGTAACAATGAGAATTGAATTTGAAACGTCAGAAAAATTCCACCCAAAACAACAGCGTATTGTCTAATACTTCACGATAAAGTTATGAGCTATAATCCACTCACAAATATAGTGAAGTCATTATAATGATTATATCATTCAGTACGACGCCAATCGTGAGACAGTCAACATCACCCATGGGCATTGATCCAGCCTTGGATAAGTTTATTCAAAATTTGGAAAAATTGAAGAAACTTATCGAAACATACGAAAGAAAAAAATTGTCATCAAGCGTTTTTCACAATTGAAAATATGCAATTAGTTGTTGACTTTCAAGCATTCAAAGATGAGAGGAATCGTTTTATTCCAAAAGAACTAGCTGCCTATGATGGGGAAAAAATATGCCACTACATTTTTAAGAAACCTTATCCGTTCAATCTGCTATCTCCAGAAACGTCCAAACAGGCAATATGGCTGATGAAGAACCATCATTGCATTGAATGGAATATGGGTTTCACCCCTTACATCATTTCTCAATAATAGTGAAGAGATTGACAGAAGATGCGAAATTTGTTTACGTTAAAGGATTGGAGAAGGCAGAATTCATAAGAAAATATTCAATGAAACCTGTAATTGAATTGGATGAACAACCTCCATTGAAGCCATCAACAATAAAATGTTTTTATCACTTAAAGAATCCATCAATGTGTGCCCTATCAAATGTATTTTATATGTATGATCAATTTTTCATGAATGAATAAATCGATTTGAATATTTAATAAGTTGTTTATTTTTTAATCTAAGTATACATTTTGTTTTGTTTTTTTAATTCCACTTATAACTCTATAATAATAAAAGTTTACACGGGTTACAAAAATTTAGTCTATATTTCCAACAAAAACCATTTTTAAATTAATTATTACATTTTTCCATCAACATATTGAGTAATCCTAATCTCTTTAGCTCATAGATAAACTTTGTCATGTTTCTTGTTTTCAAATATTCTTTACAGAAATCAACTCCTTCTTTGCACAAATCCGCATGCTTTTTCAAATTTAGAAACTCAGTAAAGTCTTGAGCTTCATCATGTCCTGCTAGCAATGCATAATAACGAGAACAAGCTTCCGACATTAAAAGTTCATCACACATCTCTCTAACTATTTCCTCCATAATAAATCTCCAACAATATCAACTATTTATTCACTTGGCTAGCACATGCACTGCACTGTTCCTTCTTTTACAACATAGATTTATTGGGGGTGGTGGTCCGTCTATACAATCTCCGCCTTTTGGTAATAATGTTCATAACAAGGCAAGTTTAACTTTAATGTCTCATCTTCTCTGTACTGTTTCGGTAATTTCTCCCAAATCTGACTCAAACTAATTGAAAACACGTACTTCCGTAGATAATTCAAAGGAATATAAGCTAACTCACTCTCTTTAAAATCAAATAAAGGCTTTGAATTACCTTGAAAAGCGCAAATTATTTCACCAACACGCTCGATTATTTCTTCAGCGGAAAGATTGTTTGAAGTCATCTCTCAGTTCACTGACTAACTGTCATTTGTGAATAAATTTATACTAGACTCCCTTCCTCTTTTTTCCGTCAAATTCTGGAAATTGGAGTTGGAGTCAAATTTCAAAGAACATAATATGGTAAAAAGATGTTCGCCACCTGCTGTGACAGATGTTTGCCACTTGCTGTAACAGATGTTTACCACCTGCTGTGACAGATGTTTGCCACCTGCTGTGACATCAGCTGTCTCTATCTGCCCATCTCTGTCCTGTATGACCTGTCTGTTCTGTCTGTCCTGTCTGTTCTGTCTGTCCTGTCTGTCCTGTCTGTCCTGTCTGTCCTGTCTGTCCTGTCTGTCCTGTCTGTCCCATCTGTCTGTCTGAAATAAGTGTAGGTGTGCGTCTTGAAATGAGTAAATAACAAAATTCAAACTTGTCTTAACAAGTTTCATATTAAATATGGCAGCAGATGTGTCACAGATGAAATTTAGAGTTTTTTAGCAGTTTTTTTTGTTCCTTCATGTGTAGACTACGCATGTCTACTACAATTTTTCCGATTCATACCTAACCCCAAAGTCTTAAGAAGTCAACCGTCAATTATTTTAAAGCCAGTATTTTTCTTTTCTTGAAGAAGAATGGCGAGTAGTTCGTGTCTTGTTAATAAACGTAAAATTGGTCCACTAACTAAGAATAACGTAAGTGAACCAACTAAAAGAAAAAGGATCGACTTGCCAATAGATTCTAGTTTAAGTGAAGGAGTAGATAGATTATTGTGTTCATTTAAAAATAGGATAGTGAGTTACCGTTTGACTAGCTCAGTGAAATATATTGATTATCATGAATTTTTTGAAGAAATTAAATATAAATTGTTTAATATAATCAGCGAATATCTACAAGAGTATCACACCCTGAAAATACATGTGGAAGTATTTGCATGTTATGTTATTCCTGAGAAGGAATTAACTGACATCAAATCTTTTATAACAAAAAATAAAGTAATCACCATGTCAACGGATTTGAATGAAATACTTGAATCGTTTCTTCAAGAAATAGTTACGCAGACGTCAGAATTTCAGGAAAAAGATTCTGGATGGGCATTGGAGAAAATTTTATTTATGGATATCAATATAAACAAGTTCAGTCCTTTATCCGCTTCAACATACATAAAACTACCAAAGACTATAGAAGTGAAAAAGCTGTCCTCAATATTAAAAATACAGATAATGCCTGCTTCGGCTTGGTCAATTATGGCAGCAATTTTTCCTGCAAGAGGTGATGTAAATCAGTCAAGCTCCTACCCCCACTACGAATCAGTATTGAATTTCGATGGTTTGGAATTCCCAATTAAACTGAAAGATATTAAGAAATTTGAAAAAATGAATAATATTTCTGTTAATGTTTTTGGAATAGAGAACACCTTTAGTAACGGTAAATGTATTACTGAAGTTGTTGGTCCATTACACTTCACAAAACAGCGACAGGAGACTCATGTCAACTTACTACTTATATCTAATAATTCCGGTACTAATCACTATTGTCTGATAAAAAATATGTCAAGATTGGTATCATCCCAAAAATCCAAGCACAATGGGTCATTGCAGATATGTGATGGGTGTCTACAATCGTTTGGGAGATATGACCAGCTAAAACTACATCAAATGAATGACTGTAACCATTTATGCACGAGAATTCCCTCGACCAATTTGCGAGTCAATAGATATGGAGAATCGACGCCGGAAAATATGTTAAAGTTTGAACATTTTGAGAAACAACTACCTGTTCCGTTTGTGATCTATGCAGACTTTGAAAGCATTTTGAAACCAATTGATCATAACCTGCCTTGCGAAGAAAACTCATTCACAGTAAAAGTTTGCGAACATGAACCATATTCGTTCGCTTTTTGGTGCGCTATTTCAATGATCAGTACTCTGAATACGTGACATACCGAGGACTAAAATGCTGCTAAAGTGTTTATTGGAGAAATTAGAAAATAGATAAAGGCTTGTATAAAGCATCTCAAATATCCTAAGAACGATAGCACTGACAAAACAAGAGGAAATTACTTACAATAATAGCTCGCTGTTGTCATATTTGCGGGTCGATGCCTTGAAGAAAATGATGAAAGTTCAAGACCATTGTCATCAACTGAAAAATTTCTAAAACAGGTAAAGCCACTCAGTTTGCAATTTAAACTATATAAAGTACCTAAATTTATTCCAGTTCTTTTCTTTCCACTTCCAACTACGATTCTAATTCTTTTTAATCCCAAATCTAAGAAACAAAGATCATTATATAATACATTACAGAAATTTGAAACAGTGTCTAAAATATGGAATGTTGTTGAAAAAAATTCACAGAATATTGGAGTTTTCTCAATCTGCTTGGTTGGCATCTTACATTGATTTAAACACTAGACTTAGAAACGCTGGGAAAGGTGAGTTTGAAAAAGACTTATTTAAATTAATGGTGAATTCTATATTTGGGAAGACAATGGAGAATGTGGACAAACGTCGAAATATAAAGCTCTGCTCTAGCTGGGAAAGTACAAAAGGCTGTGTGGGTGCTAAGAGCTTAATTGCATTGCCATATTTTAAATCGTGTTCAATTTTTGGGGAGAATTTAGTAGCGATTCATCTGGATAAGTTGAAAGTTGTTTATGACAAACCACTGTATGTTGGCTTTACAATCCTTGACATATCAAAAACTATAATTTATGATTTTTTATATGGGTATCTTAAACCAAAATATGGCGACAAAGCAACCGTATTATACACCGACACGGACTCATTGATTATCGAAGTTTTTACAGAAAACATTTACGATGACATGAAAGTGAATATAGACAAATTTGATACATCAAATTTCAAGCCGGATAATATTCACAATATTCCGCAAACTAAATCAGTCGTAGGAAACATGAAAGATGAATACGCTGGAAGCCCTATAGAATGTTTCTATGGATTACGGGCTAAGGCTTATTGTCTTAAAGCTAGTGATAACACTGTTTTAAAAAAGGCGAAAGGAGTTTCAAAAAGTGTTATAACACATCACATCGACTTTAACGATTATGTTCAAATTGTGACACATGGAGGAGTTATATTCAGAAAAATGTCTATATTTAAATCTAATCTGCACACTATTCATACAGAAATAAAAATAAAATTGCCCTTTCTTCACTCGATGATAAACGATACATACTGCCTGATGGAATAAATACGCTAGCCTGGGGTCACTATAAACTTGATTCAGAACATGTGCAGACAGAGGAGAAATTGAATGATTTGGTGGCACTTTTTGAAAATTTTCTTGAGGAGGAGGAGGAATGCTCACAGCATTGGGATTTTGATTTAAGCTTGTTAAATTAATAAAAATAAATACATATTGTTGAAAATAACATTTTTTTTATTTCTTTAGATATAAATGATACAAAAAGTAAATAGTAGATATACAAAATTTATTTTGGTCTCCACATACACAGACCATCTTGACTGAGAGCTCCTTTTCTGTTGATTTAAGTCGATTTTAAAGTTTGTTCAAACACTTAAACAACTCGTTGACTTGCTGCTCTTAGAGGTTTGTAAATCAGTTTGGATATCAAGACAGACACACACACAGCAACATACCAAATTACAATATTTAGATTTTCTTCAACATTCCCAACTTTATCTCCAGTAGTGGGTAGAGGATTTGTTATGGAAATATTTAGCCACTTGGAATACTGAATCGAATTATTCTTTCTTTTTATTCGGATTTTATAGATGGTGCTATTGACTGGTATATCGTATTTATAAGCAGTAAAATTATTGTTACTATATAGATACATTTTACCCCATTTCGTAGGGAAATATTCGGTGTTCGTACTGCTATTCCCAAAGCTGATAAACACTTCTTTAGTATTATTATTGGGATAATAACTGATAAATAAATAGTTCTGCCAAACGGCTTGCAGAACTATCAGCTTCGTAGCCAGCATTGTAACTAATATTTTGATCCGAAAGTCTTTAGTTTTATATCATTAATTAAAATCGGATTAATACGTTTAACTTTTATACTGTTTAATTTAGCAAATCGGGCGCGATTATTGAACACTTTTGTTTCCCATATATACACTTCTTCTTTTGTTAAAGCCATTTTTTATTCATTAACAGGAGAGTTCAAAATTTGACAGGGATCACTGCGTATGACCAAGTGACAGTAATCGGTCTTGTTTGTTTACATAAACGACTGCAATAACCTACTGTTAATTTACGTCTACTAATCCAAGACTCTTCTGGAAGGTATTTTATACTAAGAACCTGGCGACACACACAACAAATTTTTTTCTCTATTACTGGTCGGTAAGAGCTATATGGCACCAACATCACCGAAAGTTTTCGTAATAAAAAATTCAGGAGGTCTTTTAACTGGAAAAAATGGAGAGGGTAAAAAACCAGTAAGTTTATGCAGTTGGTCACCAAATGTTTACATAAAAATTTTTTAAAAATTATTGGTTGTCATCTGGTAGCCAGATGTAATTTTTGAGTTAGTAGTGGGGGTACTCCCTACTCTTACTCACTCCTTTAAATAGTGTTCGGCTCTGATTGTAAACTCAGATAGTTCAAGCAATGTCTACACCCTCATCTGATCTTTCTTGGGACGAGAATCCTTCTGATACATATAACCCCCAAAAATATGTATCAGAAAATTTAATCTTACGTGCAACGCCTCCACGCTTATCGAAAGCCCAAAGAAAGAAGTTCAGAGAGCAAGAAAGAAAAAGGTTTCGAGAATTGGAAGCTAAAATGATATTAGCGAGTGCGAGTGAGGCGAACCAGCGCTCATAGAGCCAGTGCTAGTGAATCTAGTGATCTCAGAAATTAGGAAATTAGTGCGACATTTATAGAACTGCATTCTTGTTTTCATTATGGAAAACGAGCAAATGGAGGACGAGCAAATGGAAGACGAACAAATTGAAAACGAAGTGTCTTCAGATTCGGAAACAGAGGAAAACTTCGACGGCCCCAACAATATCGAAAAGGAGTTATAAACTGGATAGTTTTAAGTTTCTTTTAAATTTGCAAATGAACGAGTGTGCATGACTCAGTCATATTTTATAATACACACACTGGATGATCCAGAAAATACAAAATTTTGTACCTGTTGTATGCATGAATTTCTTCAAAATGTTCCCAGTAATTTAGAATGTGAAATATTTGTAAAACATTTTACAGACTATCCCGCTAATTTAGGTAATTATGTTTCCATTTGTTATATATGTGAAATGCCTCTTCATTCTTATATATTAACGCGTTTTGTTTACAATGCAACTCGTAATATTTCGTAAATAATTAGGAATTTATCATTGTAATAGATTTATTAATAAATAAAAAAAAATTGAAAATTACAATAATTTTTCTTTTATTTCAAAGGCACTGAAAAATGAATTTTACTAAAAATTATTTTCAGGAAAGGGGCACGTTCTACCATCTTTCGGACTTAAACGCAAACAAATAATCTTTGCAGGAAACAGTACTCTGTGGAGTATGAAACAAACAAAACTTGATATTTTATAAAAGCGCCAGATGTAGCTTGATGTCCCTAAAAGCTAATTAAATTATTCGCACCACATGTTTTTGAATATGACTTGGATGCCGCGGTCTAGACGGTGACCGTTCCTCAATTCTAAAAATAATTAGTTGTCACTTAACATATATTTGTACTATATTCTGTACTTTTGATGTATATTTTTGCATGTTTTATTTTTCAGTTCAATGTAAATTTCTTGTACTATGTCAAAAACCTTCATGGAAATAGCACATCATGCTTATCATTATTGTTGATTTTCTTGTTTCATTATAAAGATCAATTGAAAATTCACCTCGTTACTCCAGTACAATTCAAAACTTAATTTTAGTACAATTTTATTTTATAAGAAAACAATTTGGTTTTTGTTATTCCATTTGTCTGTTAGAAATCAAATTTTGAAACGCGCTATGTATTTTCCGTTTGAATCGGGAGTTTTCTTTAGCTAAGTTATGAATATCCCGATAATAATTGTGAATGGTGTATTCTTGGATAAATAAAAAGTGCTTTTTCTAATTGTCAAATACTTATCAGTGATACTAGTGGTTACAGTGAATCATCAGAGACTAAAAGATTACTTGGAAGTTTTTAAATGTGAATACATATTGGAATATTTTTTGAGGATACTATCTTCAACGGGGCAGTCAAAGTAAGTTTTTTTGTCCTACCAATAACTAATCCGTACTAAGTAGGTAGAGGAAAATATCTCAAAAAGGATCATTTTCTCATAAATAACTTTTTGTTATATGAATAAAACAAACAGGTAAATTCAAAGTATTCTTTAATCGTTCGTTCGTTTTTGAGTTAAACAGTTATACGGTATACAGCAATTCTTTATTTTTTTATTTTTAATAAAAAACAATTAACATTAACACTAAATTAATAGGTTTTCTTACATAGACATTAGAGAATATTAAAACAAATAATTTTTTTGCACAAAGAAAAATACAAAAAAGAGATTATTAAAAACAATTAACATTAACACTAAATTAATAGGTTTTCTTACATAGACATTAGAGAATATTAAAACAAATAATTTTTTTGCACAAAGAAAAATACAAAAAAGAGAATTTTTTTCACTGTAACAATTGGTAGATACCACAAAAATGTTGGAAATTTCACTTTTTCACATTATATCACTTTGAACACTTGCAATTTTTGAAGCGAAAAATATTAATTTATCCAAATTATCAATAGCCTCGTTCACTTGAGCTAGCTTTTTTCCATTTTTGACCTTTTGCGATAGAGTTGCTCACGTTTAAGACGCTTTTTGTCCAATACTCGATTGGTTTTTTCCAAAAATCACTGGCTTCTTGTAAATAGATTGAGGTTGATCTATCCTCCGCTATGACGTCATTCACTACATTGAATGATTCCTCAATCGGGCTTAATTCACGTTCGCTGTCTGCTTCATTGTCGGTTATGTTCTCATATTTGCTACAAATTAGTGCCTCGGTCTCTCTCATAGGCGATTCAGGAACAGGGGTTGACAGGGACCTCGGAAATTCCATATGTTGTTCATCGTTGGTGGACGGCCCAGGTACAGGGCTTGACAGGGACCTCGAAAATTCCATATTTTGTGCATTGCTGGTGGACCGGCCAGGTACAGGGCTTGACAGCGACCTCGGAAATTCTATATTTTGTGCATCGCTGGTGGACGGGGCAGCTTCTTCAGTTTCTTCAGTTTCTTGCTTGGGGGTAGAAGTCATTTTTGGATAACCAATACTCTTATAGCCATTGATCCTTCTAGGGTACCCGATGGGCTTCACTTTTGAGAAACTTCCATCTAAAATCACGATTTGGCTGCTGTCTGAATCATCAGATATGTCGACTTTGCGGAATTTGTTTTCGCCGGCGTATTTTTTCAAGTGCATCAATATTTTGGCAGAAGCTTGGGCTTTCTTAGGAATTTTCAGTTTCATTGTAGTGAAAAACTTGCTTGAACTGCAGTATACCGTATAACTGTTTAACTGGAAGTGGATTTTCTTAAGTCATAAATTTATATTTTTACTCCCCCTTAGTTAGCCACAATTGTTGGGTAACATTTTACATTAAGTGTGTATGCGCAAGATGCACATTGCCCCCGTTGCTCCCACGTTCTGCAAAAAATTTATGGCTCTGCGAAATATTAAACAGGGTGATCTTTTTTACAAAACCATCATGAGAAACAGGATGGCGATCTAAAAAACTTTGGGAACGGAAAATAACGCATATCCCTGAGACGGCTGAAAATATGCAGATCTCACGGATGTGCGAAAAATCGTCTACACACGTGCGGCACACATTTGGCGCGCATTTAGCAAACTTGCAATTTTAGAAATGTACTCTTCCTAAAGAACATTTTCGAATTGTAAAACCAGACAAATTAAACTAAATAGTCCTCCACCTTATTTACCTGGCTCATCAGTCATTAACAGGTGTGCAATAATTAAGTACAAGAGAAAGGAAATCCCCATAAGTTGTGTATAAAAAAATTAATTAGCCGTATATGGAATGGAGTCTGGATATTTCTTACGAGCAAAAATATTTAGGAATCCTAGAAAAATTAAAAATTTAACAATTAAGAAGTTTTCTAATTATTTATTTTTTTTGGCTTTCGGAATTTTATTATTCATACTTTTTCTCCTAGATTATGCTAGAAATACCTAGGTTGAATAGTTTTTTTTTCTTTTTTCCGCATTTTTTGGATGGATTATGCTATGAAAACCTTTTCTGAATAATTTTCATATCTTTAAGATCACCTCACACACTTTTTTTCTATAATAGAAGTAGGGCGTATCTGGCTTTTTTGAAGGAATATCAGATGAATTCTAAATTAGTCGTATGTGGTGTGCACAGGAGTTCGGATGTATGGTGCAAACATAGGAATCCCAAAATTTTTGTTTTTTGTGTTACAGCTGGTCATTAACCTGTATTTTCCTAGAAATCTATTTTTAGAAATCCCACCGGATGTATTCCAGACATCCTTCTTAGAACATCTGCTTAACAGGTGTGCTTGGTATTCTTGGAAACCTAATGGGAGTTCTGTAGGATGGTCAGTGGTCAGTTAATGACCATCCTACAGAACTCTCATTTCCTACCTACTAATTAAGAAGTTGCAAATCTTTTTTAATGCTTACCTTTAAAAGCTTCTATAACACTTTGTTTAAAGCCCCATTCCTGTAAAGTACGTTTGTAGGCCGTTATAAAACTGCATAACGCTAAACCAAACCAAAAACATTGAAAAACGAAATAAAATATTTGGTTTTTAAATAAATTAAGATTTTCACACGCGCCATTTTGGAATCAGTCAAATGGCGTCCGTAAAAATAATACGCCAAGAAAACCTACCCTACCCAAACCACACGAAGCACAAAACTGAAATACCAACAACGCCGTGAGCCTCTTTTGGAAGACTTTCCGTTGACGAGCGCTACCGAAGTATATCGATTTTTAACGATTCATATCTAGCTAAATAACTTTAGTTATGGTTACTAATGCGCCTACTTGTAATACCTGAATATCTAATAGTATTAGGAAGGTCTTTTTCTGCCTTTATTAATGGAAACTTTATTTGATGCATTTAATAAACACAAATAATAAACTTAATTGCCACAATTAAACCGCAACATAATAGTAAATCTGGTAAGATTTTATTAACACGTAAATGCATTGTAACTAAACCAACTAGTTAGTGTTATGCAGAACTTTATTAACAGTAATACCTTGATTTCAGAAAGACAACTTTAATAGTTCTCGAAAGATCAATCTAGTATCATAATTAAAAAAATAGCTATGTTACCTAAAAATAAAAGAATGGTTATTAACAAAGCAACTGAAAGGTAGTTTAATTAACTGTTTTCTTTCAGTGTACCTACTATACTGGTGAAGTGCTACTTTTGTACGCCACTGGTAGCTTTAATTTAAAAGAAAATAGTATAATGTTATACACCATTCAATAGGGAAAACTTTGGCCTTAATTTCTTGTGTCTTATACTTTTTTGTTTGGTAGACGGTTTGGAAGATATATCGTAAAAAATGCCTTGTAGATGCTCCCCTTCAACTTTTTTTATATTGGAGATTCTTACGTAATAAACAAAAATACAATTTTAATTATTACTATTTTGCAGAATTTTGTGCTCTATCTAACGACACTAAAATCTGTTTTTTATCATTTACCGTTTAGAAGATATTAGAAAAAACTATATCAATCCCTTAACCAACTTTGAGGGGGTGGGGGGTGCCAGCAGGACTTTTTGAGGTGGGTCTGTTCAAAAATCTACTAATGTTGACATACATTATTCACTGTATAAAGCATTTGCTTCTACTCAAAAACCGAAGTA
This sequence comes from Listronotus bonariensis, assembly GCA_014170235.1. Lineage (NCBI taxonomy): Eukaryota > Metazoa > Arthropoda > Insecta > Coleoptera > Curculionidae > Listronotus > Listronotus bonariensis. Next base: position 95,396 of record JACEGR010000088.1, read on the forward strand.
TCGGACCCTTAAGTCACTAAGCTATAACTAGTTGGTTTAGTTACAATCCATTTTCGTGTTAATAAAATCTAACCAGATTTACTATTATGTTGCGGTTTAATTGTGGTAATTAAGTTTATTATTTGTGTTTATTAAATGCATCAAATAAAGTTTCCATTAATAAAGGCAGAAAAAGACCTTCCTAATACTATTAGATATTCAGGTATTAGAAGTGGGCGGTTTAATAATAATAACTAAAGTCATTTAGCTAGATATGAATCGTTAAAAATCGATATACTTCGGTAGCGCTCGTCAACGGAAAGTCTTCCAGAGAGGCGTAACGTTGTTGCTGGTATTTCAGTTTTGTGCTTCGTGTGGTTTGGGTAGGGTAGGTTTTTCTGGCGTATTATTTTACGGACGCCATTTGACTGATTCCAAAATGGCGCGTGTAAAAATCTTAATTTATTTAAAAACCAAATATTTTATTTCGTTTTTCTATGTTTTTGGTTTGGTTTAGCGTTATGCAGTTTTATAATGGCCCGTTACTTTACAGGAATGGGGCTTTAAACAAAGTGTTATAGAATCTTTTAAAGGTAAGCATTAAAAAGATTTGCAACTTCTTAATTAATATTGGTAATTATTTATTCTTTTATTTTTTCGATTAAAAAAATACTCACTTGTTCTAGAGGCAGTTACTGACATAAACCCTTCAAGGGAGCAAGAAAATATCGTTTTTTTATTTTTTTATGAATCAAGAAACTTTCGGGACCGCGAAGTGAATTGTGTGCTGGGCGAACCTTTTCCTGTTCCGTGGCTGAGCGGGGTAAGTCCATGGTAAAAGACGATGTAAAGTGAATGTCCAGAAATTAAAGCAGGTTCAATAGGTTTTGCGGACACAAGTTTTTAAAATTTTAAATGTTCAGTCATAAATGGCAATTATTTAACAGTTATATTTTTGCATAACGTGAATATTTCGCTTTTTTTATGTGCTATTTAGAATGCCTATTTTATAATAAAATTTTAGAAACTGCTCAAATTTTGTCAAGCAAAACGTAATGAACCCACTTTAATTTCTAGACATTCACTTTACCATGGTTTTACCCCGCCCAGGTACGGAAGAGGAAATGGTTTGCCCAGTAACCCAATTTTAATCGCAAAAATAAAAGAATAAATAATTACCATTATTAATGAGGAAGTTGCAAATCCTTTTAATGCTTTTAATGCTTAGTTTTAAAAGCTTTTATAGCACTTTAATTAAAGCCCCATTCCGTTAAAGTACGTTTGTTGGCCATTATTAAACTGCACAACGCTAAAACAAACCACAAACATAGAAAAACGGAATAAAATATTTGGTTTTTAAAAAAATATATATTTTTACTCGTTTATTAGTCAAATGGCCTTGGTAAAAATAATAAGCCAAAAAAACCTACCTCATCCACTTATCTCGTAATACATACCTATACATACAAATTTATAGATTTTAATTCCTAATACTTCTCCATATACTCCCTTGACCATATATATTTTATAAATTTAATTTGCTACAGGAACTAGAGCTTATTTGCTGAAGCAACTAAAGCCATATACTACAATAACTACAGGCTTATACAGGGTGTCTCGAAGGTAAGGTCAAAAATGGTAGAAGTGATAGGTGAGCCAAAATAATGTTAGTACTTCATATAAAAAAGTTCTATCGCGCTTTCTTAGGGAATTTTTGACGTTTAAAGTTAGAATAAAAAAATGTATTTCATTTATAACTTTTAAACGGTTGCCCCAATAATAATTATATTTGGGCATTTAAATAAACTCATACCAGTGTTTTTTCCAGAGGCAAATAATAGCGCAGCAATTCATAATTATACAGGTAAGACGAATTTTTTCGTTTATTATATGCATATTTTACAGAGATTAAAATTTGACATTTTGGTTTGACCGTTTAATTCCTTCATCATTTTTGTACAAAAACGGTACACCTTATGTAAATCGATATCTTGGACCATTCTTCATAAAATCGCATTTTAAAAACCAGACATACCCCTATTTTGTATATAACAAAAAAAAATCAATTTTTTGAGGAAAATATTAAAATGTGGTTTAAAAAATTAAAAATGGTGTTTAAAGGCCTTTGAAACTTTATAACACAAATAAAGACTGTTTTTTAAAAACTTTACCATATTTTAATAATTTTCTCAAAAAATTGATTTTTTATTACATACAAAATGGGGGTAGTCTGGATTTAAAATGCGTTTATATGAAAAACGGTCCAAGGTATCAATTTAAATAAAGTATACCTTTTTGTACAAAAATGATAGAGAAATTATACGGTCAAACCAAAATGTAATTTTTTACCTCTGTAAGAAATGCATTAAATAAACGAAAAAAATTCGTCTCACCCTGTATAATTATGACTTACGGCGCATCATTTGCCTATGGAAAAAGCATTGGTACGAGTTAATTTAAATGCCTAAATATCATTATTATTGTGGCAACCGTTCAAAAGTTATTAATGAAATACTATTTTTTATATTCTAACTTTAAACCTCAATAACTCCCAAAGGAAGCACGATAGAACTTCTTTTTATATGAAGTACTAACATTATTTTGGCTCACTCTACCACCCCTATCATTTTTGACCTCACCTTTCCGGACACCCTGTATATTCCAGCAAGCTACATTTTTTGCTACTTTAATTAAAGCTTAGGTATTACCCTAAGTCCTAAAAATTATAACCATACAAAAGCTCTTTAGTCAAGTCCATTAACTTTACAATATTGATCATAATGTTGATATAGTAATACTGATAATAAGATTGAATATCAGTCACAACTAAGTCCATTGAGCAGTAAAAAGTAAATGACTTAATTACCATAATGTCATGGACTAACAGCGGTAACTAGACGACTTTAATAACCACACTACCAATGCCAAATAATGGTCGCTAACATATCAGATATTTTTCGGTTATTAAGCCGACTTAGTTATAGTTTGGGAGTAGAAAGTCAACTTTAATTATGGCATTAACTGATCTTATCTGTCCCCTATTTAACTGAGATAATTTAGTTATGATTATTAAAACTTTAATTATGGTTGCTAGAAATTTCTCTCAGTGTACGTGGGAAGGAGGTTTTGTGTAATTTTAATAAAAAGAGGTTAGAGGACCTTTTTTTAAATTTATTTTTGTTTTTTGCCAACTCACACACTTCTCCTCGGCCCATGGCCCCCTCAGAAAGTCGATATGACCGCCCCTGTGTGCCACTTTAGCTTTAAATCAAGAATTGTGTGCAAAAAGATGGGGGAATATTGTAAAAATAGGATTAGTTTAAAATTCAAGTCTAGAACGAAACGTTTCCGCTTTTTTCAGATTCGTGATCAGCGCCTCACAAAATCAAAAACCCCCGTATACCAAATTTCGTCAAAATCGAAGTTGCCGCAACTTTCTAGACAAATACCGTATGTTTTTGCAAACAATCTTAATTTTGATATGTTTTTTTACAGCAGCTGCAAAAACACATTCTAACGAAAATAACATTAAATATTCTGGCACATCAAGAATTTACGGTAACATTAAAATCCCAGATTATGTATGTATAACAGCCAAATGCCCTAAAGATTTTCCTTGAATGTTTGGACGAAAAAGCCGGTGACCCGAACCCCTCTAGACGCTTTTGTTCTTAATCTAGAAATAAAATCATTACACTTGCTGTACCTGGCCGATGCACTATGGGATAAAAATTAAATTTTTCGACTAAAATTCTGAAACCTAGCAATCTAATTTAAAATGAGGTGGTCTTTACTGGGAAAATATTGAAAAAATATTATGCATTATTACAGGTGGTTATTGGGGAACGGAAACTTGTTACATAATATTATAATTTTACACCTCCATAACATTATTATTTTTTTACTGTACAAAATAAACTAAAATATCAGTTTGGTAATTACGTAGTTTTCTAATCAGTAATCGGATTTTATTATCTTATATGGTATACAGGGTACGCCAATAAGTATGATTTTTTTAACGGAACACCCTTTATATTATATCACCATCAAAAAGATATTTTAAAAAGCTTCAAAAATATACCACATTTAATATATCTATCTTAATAAATTTACGAAATATGACCATCCAAATTTGAAGAACCACTTTTAATTATTATTAGAAGTGTAATATACATCTTCATAACTTTTTTAATTTATAAAATAAATAAAAACACTTTTTTGTTGGGTAGATTCTGTAGTATCCGTATATTTTATCAGAATGCTTTTATCTTTCCTTACACTCAGAAGTAGCAAAAAGTAGTAAGGCGATTCTTAGAACAAAAACTGATAAAGAAAACGGTAAAAAATATTTTACAAAAGTAGCGAGATTTCGCGAGACTTTGCATCGAAAACACAACAATAGCTTCTATTATTTAAATTCTTTTACTTTTTCTAGTAAACTAGGCTAATAATAAACTTAGTAGAATAAATGTTGTATATTTAGGTTAACATGGGTATATATACATATTGCAATTTTTGCGACAAAGCCTAAACACTTTTGTATAAATATTTAATTATTTTTGGTTGTATAATTTTCATTTATTCTTAAAATACCTTTTTAAGTTTCTTATAAACCTAATAAAAGTCGTCAAATCCTTTTATAATTTTTAATTATGTAGTTTGTAGTATCTACTTTGAAATACACAGCATATATAAGCCATTAAAATTTCAAAGTTGCTTTTTGGCCAAAATAATGGATTTCTATCCCATAGTGCTATAATTTTTTAAATCAGAGTACCCTATTTTAGACCACGTTTGGTATTCGATTTGTACGCAAAAATAAAACACAGGGCCAAAAAAAAGTTTTTCTCGTTTAATAGAGCTGGTTACCCAATCGCATTATTTATTGTAGCAACTAATATTAAATCCTCGATTTTGTCGATTATCTGACGTTTAATTAAAATCAAATTTGTTTGAGGCTATCCCAAAGTTTTAATAATGTAAAATGTATTATTATAAGATAAAATATTAAAATTATTTGTCAGCAACCAATCCACTATATCGACAGATTTTTTAATTTCGTTCAACTTATCCATAATAAATTGAAAAAAAACTTACCGAAAACACTTTAAAAACACATTAAAAATATTACCAAAAAGCACTGCTATACTACCTGTTTTATACACAAATATTAGAAAAACACTAAAACGATTTACCGAAATATTTTTATTACACCCGGCCCGTCACGCCATACCGAATAACTAAATCAAAACAAACACAAACACACGTCGAGCGTTAACGAAGACCCACTGAGGCTAGCCTCCTATGGCGCTGCTACGCAAATAAAAAAGCGGGACATTTGTCTTCGCTCAATCGGGCTGGAGGACCTGAGTTTTTAAAGCGGCCGGTTGATGGTTTCCTCGTTATTCAAATTTTCGCGATTTCGTGGGCTGTTTGATGCAGTGTGGTACGTAGTGATAGTGTTAATTCGGACATATTATGTAATATAAATATTCGACATTAATAGTAAAGTAATGTTACCCAAGCATTTTTAGAAAAAAATATTTATAATTATTTGTCAAAATCTTTAAATTTATTGCGATGAATAGCCTTAAATTTTATGGGAAGGCCTCCCTTGCCTTCTCTGACAAGCCGCCACTAAAGCTGATTATCCAACTTGATAGTTTTTTTATTTTGTTGTTGCTAGAAAACAGAAAATTAAATAGATATAATAAAATACATAAAGTATTATTTATTTAATTCTGTTACAGCATTTAGACCCTGAAAATATATTATTTAGTACAATAATTTGTATATCTACACTTTAAATTATTTTTATACAGACTGCCCACGGATGGGGTTTACAAGAGGATAAATGGACCAACAAATTTTATTTTTCGATAAAAGTTCTTCATAAAAACTTTTGCTTGTAAATAAAATATGATTCACGAAAAGAAAATGCCAATTTTGTATACAGGGTTCGCAAAAACTATAAAAGTAAACTACCTTTATTTTTTATTTTTAAGAAAAATGTCATTGGGAAAATTTATTTAGAATAAAGAGTGTTACAAATAACGATAATAAAACAAAATTTTATTGATCTCCATAATTTAGCGAAAACCCCTTGATTACGTTCGTTTTCAGCTGAAAAGTTGTGTTGTGTAGAAATGTGGAGAATGCAGGTGTTTGCAAAGCAAATTAAGAGTTTTTAGGTTAGCAGACCATTTAAGGTTTTAAAATAACGTGGAAAACGCAGTAATGCATTTCACAGCACCTTTTAGACAACGCGGTAGTGCCACCACGGACGTTATTTTTAAAAATAACTACTACCTAGGAATGGCAAAATACTACACAGAGGCTTTGCCATTACCATCTGTGAGGTGACGAGCTTATAAAAAACCCGGCGCACAGTGGCGAGCTCTAATGTAATTTCGTGGCCATAAATCATTAAAAAAATTAGGTATACATGAAATATTTCATGTCATTATTTTTAATCACATTTACTATAATAAATATTATATAATTGATACCATCAAAATATTACTGATGAAAAAAAAATTCCAATATCAGAAGTTTTTTCAAGGTAAGTAAATATTTTAATATAGTGAGTAAAATATCAATGAAGTTAAAGTATTTTTTCCAATTGCTGCTGTAAAATTTATTCTTAATGTATTTTTTTAAGGTAATACAATGTTTTTTTTATTTAGTAGTAATATTTGGTTTTCTAAAATATCTTTCTTAAGTTGAATAAAATCAATTTGCCAGATAATACGCACATTTTTTTTATATTCAAATTTTCCACTTTCTACAAGAAAATAAATATTGTTCGAAGTTTGCCGAAGATTAGATTTTGCACTAAAAATAAACTTAAACTCACCGTCATTCATAAATGTTTAATTGTAGCTGCCCGAATTTGCCTATTTAAATGATATTAATTTATTGTTACACCCCTCATATTTTTCATAATACATATTGTATTTTCACGATATTGTTTATAGATAATATTGATGGTCAATAGAGTATTATAAAAAATATTATGAAAACCTCAATCCTATGTTCGTATCTTTTTGGTTTTAAAGTTGTAAAAATACCCCCTTCATACTGCTCAACCAGCCCCAACCCCATTTTTTTCAGTAATAATTGTATTGTGACCATAGATAAAATCAAAAATCTGAAAACCGCATGTTCGTATCTGCTTTGGTTTCAAAGTTATGAATTTACCCTCTTTACATCCCTGACCAACCCCCTACACCCCATTTTTTCTTGATAATATTGTATTGTTACCGAACCTACATTACCGTGCCTAATTTCATAAGAAGCAGTTAACGGGAAGTTTGTGAAAAATGCATCACAAAATTTGAAAGGCATCCAGACCAGGCTAGGCAAAAATGCTTTTTTTTCATACTTGCTGATAAATTAACTAGTTTTTACTTGTCCTTACTTTAAAAATTCTTATCAAACTTATTTTACTTTAGATTTCTGAATCTAAAAACAAAATTAATAGTTTTTGCATTTTGGCCGCATGATCTCATATGACCTCATCACCGGGCGGCGCGGCGTAGGGAACCGAAATTCGAGCCCGGGTCGCTGCGGCGAGAGGTTGGAACGTTAGCCCCTACACCAGGCTCGCCACAAAGTCATTCAAAATGCTACTCTAAATAAATTTTCTAAATGATACTTTCGTTGAAAATAAAAAATTAAGGTTGTTTACTATTGAACAAAAATTAAGTTTTTGCGTATCCTGTTTACACAATCAATATTTTCTCTGGGTGAATCCTATTTTAAATAAAAAAAAACACATTTTTAATCCATTTGTCCTCTTGTAAACCCCATCCGTGTTGGACAATCCGTATACAGACTGTCCACGGATGGAGTTAACAAGAGGACAAATGACCAAAACTTTATTTTTCGAGGAAAAGTCGTTCGTCATAAAAATTTTTGCTTGTAAAAAAATGGAATTCACGAAGAGAAAATGCTGATTTCGTATACAGGGTTTGCAAAAACTTAAAAACATGATTTTTGTACAAGAGTAAATTACCTTTATTTTTAATTTTTAAGCAAAATATAATTTAAAAAATTTATTTAGAATAGCGTTTTGAACAACTTTGTTAAAGTTACAGGGGTATCAAAAAGATGCATAAAACTGATTTTGAAGTTATTAAAAATTTATTATTTTAAATTTTTATGTTAAAATGACCTAAAAACTTTTATAATTTGCTTGTTAGACACCTGCTTTCTCAAAATTCCTACAAAACACAATTTTTCAACTGTAAACGCTACACTTCGTCAAGTTATGGATTTTAATTATGTTTTAATAAAATTTTGTAATATTGTTTTTATTCATTTTTTAAATGACATTTTGCCAAAAAAAAATGCAAAATACAGGTAGTTTACTCCTAGAGAAAAATAATGTTTTTTAAGTTTTTACGAACCCTGTCTACAAAATCAACATTTTCTCTTCGTGAATACTATTGTTTTTAAAAGCAAAAATGTTTTGATTTATATGTCCTCTTGGTAATTCCATCTGTGGACAGTCTGTATATACATACATATTATTTATTTCAGCCTAAATAAGATAATTAAATGTAAAAATAATAAGTCTTATTTTTATATTTTCCACCAATATTTTTACAAAAGTAATCCTATTTGTTTTAAAGCCATGGTTGCCGCATTTGCTTTTGCTTCCTTTTTGTTTGCACTGGCAACATTTGGTTTATATTCTACGCCATTAACTATAACCTAAAAACAAAATTTTTAATATTCTATATATGATTTTTAATTTGAAATAAATACTTGTCACAATAAATAAGACGAGTCAACACAATTTCTGGGCCTCACTTTTACATATTAAATTATAATTTTTCCTACGCCAAACCTAAGGAAAATATATTTTCTTAATAAAAGTTTGCTTTTGTATATTAACAATAGGAGGATATTAAAAGTCCCCTCTCCCCCGCCTTTATCTTTTGAATGAGACAAGATATCGAAGTCGAGTAAAATTTGGATAAAAATATTTTCTGTTCCGTGTCCTAGTATCAAGGGGGCACTAGCAACTTTTTTAATGTAAAGGGGGTCAAGTAACACCTAGGGTTGTCAAATTTTAAAAAAACATCGATATATCGATATTGATAAATATCGTTGTGGTTAATATCGATTTTCCGATATATCGAAGGACAATATATCGATATTCGGGGAAGAAAAAATAGCGATAAATTATCTTATATTTATTTTTTTTCTTTACAGGTAGTGGGTAAATTAATACGACATAATAGTAAAAATTCCCGTGATATTTTTTTACTTTGCAGTACAACATTTGACAGTTAAAAAAAAATGAGTGTCTCATTTACTACAAATATCGAAAATATTCAATATTGAGATATCGGTATATCGAGACGTTAAATATTGATGAAGATTATCGATATTTAATTTCCGATATATCGATATTTGAAAATAATCGATATATCGTTGCCATCCCTAGTAGCTCCTCGTTTTAAAGGCTTTTTGATTCTCTACTCAACGTTTCTTTGTTTTTAAAAATTAGTCCAGCCGTTTCAGCCTTAGAACCGTTTGAAATTTGGCTTAAATAGTGTAAAAGCAATGCGGTTTTAATCGAATTGGCTTGTAAGTCTGAAACGGCTGGGCTGATAATAAAAAACAAAGTGGCGTAAAGTAGATAATTAAAGGCCCTTTAAAACCAGGTGCTACATGACCCACCCCGTTTCCATCTGAAAAAAAGTTGTCAGTGCCCTCTTGGCATTTGACCACCCACCCAAATTTTACCGGACCTCGATATCTAATCCCATTTTACCTGGAAAAATCAGGTGTAAAGCTAGCATGGACAGTATTAATTTTGTCAAAATTTTACCTAAATTTTTCTGCAGCAAATAAGCTTAAAATCGACTCACCTTTATTCAATGCATTAAACCATTTTAGCGTATATCCATACTAACTTAACGGTTAATTGGAACTGTTACCCATTTCCCACTATCGGTCTGAGCAACAAAATCAATTATTTGGCAACTAGTTATTAGCAACTAAAAAGCCAGAAAGTCTGGCGGTTTTTTTTTTTCAATTTTTACCGATTTTCCATTGCATTTTTAAAGAAACTCCAACATTTTGCCCTTATTACCTACCTTAAATAAAAAGTTTTTCTTGTGATCTGGCCCACATTCAAATTCTAAAATATATTGAGGAGCCCCCAATTTTCTTTTGGATGTATATTCGCCTAATAACGATACAGGATGTTTTCCCTGTAACGTTTTAACTGTCGGTGCTCCTTTGGCCTTTTTTTTCCTTTCGTTTGTTCCTCATTGGCAACTAAACCCTTTTTGTCAAGTTTAACTTCAAGTAAAAGTGGTTCCAAAGTTCCAGATTTTTCTTTTCCGAGACCTTCGCCTGGTTTCCAGCCCATTTTCTGAAGTAGGTGCATTCCCATACCTCCCGACAAAGGTGCTGCAGTTTGTAATTGATCCTATATTTGAAAAGTATTTTTGGTTAGATAAATAAATGTGACATTAAAAAATAATAATATGAAGCATTAAGTAAGTAGGTTTATATTCACACACTACTTTTTTCTTGATGACAAATAACAATAAAATATTGTGTTGAGAAGAAAAAACAGTTAACGAACAGAATTAATTTCTATTTTAAGTTAGGACAATGGGCGACCTTATGATATATTTGATAAAACTTAAGAATAAAGTTTTTGGAAGTATATATATATATATATATATATATATATATATATATATAATTTAAAATCAGGTAGAACTTACACCTTCGTTTTCTAATTAAATATTATTTTTTTAAATAAATTTAAGCCACTAAGAAAAGTCACTATTAATAACATAAACTTCCCTTATCACTATATTGAGGTAAAAACAAAATAATCACTATATTAGGTTAAAAAAAAATGAAAAAAAAAAATAATCTGGTTATTTCTCAAAGCACCCCGCACAATTTGCATTAAAAACCGGCTATATGTTAGACTCTTATCCCTACTGGTAATATTTCTGGCAATTACTGGAAGATATGATATATGATAAGCACTTTATATTACTTTACTTTAAATACATACATACATACATACAAAGATGGAAGACAGAAACATGGATTATTTGTTTAAAGATACATATCTTTAAAAGGTAGAATTAGGTTTTTCGGTTTGTTTACCCAAAAATATCTACAGGGTGGTCTTAATCACACCCTAGAACAATTGTGCCACTACAAGATTATTTAAGATGATTTAAACCCTAAAATGAGTGGCGAAATAGTTTAAGATAAAAAATTTTATTGCACTTTTTACCTTTAATTAAATTTTGATAGTTAAGTTTTTCAAAACAGTCCTACAAGATGTATCAAGTCTAATTTATTTTGGCCTATGGGAACGATTAAAACAATAAAAATACAGGGTAACATTAAAAAATCTGCAATGTATCGTAATACGCGAGAGAGGTCCATAAAATAATAACAAATGTTCCAATACACTAATATTCGAACACCTTATGTTTCCAAGATACATAGCATTAAAGTTTCTTGGTAATTTAGATTTTTTGATTTTTTTTTTTGTTTGTAAAGGAATTATTTAACCACCTCAGTATCAGTTTGTTTAGCACTCAGTGTATGGCACCTATCAAGCTAATATGCAATATTTTATTTAAATTTTTAAAATAATTTAACGCCCTGTCTTAAACACAAAAAGTGGTCAAATATTAGTGCTACTTTTGTTATTATTTTATGGATCTCTATCGCGTAGGTAGTACTATGCATTGTAGTTTTTAAATATCGCCCTGTATAGTGAAATATCATTTTTAAGAAAAAATTGGATAAGGCAATTACAGGGTTATTCAAAAATAGAGTTCGCGACATAAATGTACAGGGCATTCAGAATAAAATGAAATTAAAGAATAATTTAAAATTGCCTTTTCCATCAAAGTAAAATAAAATTATCCATTTTTTATAACACTTACAACACAAGTTTTATGTCAACTTTACTTTTAAATGAAACGAACCTTTCACCGTAACATATTTTTAACATGAAAATGTTAAATGATAAAAAAAATAAAGTTATTTAAGGTAAAATTAAAAACTTAAACCGAGATACCTCTTATTGGATTTTTGCACCTCGTTGAGAATTACGCATCGAAAATAATATTTTAGCATCGTTTATTTAATAAAATTTAATGGGTTAAGAACGTATAGGGTGTTCCATAAGTCCCGGGCCCTGGTACAAATAAAAATAACGGGAGCCCTAATTAACCAAAAAAAAAAAAATCAGCCTAAAAAAAGTTGAAGAGCATAAAAAGGTCCTTCTCCATTTACGTTCTTCACCCCGCGTCGCACAGTGTGACGAAATTGAAAAAAAATGGACATCAATGCTTTTAAATTAGCGAATGTTTGTATTGATATAATAATCATGAATGTTGATAAAATTGTGCGAAAATATTTGTTTTACAGTATACAGGGTGATCAGTTTTAATTCGGCACTATTGCTAACTTCTTTATTATTGGAGATACGAAGTCGGGTAAATTAGAGAAGTAGTAGTATTTTTTCCGCTGATTAACGTGCGGTCAACAATAAAACAATTGAACATCGGGTTTTCCATTTATTTAAAAAATATACTTTTTTAAAGGAAACACCCTGTATATTATATCAGCAATCGAAAGTTCTATTATCAGCAATCGAAGTTCTATCAAAGTTTTAACAAAGTCCTCATGTGTTATATCCAATTTTTAATAGTTTCGGAAATATGGCCATCCTCGGGAATTTGATAGTAAACTGGCATTTTAAAAATAGAACACCCTGTATATTGCATCACCATTAAATAGATATTTTAAAGAGCTTTAAGAAAATACCACATTTGATATGTCTATCTCTTATAGTTTTGAAAATATGGCCATCAAAATCTGAAAATTATGTTAAATTTTCCACAGCAAAATAGACATTAATATCTACTATTTTTTACTATCAAAATGCTAAAAGCTCTTATAAAAATTGACCTATTATATACAGGTTGCTTTAAAAATTATTATTTTTAAAAAGAAAAATATATAAAAAAATTTTGAAACTGCTCAATTAAAAAGTAATACAAATTATTATACATTTTTTCTTATCGCTTATCTTTACTTGAAAAAATAAGGTGTGAACTAAAATAAATGTTTATTTTTCATTACTTTTTATATGCATACAAGTTAAGTTAAAATGTATATGTATAAAAAGTAGTAACCGAAAAAGTAACGATTTATTAAAAAAATAAAAGTTTTATTACTTTTTATATGCTATTTAAAAAAGTACTTAAAAAAATTAAAACCGATTTTTTTATTTCCCAAAATAATATTTTGTAATTTTGAATCTCCCTGTATATCACAGGGTGATTCTTTTAACACATTTATTCTAAAAATATATATTTATTTACTTATTTTTTTTTAACATTAACCTTTATTTCCCCAAGAAACCACAACCAATAAAAAAAACTATTTATTATACACTTTTAATTGCAGTCTACGCCTTTAAATTGGGTTATTTAAGATTTTTTTATTTTTAAATTTTTAAAGTAATATTTTCGCAATTTTGAGCAACCCTACGTATTCTACGGCGAAGTTTATTTTAGCTTTTAGCATTTAAGACGAAGTAAAAACTTTACCGAAAAATTACTTTTTTTCAAAACATTAAAAAAAAAAAAATTACAAGCATAGTTAAGTCCATCCGTGTACAAACTGTGTGTTTCAAAAATGTATTTAAAGTAATGTTTTAATAATAATGTGCTTTTAATTATTCTCCAGTGATGTCAGTTGAGGCTGCCCTAAATCCAAAATGTTACCACATACGAAGGCATCGGAGGGACAGTACGGAGTGAAAAAAGTTACAGTGAAATTAAATGGAGCAGCCAACACATATGCGGACGGTAGGCATCAAATTTTAAAAATATAGGGATAACCTAGCAATTAAATTAAAATCCGAACGATACCGTTTCGTTTTTGGCGTGGACAAAAATGAAAAAATAACATTTTTCAATTCAATAATAACTCAATAAATTATTTTAAAGGCACTAAACTATATTAATTTTATTTCTATTACTTCAAATTATTGGTATTTGTTTCTACAATTATATTAAGCAGAGAAACGCAGATTAGTATTTAATTTGTATAGCAATTATAGTCTATTTTAATTTTTATTGCAAGATGTATAGTGAACGCCCCTAAACAAGTTTAAGTATGGGTATTGTGTACCAAGATATGTATTTATAAATTTTTGTATCAATTTTTTCTAAGGCATTAAATAATAATAAATATAAACCGAAAGACGGTAAATATATTAAAATTTTAAACATCTTTCAAAAAGGTATAAAAAAGCCCAGTAAAACCTATTGAACCTTTTATATTTTCTTGTTAATATTCACATACTCTCGTTTCGTTCAGAGTTTATCTGCTTCAGGTTTCGCCCAAGTTATTTATTTTTTTTATAGAGGGTATAAGATCACATGAAAGGGTCAATATTATCGAAACGTGGCTGGAGAATAAAAATGGCAACGCAAAGCTAGTGATATTTAAAAAATGTCAGTGATTCCTCACAGGAAATTAAAAAATATTTGTTGTACCCACGTACACTTTTTGTCTACACCTACACACAAGATGGTTGAAGGCATTAGGAAGTTGAGTTAAATTTGAGAAACAAAATAAAGAATGGTTACAGAGTGTATACAAATGTAACAAAAATCTTTGTTAATCGTTCTAAAACTAATATAGATTTGGAGATGCCTGGTCAACGTAGCAGACCATTTAAGGTTTTAAAATAACGTGGAAAACGCAGTAATGCATTTCACAGCACCTTTTAGACAACGCGGTAGTGCCACCATGGTCGTTATTTTTAAATAACTACTACCTAAATATGTCTCCCCGCTCGGAATTGAACCGGCGACCTTTGGCTTCGAAGATCAAAACTCTCAGGGGACAATTTTCTACCAAAACACATCGCCTAAAGTCACATTCGCAACTTGATAATTGACATTTACTTTAATTGTTCTGACGATACCGACAATATACAGGGTGGGCCAAATTAAACTTGCACACTTTTAAACTATTAATAACCATTTATCTAACACGCCTAACTTTTTCATTTTTATGGGGCTAATAGGTAAATAGGTTTTCTCCAGGTTTGCCAATTTTGGGTCAAATAGATTTAGACTGAACTGGACTTACGGGACTTTCAGTCTAAATCTTTATTTAAATTCCAAAATACTGTATTTAACCTCGTGGCAAAAGAAGCTGATTTAGCTACAATTAGGCTAATACGTTTTTCTTGCAGACAAACTATGGGAAATGATTCAGTAAAAGCGAATCTGTCAACAATTGAAGAATTTAGGAATTATAATTCTTTTTGATAAATAATGCTCTCCATTAAGCATACATTTCTCTTGGTTTTGAAAAATAACTTTTTATAGCGGAAATTAAAAATGTGAGGTTACCATGGTTACTAAGTTGGATACTGACCAAACTTAACAGTAAATTAATTAAAAATAAACGTATTAGCCTAATTGTAGATAAAATTCTTTTTTTGCAACGAAGTTTATTGCATCATTTTGGAAAAAGACACATAAGTCCAGTCCTGTATAAATCTATTTGACCAAAATTGACAAACCTAGAGAAAACATACCTGTATCTACCTATTAGCGCCTCAATAATGAGAAAGGTGCGCGCAACAGATAAAAAGTTATTATTAGTTATAAAGTGTGCAAGTTTAATTTGACCCACACTGTATGTGCGTTACCCTGACTAAAAATTCGTTGCCTATCGTCCTTTCCTTCCGTACCGTCCGTCCGATGCCGTTGTATGTGCCTAACAGACAGACTAAACAGACTAGAATCTTTAAGATTTTTACCGATGCCGGTTTTCAATGCAAATGCTGAGGGGTCCTTTGTTTAAAAAAAATTACAGGATGTTAAAAAAGTACGCTGTCAAACTTTAAGGGACGGTGTGTTGCATGATTTTATTACAAACAGTTTATATAAACATGGGTCCGCAAATTTTTCGTTCTCAAGACACAGGTGTTAAACTTAAGAAAAAAAAACATTTTTTTAAATTTTTTTTTATCAGTAAGTGAACTTTTAAAGAAAGGTAACTCTGTAGAATTAGAGAATGACACTTAAAATTTACAATGCTAAAAAGATTTTGGTTGCAAAGGTGTTTTTAGTAGAAGGTGTTTACAATGTTAACACGTTTGAACGCACATTTTTTGCTGGACAAACAATTGCTACAATTGAAATATTGCACTGAAGGTTAGGTCACATTAATTCTAAATATTTAAATAAAATGAAAAATGGTTTAGTGGAAGGCATAAATTATAGTGATGAATCAAGCATCAGCATGCGAGATTGTCAAGTATGCTGTGAAGGCAAACAAATTCGACAGCCTTTTAGGTGTTCTACTAATAGAGCCAGTGTTGAATTTACCAGCAGGCTGAGTAGGCTAAAGCCTAGGGTGGCAGATTGACTTCATAAATTGTTTAGTTCGATTTAGAAACATTGTAGGACTAGAAAAATGGAAGTGAAGAGCTTTTTTTGGTCCTCATAATTCTGGACCGAAAAGACCTATTCTTTTTTTTTTTTTTTTGTTTGCGGCAAAAATTAATAGCCTACGGGTGGCAAATATGTAAATCCGCCACTGAATAGAGCAACAAATATTTTAGACCTAGTGCAAACAGATGTAGCAGGACCCATGGAGGTGAGTTCCATAGGTGATTCTAGATATTATGTGGAGTTTCAGGATGACTAAAGTCAAATGTCATTTGTATATTTTATGAAAAAAAATGAGACATTTGGAAAGAGTTTCAGAGTTTGGTAGAAAAGCAAATTGGCAGAAAAATTAAGGTGCTGAGATCAGATAATGGTGGAGAATATGTAAGTAATCAGTTTAAAGCTTACTTGAAACACGAAGGCATTGTGCATCCGATGTTAAACGCATACACACCTGAAAAAATGTGCGATCAGAAAAATTTAACATATCTCTAGTAGAAAAAGCTAGATGTTTATTGTTTAAAGCAGGGTTAGATAAATGCTTCTGGACAGAAGCCATAAACACAGCTTGTTATTTAAGAAATAGAGCTGCTATTTTAAATATGTCAAAAACTCCCTATGAAATTTTCTTTGGAAGAAAATCAAATTTAAGCCATGTCAGAATATTTGGAAGCAGTGATAGTTTACACTCCAAAGAGAAAAAAAAGTGAGACAAGAAGTCTCAACAGCTGATTTTAGTTGGTTTTTCCAAAACGACCAAGGGATATAGAGTTTTTGATCCAAAAACAAATCAAACGTCTACAAGCAAAGATGTGTATATTATCGAAAAAGAACTCAAAAGAACAGAAAGTACAAATTTTTATTCTGAAGAAAAGAAAATTTGAGAAATTTGGAAAATAGTGATTTAACACAGACCCACGGAATTAAATGTAGATAATGGTTCGTAGTGTAGTGGAAACTTAACCGAAGACCAACAAATTCCTGAGGAGGATTTGAGTGATGAAACATATGTCCCTGAAGGAAGAGTTGACAAATGACAATTATCCAGAAAGTCAGAAAGACAAAGGGAGATCCAGAAACAGTAAAGAAGCTCTTTCAGGACCAAAATGTGATAAGTGGAAAAGTGCGATGGAAAGCGAACTGAAAAGTTTCAGTGAAAACCGTGCGTGGAACTCAGTGGACCTTCCTGAAGGTCAAACACCAGTAAAGTGCAAGTGGGTGTTTAAAGAAAAAATCAACAGTGATGGTAATATTACTTATAGGGCTAGATTAGTTGCAAAGGGTTTTAGCCAAAGGGCAGGTATAGATTTTAATGAAACTTTTTTTCCAGTGGTTAAACATTTAACATTAAGGTTATTGTTTGCTCTGTTAGTTCAATTTGATTTAGATATTTTTCACCTTGATGTGGTGACTGCTTTTTGAACGAAAAACTGGAAGAAAATATGTTCAAAGAAATGCCAGAAGGCCCTTATGATGATTTTAAACAAAATAAGGTTTTAAAGCCTAATAGATCAGTATAAGGTTTAAAACAATCATCACGTGTTTGGTACAAAGAGGTTGAAGTTTTGTTCAGTTTGAATTACAGTAAGAGTGATTACGAACCATGTGTCTTTGTAAAACGTGAAGATGGGTTCATGTCTATAATTGCCTTATACGTTGATGACTTATTAATTTTATCTAACAGCATGTCAGAGACTGACATTTTATAGAGCTAAGTTTAAAATTTCAAGTCAAAGATTTAGGTCAAATTAAACAATGTCTAGGCATGAGGGTTAGAATAAATAAAGAAAAAAAATGAAATTTTGTTAGATCAAGAACAGTATGTATCTCAAATTTTAGCAAAATTTAATATGAGTGAGTACAAGGCTGTAAGCACTCCAATGGAAAAAAATGTGTGTTTTGATCAGGCAAATTCAGATGTTTGTAATAAAGAGTCGCCTTATCAACAACTTAAGGAAGCTAAGTACATGGCTTTGTCAGAAGCTTCAAAAGAAGCAATCTATTTTAGAAATTTAATGTCTCATTTGTCGGGTATTTCTGAGTGTATTACAATTTGAAATGATAATCAGAGTGCTCAGAAGTTTAGAATTAAACCCTGTATGTAATAAAAGGTCTAAGTACATAGACGTGCGCTACCATTTTATCCGGTAGGCTATTTTGAATAAGTTTGTTGATTAAAGTTTTTACGAAAGAAATAATAGCTGACGTGTTAACAAAGCCACTGTGTTTGTCAAAACACACAATGTATAGTAGTGAGTTAGGCTTGAGTAAACATTAATATTGTTTAGATAAGTGGGAGTGTTGTAAAATATCTAAAAATATTATTGTAGTATAAGTAGAGCCATCTAGTATGTTTGTAATGTATTAATAACATATTGATTGTTACCGACTGTGTCAGTCTAGTTATCTTTACCAGCAGAGTCTAATAAAAGTTAGTCCATTTCGGGAAGTAGTATAAACAGCGGTTTTATTTCGTCCCTTTTTACTCTTAAGTTTTATTAAAAAAATTACTTTTTGTGCATTTTTAAATTAATGCTTCAAAATAAGTAAAAATAGCACTTTTGTCTTCTAGTTTTTTTTTTTAATGTTGTTTAGTTTTTGAGAAAAAAAAAAGATAAATATGCCATATTGCAAAGGGCTGGACAACACACAAAAACATAAGGAAAGAAACTCTATATTTAGTAAAAGTCCTTAGTTTAGATGTTGTGATTATTAAATATAGAATTTGCTGCTGTTTTTACGTAACTGTTTATAAAAAATATAAAAAACCCTGTTTTTTGTGCTCAGGAGTATGCAAGAAGGATTTTTTCTAAAAGTAAGCAAGGTATTAAAAAAATAACAATAAAAAAACTGTGTTTTTACCAGCATAATCCATAAAAACAATAAAAAAATTACAAAAGACGGTCGCGGACAGACGTCAGGTGTCGCTCGAACACGCCACTGGACTTAATAAATATAATTAAGTTAGGGCTAAATTATAATCCCCTTAACAGTATAAATACCATTGCCAAATTTCAACAAAATTGGTCAAAAAATTTTAGGCTACTATGATTTTTTAAAAAATCTGTATCTTAAAAAGGCAATTTTTGCAAATCCACATTTATACAGTTTTTGTCTCAAAACCATGAAACGATTCGTCGTTTAATGTTTGGCAGCGTACTTATTTGACATACTGTACATTCAGTCACGTGCAAAGGACATTAAAAGCTAAAAAACAACTGTCTTCGGATTGTAAATACAATGAGGCCAAAAAACGGAATAAGAAACCAGTACTAATTAAATAATATAAAGAATTACCGGATTTTTATGCGTAATTAACACCTTAATAATTTTTCAAAATATTTTTACAATTCAGGGTGAGACAGAAGTCTGACAAAGTTTATTTACTTGTTTTTCAATTTCTTTTTTTGTAGGTATATAGCCAGGCATAAACATTATATTTTTTAAATATTTTGATGTATACAGGGTTGCTCACAAAAGCGTGATTTACAAATTATTTTCAAAATAAGCTAATTAATATCGTTTAAAAATTTCTATACTATCTATCTATCTTCATCTCTAATTTTTTTAAAAGCTTTCCTTGACGGTACGAAAAAATAACACTGTATTTATGGATGCCTTAAGAAAAGGTTTTTTTTCAAAACCAATTATTGCACGGGGCCAGTTTTTCTAATTATTATTAAGCTGATATGTAAATTATTTATGAATTACTTTAAAAAGTAACTGAGTAACCTAAATAGTGATGTTTACCAATACCAATTAGTTTAATAGATAATCTTAGGAACATTTCTGAGAGTTACTATCTGTCTTGACGATTTGAGGAATTTTTGACACACTTACCATAACTAATACACTGTGAGGATGATCTGCAAGTATCCTATCGCCAAACCTTGATCCAGTACTAACAAAGAAGCCTGAAACAAATTCTCAGGTGACAGATTTCATAAGATAGAAATGCACTTTATAAGTGAACTTCTAGTTATGAAATAACTAGATTTAAGACTAAACAAATATATTGGATGATAGCCTATTGGGTACACGCTAATTTACAAATAAGATCGCTTCGTTCCTGGTTCCGGGGTAAGACAAGCTCACCCTGTTCAGCCCTATTGATCCCTATGAAGATAAAAATAAATAACCATAAAGATCAAAAAGATAATTAATACCTAAGTTTAAAATTTTAGCTTTCAAGTTTTTGTTTTATCTGTGTCACTTCTGACACAAATGTGAAATAATTGTCAGAATATTCTAAACTTAAAATTTCAAATTTATAAATTTTAAACTTAAATATTAGTTGACTTTTTAATATTTATTTAATTTTATCTTCATAATACGTTCACTTTTGGTTTGAATGATTTGAAGGTTTGTTTCAGGCAACTGGTTAGTTTAATATGTCAATGGGGCTGAACAGGTTTAGCTCGTTATACCCCGGGACCAGGACCGAAGGAGTTCCATTATTTGTAGATCGGCGTGTTTCTAGTAAGCTACCATTTAATAAGTGGAACAAAACCAATACAGAACATATCTTCATTTTTAATCAAATAGATGGTATTTCATTAAGTTAAGTTAGTAAAAAAATAACCATGGTACCGCTATTGGAATTCTGCATCTTTTTGATTTATCACTTTTCTTTGTAGGGTATAAAATAAGGGCTGTAGGGAAGAGTAAAGTTTTATTGGTTAAAATGCTTATAATTTTGGTTTGCCTTAACAGAATTTAACAAAATTGTTTTAACTGATTAAGAAAAAGTCAACACGGGTCATATTGTTTTTTGTTACACCCGCTAGAGGGCGCAGCCTAACGAGTTTAGAGTTTTTAAATATTTTTCTTTAAAATTATAAATGATATGCTATAGTTATTTTATTAAAAATAAAAAGTAAATAAAATTTACGACAAAAACCCGAAAACCGTATATCGATATTTTTATTCCTTCAAAAGTTATTGCAAAAACAAGGTTTTTTTACTAAATTCGTTGTAAAAACAATTAAATTTTTAAATCTTTGTCATTAAGCATGCCATCATAAAAAAAACATATTTTTAAAATCACTATTGTTGGCATTTCAGTGTTGTTTTAGATTATTATTTTACCACGTCTTAAAGTTGGGTCCCAAAATTAAAATTCATAATAAAGAGTGAAGTGGTGCCAGAAAAATGATACAATGTTTATAAAGGCCCTTGCTGGTCCTCTCAATAGTTTAAATATCATTATATAATATTATTATTGTAATTTTTATGGGTACTATTATTAGTATTATTATTTTAAGTAAAATTATAATAAAGATAAAATGTAAAAATATTTTTTCATTTGACATGGCATGCTTGATGGTAAAAATAGGAAAATTTAATTGTTTTTTACAACAAATTTAGTAAAAACCGTTGGTTTCGCAAAAACTTTTAAAGGAATATAGTTTTCGATATGCGGTTTTCGGATTTTTTTTTTTGGGGCAAATTTGATTTAGTTTTCGTTTTTGATAAAAATTATAGCATTCCATTTAACATTTTAAAGAAAAATAGAAAAAAGAAACTTTGAACTCTTTAAACAGCGGCCTTTAGCGGGAGCAACAAAACATAATAGGACCCGCGTTGACATTTTTTTTAATCAGTAAAGATTCCTCTTTAAGACGAAACCCAGTTTATTAAATTCTGTTAAGGTAAACCAAAATTATGAGCATTTTTACCAGTTAAACTTTACTCTTCCCTACAGCCCTTATTCTACGCCCTACAAAGAAAAGTGATGAATCAAAAAGATATAGAGTCCTAATAGCAATATCATAGTAATATTTTTTACTAGCTTATACTAACTTAAATTTATTTTTATACACGACTACCGGGTGTCAACGAATCTATTAGACAAGCCATAACTTCTAAAGTATTGGACATATCAAAATTAGACTTGGTATAAGTAAATGGTATGGAAAGAGAAGAGTTTTTGCATATTTCTCACTTTTTGGTTACTTTCGGTTTCACCGGAAATGACTCCAATTTTGAATTTTTAAATGGAAAATGTATATTTTGAAATTTTTGGATTCCTAAGAAACTGGTACTGCATCTACATAGGTGGCTATGATCCTTTATTTATGACTTTATTTTTAATTCGATCACAAATAAATTGGTATCGTTAGATTCGTCGAAATATCCTTTATTCAAAAAATGCTTGTCTAAAAAGGGTTGCCATTTGAAAAAAATATATTAGACACGGAAATGTCAAACTGCCCAATTGTTTTATTCCTATCTTTTATATTAGTTACTAAAACCTTTCAATTGTATTTTTCTAACATCATCTAGGGTCATTAGATTATTTTGCTCCCAATCTTGGCCACCTAGATGCAATATTAAAAATTGCTCTAAAAAATCAAGATGGCCTAAAAACTATTTAAAATGTCACATTCTTACTTAGAATTCCCCCAGGAATACAAAAATGTCAAAATGTTCAGGTTATTCCATTTAAACAATTTAAAATTGAAGCCATTTTCGGTCAAACCGGAAGTGACTGGAAAGCGACAAATATGCGTAAACTCTCCTCTGCTTATACCATTTGCCTATACTTCATTTTGATATGTCAATACTCTAGGAGTTATGGCTTGTCTAATAAATTTGTTGACACCCGGTATAGCTGTTACGCCCACTACCGGTATAGTTAGGAACTTAAAAATAATTTCCAGCGGTTTTTTATAGTCAATTTCCTTAAGAGGTTTTTTTCCTAATATGCTACGACCATTACTTTCTGAGATATGCTACCTATCGATCCTTAATGAAATACCCTGTACATTTGGGCACATCAAAAGATTTCTTATAGTCATTACTCTTTAAAAATTAAATTTTTAGTTGTTGTTAATAGGTTGTTATTATGAACTCGGATATATCGATAAAGAGAGCTAAAAAATAGAGTTCGCGTATCTCAAAAACTGTAGCTAGCTCGTAAGGAAAGGCGATTACCATTTTGTGATTGGTACTAAGGAGAGAAGACATCCTAGCTTTCCTAGAAAGCAAATATGCATGGAAACTGTCTAATATATGCACGAAAACAAACACGCAAATTTAAATGATACGTTTTGGGCTCAAAAAAAAGTTTAAAATTTAAAAAATTGTGTCTTCTATTACTCAATATATTTTTATAACTGGAAACACATCGCTCCACATCTACTGAGGTAACTAGGAAACATTTAAAATTGGATGCTAAGTTGGCAGTTATAGTTTTGCCATCTCATTAATAGAAACATATACATTAAAAACACGAGTGGCGGTATTTTGATTGATTTTTTTATAATTTTTCCTATATTTTGCCACTGGATATAACAGGTGGGAGAAGTACTGCAGTAGGGGCGCCAGACGATCTTTTGTCTCTTGTAGTTTATTATCGTAAATACCAAAATAAAAACCAATATATATCATAACTATATTTTAGAGAAAATGTGCTATTAGCGATGAGATTGAGCTAAATATGTAAATGCATAATCCGGTCTCTAATAGATAATAAAAGTAAAGAAAATAAATTTTCTATAAGAGAGGAGTAGCTTAAAGTCACAAAATACGATACGCTCCTTTACACACAGTTTTTTGTTTAAGTAATAAAATGTCCTAGGTTTTCAATAAAAGAAAACAAACACTGGCTTTTTAAAAGTATTTGAGTGGCAACGTTTAACATATTTTTACTCTGGCAGTGAAAAATGCCATATCAATTATCTGAAATTAAAAAGACATAAGTAGCCCGCAGAATAGTAGGATAAGTATACTTATTTAAAGTCTTTATTTATTTTATTTTAATTTATTTACATCTATGTTTAGGCTTGACGCTAATGTTTTAAATTTTTAAAAACCTATGGCACAAGGAAGAAAAGTGTCAACTCCAAATACATTTTTTTCAGGAAAAACAAAAAAATATTTTTATATCATAATTTATCAGTTACTTTAAAACAGTAAATTTAAACATTTCTAAATTATCAACGAAGATCATGGATAAGTAACTGTCTTTATTTGTGTTTGTAGCAAAAGCAACAAAACTGGGACATCTGATTTAATAAATAAAAAAGATTAACATTTTGACTTATGTCACTTTTTTTAAAATATTGGTCGTTTTTTTAAATATGACACCCTTTCCCTAGAAACATCAAGAAATATCTGTGACACTTTTTAAAATAGATTTTTTTTCGTGATAAGCAACGATCTTTCCACTTCCCACGTCAGAGTATCACTGAAAAGTGTCATTGTTCTGGAATACAGATATGTATTTTACCGCCAAATAAATAATGATACTACCACCATCTGACGAAAATAAAAGCAAACATCTATGCGAAACTTTAATTTTAATTAAATTTAACAACATAACTAAAATTATGCATTTTTTTGAGTTGTCCCTTTTTTTCCGGATGAGCGATGTGTTAACCTCCTTCAGGCAGTTTAAAAAGCCCGTTATACATAAATATAAAGCAGGGATTTTTCTTTCTAATCCTTGTACGCTTTTTTGTAAAAAAACACTAAGAGCTTTTACACATGCGTATTATTTAAATTTGCATTTAGCTAATGCGCATTAAAGTTTAAAAACTTAGTAATATTTGGCCAGAAAAACCTTTATGCTAAGATGATTAGGCCGAATTACTTTGCAAATAAATTTTGTTTGAAAATAATTCCTAATTTTGTAAACTCAGTAGAGTCCAAAATATGGAACTTAGCTACAGTTTTTTTAGGAATATTCTGCAGCTAAACTAGTATTAAAAAAATCTGATGTTTTGGGTCCCCGCAGATGACATATTTCAATACCTGTTATCCAGAAAGAAGTAATTTGAAGTGCCCCAACAGTATTTAAATACTTACAAATACATTCAGGAACGTTAAATATGATTTTTTTAAATAGTTTAGTCTTATTTTCTAGTTTATTAGGCACAAATTTCATCCCTAGCTTTATAGAAATGATTTGTGCCTAGTTCTAATGGATTTTAAGAGAAGTTCATTAAACTTCTACAGATAACCCACACCTGAAAATTTGTTTTAGGTCCTATATGCACACTCTTAAAAATGCCTTCTAAAAAGTATGCTTACAACTTTTATGTTGAAACAAGGTCATCAAACTTCCCACTTTTAATACAGCTTGTTTAGTTAAGTTCGAACCATATAGGAAACTTCTTTATTATTAACTTTATAAAAAATATATTCTTTATAAAAAGTTCTGCATGGTCTGAAACCTAAAATACAATTAACAGATATTATTTTTAGTGGTAAAAAGGTATCTTAAAAATGTGAATTTTGCTCAAGAGTAAAGTACCTTCATTTTTAACAATTTTGAAAATGTTTAAAAGGAAAAAATGTCAAGGATTAAAAATAACTTTTAAATATACAAATTTGTTTATTTATAAGAAAAACTTTTCTTCAATCTTTTAAGTGATAATGAGCGTTTCTGTGACTTTTCGCTGTTTTGAATGTTCTTAAGCTTCCTTTAGATATTAAATTTTGAAATTAGTGTTAACCAATTTATAAATTTATATTTTCATCGTTGAAAATTAAAAAAAGTTCTTTTTCTAATTGAACGCGCTTGCATATTTGATAGTAATTTTTAATTTCAAAGGTTTTTTTATAATAATTTTTAATATTGTCAAAAATAACGGTACTTTCCTCTTGAACAAAATATAAAAATAAAAAAATAATATTTGATAATTGCATTTCAGGTGGCATTTAGACCATGCATTAATGCATAACTTTTTATAAAAATAACTTTTCTTAAATAAAATCATAGTAAAAAAGTTTTCATATGGCGTAAATTTAAGTAGACATGCTGTATTGTATAATTGTGATTAACAATTTTTCAAAAAATCATACTAAGCACACTGTCCACCGATAGGGATTACAAGAAAACAAATGGATCAAAAATTTTATTTATTAAGGAAAGTCATTCTTGAAAAAAAATTTACTTGTAAAAATACATTTCACGATGAGCATGTTGATTTTGTATACAGGGTTCACAAAAACTCGATTTTTCTCCAACAGTAAACTTTATATTTTCAAGGAAAACGCTATTTAGAAAATGTATTTACAATACTTGATTGAACTTTACAATTTGACTGCAATTTGTTATTTTTTTGTTGTTGTAATATACAGTTTTTAAAGTTATTTTATTATAACATTTAAAATATGTAGTTAATTTCAGATAACATCAAAATTAGTTTCACAAAACTTTCCGAAAACTTGTAAACAAAATAAAGTAATTAATAATGTCTTTTCAACCGCTAATGATTAAAAAAAAAGATATTTTGTGGGTCGTCCTGTACTCACGTGAGGCTTGAACGGTGGGGGGAGGGAAGAGGAGTTCGGAAAAGGGGGAGTGGTGAGAAAAAAATTACTAAACATCTCTAGGGAGTGGGGGGAGGAAAGAGATCATTTGTATTTATTTTTTTGTTGCAAAGCTTGCAATTTTAATGGCTATCTGAATATTTTTATAACGGTTCTTTATTTTCTAGAATAAAATTAGAATAAACTTACTTTTATTTAAAGATAATATTGTAAAATAATAATAATAATAATATATTTTGTGCCAAAAAATACACAGGTAATAAGAAATGGGAACAGAAGATTAGTAGTTTAAAACCTCACCAATTATCACTAGGGGTGAGGGAGGGGGGTCAAAATTTTGTTAAAAAACATCACGTGATTTGCCTCAAAATGAAAAATACAGATACTTGGCAAAATTCATGTAGGTAGGTATATAAAGTTTTTGCGAACCCTGTATAGAAAATGAAGAGTATCTCTTTACGAACCATATTTTTTAAGCAAATATTTTTAGTATTAAAAATAACTTGCACTTAAAAAATTTAATTGTTTATTCATTTGTCCTCTTGTAAACCCCATCCTTGCACAGTCTGTATACAGAGAAACATTTGGCAAACTATTTGTAAGCAAATGTTCGTGTAAAAAGTTGAGCCAATCAAGGAGAATGCAGACGAACTACCCGACCACACAATGATGTTTGCGAAAGTTTGTTGTAGTTGGCCCTATATCTGGCGGCGGCATTAAACTCAAAAAAATGGGGAATTTTGTAAAAGTACGCATACTCTTTGGAAGACACTAAAAAGTAAAATTTCTTAGAATTTATAGATCAAAAGTGTAAAATAAATTATTATCGTTGCTATAAGATAAGGAGATGTATTCCATATTAAATATAAAACGTACAGAAACCATGGATTTTTTCGGCAAATAACAAACAGCATTTTTTTTACATTAAGTATTCCTTACTCACAAATGAAGAAAAGACCTATTAAAGATATATTTTTTAAATTTTGGCGCTATATTTAAGTTATATCAATCTTTATATGGCAAATTTATCACAATACTGGGACTTCCAATTATTCCGAAAGTTCCGGTTAGTAATTTTTTTTAACTAACCAGACCTAACCATGACCTTCTCCCAATGTGACAATAATAGGTTTGTTCCAGCAGAATGTTGGAAACATGCTAGCAGAAATCGTAAAACGCAGAAATTGTTACAAATATTAGTCAGAAATGTTGGCAACAGTTTTCTGCTGGAACGAGAAATAAACAAGGCGTGCATACTGCTTATACGTCAATACAAGAAAGGTTATGTTAAAAATTGACAGTAATGTTTGAAGAAAGTTTGCAAACTTTTTAAACAGTTTCCAACATGTTTCCAACATCTTTAAACTACTGCTGGAACAACAAACAATTGTATAATGTTAGAAACATGGCACTGCTGGAACGACAAATTTGACGTGCGCAGAATCCGAACGGTTGCAAACATTTTTGACAGCCTGCTGGAACAAACCTTTTGCATGACCGCCTGTAGCGCTTTAAACGAATGAAATTATCGGTTCCGGTGCTTTTTTACTGTGGTCTTTGGATGATAATTTAATATTTTGAAGCTTAATTTAAATTACTGGACCCACTTTTAAATGAATGTTTTCTGTTCAAATATGACAAAATATTTTGTAATTCAAGTCTCACGGACGTTTTATGCACCACGTGACTTTTAGTATTCGTTGATTGGTCGGACGGAAAAGCCGGTGGTCGAACTTGCTTGTGAAAAATGTGTGTTGAATTATACAGAGTAGATTAAAATTTGTGATTTTTACCTCTAGACATGAAAATGGTAAAGTCATTTTTTTAATGGAACACCTTGTATATTATTCAAAGGGCCATCAAAAGCCTTTTGAAATGATGTATTATGTTCTTATATCTAAATGCTAAGATTCTGAATTTGAATGTAAAAGCAAGTTTATTTAAAAATCGAAATTTAAACAAGTATTTATCGTAATGTCCATTGTCCAGAATTTATTATTTAAGATTAAAACACTGATGGCATTCGAAAATAAAACATACATTGATGCGGATATCCAAATCCCTAAAGTAAACGCGAACCGTAATGGATTTACGTCAAACATGCAACTCCCATCTTTACCAAAGAAATGGAAACCCGACAGAACCAACGTTAACCAAAGACAACAAATGTATAATGAAAATAATAATATAATAAGAAATCCTATCGACAAGCAGTGGAAAAGGCCTGAAGGAGAAAAATACCTCCAAGTCAAGGATATGATATAATCGCCCACAATAACCAATTATTATTTCTAAATTCCCGCAAAAGCCCATTAATAACGGCCATTACATGACAGCTATTAGGCTTAGTAGTTGTAGTCCAAGCAACTAACCCAAAATTTAAAAATTAATTCAACACAGGCAGATGGTCAGGGTAATGTAAAAGCATTTTTATAAACTTACAAATTTACTAACCAGAAGAACAAAAAGACACTTAATATACAGGGTGTGAAAGGTAAGGTCATAAATGATAGGGGTGATATCTTGTGTTTTTGACAGTTTACAATGTCTCAAGGAAATTTAACAGAGAAATTAATAGAATTAGTGCACAAATATCCGAGTATTTATGATCTTTCGCACAATGATTACAGAAATATTAGAAAAAAGACAAAGTTTGAGAAGAAATTGGATCGGCACTGCAAGAAAATGGTAAGTAATGTTCTTTTCTATACTGGGTGTTTGTTGTAGGAACTAGGTAATTAAAAAAAATAATAAGATGTTATTTGTTTATTGGTCAATTTATTTTTATTTTCTTCTTTAATTTTATAACCTTATCTTTAATTTATGATAAGAACATGTAATTTAAAGGCTCGGTACCATATATAGTTAGCTATTGCTCGGGTCTATTGAAAAAATCAACAAATTTTTCACGAACATCAAATGCTATGTTTGTAGCTCTTCTTGTCTCATTTTCTAAGTTTGTTAAGCCTTCTATCCTAGCTTCGGGTGGATCGAGATAGTCATATACAAAGAATCACAATTTTTTGTATTCAAAAAATTATGTAAAATGCAAGCTGTTTTTACAAGTGTTCTTGTAATTTCAACAGAGGTTTCAATTGGTCTATAGAATATTCTCCATTTCTTCGCCAATATTCCGAAAGCGTTCTCTACAACTCGTCTTACTCTGCAAAGCCTGGTATTTTATTTTTCTTTACGAATATCTGTTCGATACTGTCTGTAAGGATAAGGTCTCATTAACGTAGGTTTTAGAGAAAACGCTTCGTCTCCAATTAAAACATGGGAAACAAGGTGACTGGTTTTAGGAAGAATTTTATCTTCTGGAACTTTCATTAAACCTGCGGCAAATCTCTTTTCCTCGCTGTTTTTGCCAAATCCTTCGATATCAACGCATAAAAACGTATACTCAGGTCCAACAATGGCCATTAGCACAATTGAAAAAATTTTAAATAAAAGAAATGAGTCGAGCCAGTATATTTAGGACATTTTATTGTTATATGTTTACCGTCAATACCGCCGATGCGGTTGGGAAATTGCCAGATTATAAAATCCTTCTGCTGATTTTCTCCATATATCCTTTGTTGGTTCAGGCATATATATATATTTTGCAATTGTTTGCAAATAGCACTACACACTCTTTAACAATTACACCAACAGTGGTAAATCCTACACGATAACTATGCCCAATTGTCGAGAAAGAATCTTCCGAAGCGAGAAATCTAAAGAAAAAGAAATATCGCTATAAAACTATAAGCAAAATACTTAAATAGTTAATTAAATTTAATACACAATTTTCCCCTAAAATGGTTATCTATACATGATGTTTCCTAATTGAGGTAAGAAAATTTAAAAGCGTATTTCTGAGTTAATTTTACATAAAAAGTTCATATAAAAACGAGTCCTCAAATTTTTTTGTTCTCAAGATACAGGGTGTTAAACTTTTCAAAAAACTTTAAAATTTTGAACACTTTTTTAGTAAAATCTGTTAGACTAAATATAAACGCTATTTAATTACGTATTTGTTGTTGTTGTTGTTGCATAATTACTAAAAAGAAATTATATCCCTTAATTTTTAAAAGAAAAAAATTGCCCTATTGCGTGTTGTATGGTCCAGGAATATGAAATTTAGCGGATTTTTTTTTTTTTTTGGAAAACTATTCAAGCTACGTAAAAATATTAAGAAACACAAAAATTGTATTTTGTTAATGTTTCATCAAAAAAAATAAGAAAAGTCAGTGGCGTACATAGTTTGGTCAAAAATATTAGCTAAGATGCGTCCCACGCAGCCATTGATCTTACTAATTAAAATTAAGTTAAGACTAAATTTACCTTCTATTACAATCAATACCACAGCCATATTTTATTACGTCGGTTAAGGAATATTTAAGATATTATTAAAAAAAATTAAAAGATTAACACTTTGTATCTAGGAAACAAAGCCATTCCGAAACTATGTTTATATTTTTTTTATAAAATAGGTTCAGAAATAAGCTCTTACATTTTCTTACTGCAATTATGAAACACCCTGTATAATTTACCACATAACAATTATATTTAAAAATTTATTCAGTTTACTTATTTGATAATTTATTTTACAGGCGAAAATATTTAAAAAATGGAAAAACCTTAGAGATACTTACGCAAAATATCTAAGGAGTACCAAAACTACAACAGGGCAAGCGGCTAAGAAAAGTTATAAGAATTGGCAGTGGTCCACTCAGATGGAGATATTTCGGCCATTTTTAGCCTTTGCTAACACAGATTCTAACGAGCGAGATATAGAGGAAGGAGCAATCTGCCAGCAAAGTCATGCTGATACTGAAGAAGTGAACGAAGTTTTCGACACAGAGGACTACGATGCTCCGAAAAATGCTCATTTGACATCATCAAATGCTTTGTCAATGAAAAAAGACAACGCTCTCACGGAAGCAACCTTATGGTTGTTCGTCTGTAGATTCGGTAGTAAATTATTTGGAAAATAAAAGAGCGAAAAATGAAAAAACTGCCACTGATCTTATATTTGAAGGATTTGCAAAAACCGTAAATTCACTCTCTCGTAAACGGCAAGCCATTACTAGAATAAAAATTGTACAAATTATTATGGAGCAAGAACTATTACATATAGAAGAAACTAAAAATCTGTTAAGACCTGCATCTAGTACACCTGTAACCTCACCATATAATTCACCAACACATACATAGACATAATTAACATCAACCAAACAACCTCATTATACTACACTGCACACACATACTTCCCCTTCTCATTTAGCCACTGACTTACAAAACTTTTTTGTTTCAAAATGCAGCTCATATTTTTAGTTAATTTTGTAGTTCTAATAGTAATTTTTATGTACTTTAATAATAAATTTGAATACATAATAATGAAGGTAGGTGTATTATTTAACTTAAACGTAATGTTACCTCAATGCGATTGCTAAACGTTTTTCTGGACAAACTGATTCACGATAATTGGTGTCTCTTTTACTAATATAATTTTTAATTAGGTTCAATATTTTATCAAAGCAGTCAAAGCTAGTCATTCGAAAATATATATAAAATATTTTTTCATCTTGTCGCAGTTGAGGCATCAGTGTGTGAAATTCCCCATAAGGAAGTCTATCACAGTTAATTTCGTGTACCCAAATTCTCTTTTTCTCTCTGCTAACAATTAGGTCTCCTTATAAAAATAAACATTTAATACATTTAAAAGCAATATAAAAAGAAAGAAACCAGAACTAACCAGAACAATCTATAGCATTAGAACTTACCGTTTTATTTCATTCTCTGTTACTGCTAACAGCAAAAGTGCCTCTTCCTTATCTGATGAACTCACATACATTTCAAGTTTGAAAGACACTGTCAAATATTTAAAGACAAAATGCACTTGTTTTCCCGCTTAATTTCCCGCGCCAGTGTAATTGCCCCAATTCCTCAAATTCCCGCCTTCGCTTTCGCGTTTCCGCTACCGTTCCTGCTCCCGCCGTCCCGCGTTGGTTTGGGAGTACCTTTAAATGGATCCACCGATATATTTTATCTTACTTCGATAGAATATGATATTCTGAATACAATGATACCTTACATGTCATTTTTTGACACTTCTGCTGTCAAATATTTATTTTTTAAATGTTAACCCAGAGTGCCATGACCAAGCTAAAACGGTTTATTTTAAGTCAAGTAGCCATGGAAAAATAAAATTTATCGTCATTTGTTTCTACGACTTTTCAGGGCGAAGTAAAAGTTTGCAAAATCCCATTTATGGTCATAACTCCGTTTTTTCACATGGAACGAGGGTGGCTTGTTAGCATATCCTAATGGTTTACGGTGTTTTGTTACTTTGTATTACTAGAATATTTTCTACCGAAGACAGAGTATAAGTGGAGGGTCATGGCTAGTTCTGGTTAGTTAAATATATATATATATATATATATATATATATATATATATATATATATATATATATATATATATATATATATATATATATATATATATATATATATATATATATATATATATATACAGGGTGTTATTTAATAAGTGTCCGATATTTCAGAGAGTGATTTTTCAAGTATTTTTAAGGTAAAAGTTCCTATGAACGTGTGGTCTAAGATGCTTCGCTTTCAAGATACAGGGTGTCAAAGTTTTATTTTTATTTATGTTTTTTCTGCATAATTTCCTAAATAATGCCGATTTCCGAACGAAAATTGGTACCTGGGGGTTTTTTGACATGAGAAATTTGAATTTGTTCTTAATTTAGCTCTTACTTGTAGAGGGCGCTAGCCACATGTATATTCTCACTTTCAAAGGCTCATGACTTTTTGTACAACCCTGTATTTACATTTTTGTTAAAAGAAATGGATTCCTTAGTCATTTTTACGTAAAAGGTACTCTATTAGATGACGCTAGGATAACCGTTTTCGAAATATTTTTAGTTTAAAATAATCGATGCATACGCTATAGTAATAAATATGCTAAGCAAAGACTGCTACTTGATAAAACCGTCGTTTTCGGCGGTCTTTACTTAGCATATTTATTATTTTTTTCTTTAGTTTGCCAGGGACGGACTAGTTTTCGCACATTATTGATAATATTTTTTACGCCCTGTATGGTGAAGACACAAAAATTATGTTTTTCGGTAGTTTAAACCTTTTGCTAAAAAAAGGTACTCTTGTTTGACATCGATAAAATGAGCCGTTTTCGAGTATAATTAATAGTTTAAAAAACTAAAAAACACGCTTTTATATGCAACCGAACTAAAAATTAGAAAATAATTTTTCATTAAAAAAATATTGTCAATTCATAGTAAAAAGCGTGGGGTGCATTTTACTATTTTTTCATAACTTTTCCATCATAGATATTGGCAAATATAATAATTAAAACATTTAATATATTAGGCACCCCACGCTTTTTACTATGAATTGACAATATTTTTTTAATGAAAAATTATTTTCTAATTTTTAGTTCGGTTGCATATAAAAGCGTGTTTTTTAGTTTTTTTAAACTATTAATTATTTTTCATTTTTTAGTTCGTTATATCAATTAATTTTTTAAAAATAAATGCTCCAGTTTATTCACTAAAATTTTTTTCGCCATTTTGTCAAGAGTAGCAAAGTTTGGAATGTTGCCAACAGATGGCAACCCACTAAAAAATTTTTTCGCCATTGAGTAGCAAAGTTTGGAATGTTGCCAACAGATGGCAACCCAGGTGTTGTTTTTATAATATAATGGAATTTTTTTTTCTGGCGATCCAAACCAGGATAACGGGATACTGTTTGCAGATTATTGCATTGTCATGGGTCCTTAATACGTGTGCAAAGTTTCAAAGAAATCGAATAGCTGGAAGTTGGTTAAAATTAGGCTCAAAGATTCCGTTACAAACATAGCCAGATGGATAGATAGATTGATAGATAGATAGTTACAACCCAAGTTAATAAAAGCGTGTTAAAAAATTATTTTAACAATAAATTCCTGACCTGCTACGAGAGGACTTCAATACTGAATCAAAAATTACAAATTACATCGAAAATAAAATATTGTATTATTAAACAAAAATAAACTCTTATTGGTAAAATAATTTTTCACTCGAAAACGGCTCATTTCATCGATGTCAAACAGGAGTACCTTTTTTTAGCAAATGGTTTAAACTACCCAAAAACATATTTTTGTGTCTTCACCATCCAGGGCGTAAAAAATATTATCAATAATGTGCAAAAACTAGTCCGTCCCTGGCAAACTAAAGAAGCGACATAAGTTTCAAGGGCACAATTTTAAGAGGTCTTTACTAGTATGCATCGTACTAAAATATTATCAAATTATACAGAGCGCTTTAAAAGTTATTCACGAAAAACGATTTCTAGCTGTCTCCTTTAGGGGATCATATCTCCGCAGGGGGGCTTAAACGAAAAAAATTTATAGGAACTTGTCGTGTTATTTTCATCTGTTCCATACGTGTGCGAGAGATTTTCCACATTTTCCCGGACACACTGTATATATATGTATATATTTTTATTCCTTAATTAAACCAGAGACTTATACACGCTCTATAATTCCACTTAAGAATTGTGTCAATTCTTTCATTCGTTCATTCACAGGTAGAATCAGACCGTGCAGGTATTAAAAATTTTATAACGATTTAAAAACAATTACTTTAAAATTTCAATAATCTTGAAATGATTATACCTAAAATAATTTTAACAATCAAATGAATCATAAACATCGTAAAATTAACTTATTAAAATTAAACTCTTTAAAAAAACTTGACGCCAAAGTGAAATTGGTGCCACTAGCCGCCAGTAGATACACACTGGGCGTCCACACTTTATACCAGGGTTTCTTAAAGTGGTCAGGGTGGAGGCAAGTAAATTTGCGAATTTTCCGATGTTGGAATAGTTGCTTACACAAGGTGACGAAAACATTATTAAAATCGTTTAAAAAGAAGTGTCCAAGCATCTGGAAACATTGCAGATGTCTTTTGGAGGTTACTTTAACTCAGAACAGATTGATAAAGAAACATTGGTGCGTAGTCCATTTTTAATTAATATGGGTAATATCATAGAGTAAGGAAATTATAAGAGTTATCATGGAATAGCCGATTTAAGGACAGGTCATGCGAAAACTCCCAATATAATTTTATTCGTTTCTCGTTGAAATACCGCCAGTTAGTCATTTCAGTAAGCTTACGTGTCTCCCCACCGCTGATGTTACACGAGGCGAGGCTTCGGCCGACGCATTTAAAGTGTAAACTGGAAAAATGACAAGCCTGCCGCAAAAGCGGTACGAAAATTTTAGCATGCCTTTTTCTTAAATGACGTGTATTGCGTGTATTTTTAACGTGTTTTCGCATATTTTTGTATCGTAAAAGCATTTAAAAAGAAATTAAATGATCTAAAAAATAATACAAGTTTTAATTTGCGCTATAAAAAGGCACTGAGTGAACAACATAACATTGTTTCATAAGAATAGTTTATGGTTCTGGAGCAAGCGATGCTAAAAATCGTTATTCAACAAAAAGGTTTCTATATTGTTGCGGCTATGAGAATTTGTTTGCCATATACCATTAGCACTGCACCGCTATTTTTTGTTCTATCGCGCAACTGTGAAATATTTTTTTTTTTTTAGTTTTTTATAACAACGCAAATATTTTACTTAGTAGCACTAATGAACTATTTTGTATCTAGAAACCGAAAACCAAAAATCATTGAAGGTGATAGAGGGAAAATAAAATAATGGTATAACTGCATACGCACTCTTTGAATTTCATTTAAAATACTTGAATAGAATATCCGAGTTTAATAAGGAAAAACATTTTATTTTTTTGAATGTGGGCTCTCTTCACCGTGAGAAAAAAGGATGATCATGGAAATCACTTCTTTTGTTTAATATGAAAGTATGGATTTGCATTCTTTAATAACACATGAAGAGGTAATATGTCTAAGATGAACTACTATAGAGGGTATGGAATCGTAGAATATGTATAATATAATATACGTTCTCAAAATACAGAGTGGCGCACCATAAATGTCTAATTTTTTTATAGGGATATGTTTGTACTTTGGGTACCAAATTTAAAATTATGAAGAATTATACATGGTGCTCCAAAAAAATCCATTTACACCTATGTTTTTTAAATGTACATCGATCCATTTTTGGATTGTAGGAATAACAATAAGATTAGTTCCTTCAGCGATCTCTATACCCACAATGTAAGGTTTTATTGAGAAAAATATTTATGACAAAACCAAATTTGTTATATAAGCTACGTTATGGTTCATCTTGTAGATAATGTTAC
The DNA here is from genome assembly GCA_014170235.1 of Listronotus bonariensis. Taxonomy (NCBI): domain Eukaryota; kingdom Metazoa; phylum Arthropoda; class Insecta; order Coleoptera; family Curculionidae; genus Listronotus; species Listronotus bonariensis. The sequence continues at coordinate 132,434 of JACEGR010000088.1, forward strand.
AATGCTAAAATATAAAATAGGCGATCATGTACATTTGAAATTATTTTCTTGAAGTTATACAGAGTGCTTAGAAATTAATAATTAATATTGGCTACTTTTGTGTACAAATTACTCGCCTATTTTAAATAGAACACCCTGTGTATTGATCCATTTTTGGATTTTACGAATAAAAATAAGGTAAGTTTCTTTAGCGATCCCAGCTCCCCCGACTGCATGGCGACAACAATGAAAATTTTCTTTATACGATGCTTATTTTTACTGTTAAATTAATTGCCAAGTCGTCAATTTTTAGGAGGTAAAAAATGCAGTATTTAAAAAAACTTATAATATATTTTTTAAAGGAAAAGAACTCTTCACAAATACTAAATATCTTAAAAATGTTACATTTTTGGTACTATAGGGATTGGAAAAAACTACCTTATTTTTATATATAAAATGCAAAAATGGGCCCACATACATGGTGTTAAATTAAAAATATTCCAGTAATTTAAACTCAAAACTGACTAATTCATTTCTGAACACTAAGTATAATTTCTAGTAAAATGTGTGGGTGATGGCACAGTTTATAGGTAAAGTCATACAAAAATTTAGTTCTTAAATATCTCCAAAACCTTACATTTTTGGTATATAGATAGCTGATAAAACTTACATTATTTTTAATCGTTCAATTAAAAATAGAACTAATATAAAAGAATTGCCATTTAGAAAAACCCAAGTTTGATATGGATCTTTTTTCGAAGAAACCTGTATAATTTTTCATAATTTTATATTTTGCTCCCAAAAGTACCCTCATATGCATATATGGTAGTACAATATTTTTAAAATATAATATGGCTTTTGTGCTAGAAACCGAGGCGTTTGTAGTGCACCACCCTGTATTTGTACTGAATTTAGAAACACCCTGCATTGTTGAATAGTTGTTAATTTTTGAGTTGGTCTTGCTCAAACTTCTGGTCATTTTCTGAAGTAATCACTAACTTGATATAGCCTCCAATATTTACTAACTGAAAAGGTGGTCTGTAAGCCAGCGACAGATTTTCATGACCCAAGTTCTGGTTAGTCGATAACTCGTAAAATGCTTTAGAGTTGTACATGAATCATTGTGAGCGTCAGCTAAAGCCCATAGGGTGAATTGAGCAGTAGTAACCGCCCACGCAGGTAATAAAAAATATATTTTTAATCATTTATTCCCCATTAAAAAAATTATTAAAATATAGTTAGCTAAATATTCTGAAAAAACAAAATAGTCAGCTCATAATAAAGTGGAAGATTATACTGCAGCTGGTCACATAACCAAAAAAAAAAAAAAAAAATGCATACAGTGTGGTCCATTAAGTGTGCAACAGATGGAAAACTTCTTTTGGTAATTAGTTCAATGGTATACAGGGTAGGTTAAAAAGATTGGAAATTGCTTAGATGTAAAGTGTACCTGTTTTAACAAAGATAACCAAATGTTGCATAGAAATGTTATTAAGATTCAAAAGTTATGCCCAAATACCAAATAATGTCGTCCTATTCAACACTTTGTTTGTATATTTTCGTATGCACATTATTGTTTATAGTATATTTGCCTTATTTAAAAGCATATTTGTAAATTTTTAGGGACCTATTAAATATCCTTGCAGCAAACTTAAAGTTAGCGGTTGGATAAAATATAAATTCTGTTAAATTTTACAAATTTAATAAGATTTATTTAAAAGTAAGTTGGTTGTAACTCCTTTAAACCAATATTAAATTAAAGTAATAAAAAAATTTATCATACGGGGTTAATTCTAAATTTTCCAAAACTTTTAAAAAATAGGAGGCCCTGAGTATGGGCATAACTTTGATCTTAATAACTTTTCTTTTAACATTTTGTTGTATTTTTAGAAATAAAGGTACTTTACTCTTAAGCAGTTTATGTTTTTTTTTACCTACTTTGTATATACTTTTACTTTGAATAAAACTTACTACTTCTTATGCAGTTTGAGATCATGCACCAACTTTTATGGAGAATAAAATTTTCTGACAAATTGCAAATAAAAGAGTTTTCCATTCGTTGCACACTTATTGGACCACACTGTAAATGTCGTTTCCGGCCCCAAATCGGAAGTAACGGAAACAGTTAAATCCATAAAATAATCACCTTTTTAGGTTAAATTTCTACGTACTAAATTTTATTTTGATATTACAAAAAATAAAAAGTATTAGTGGCTACGGACACCAGGTATTTTGAGTACATTTTCTTGTAAACTATTAATCCGATTTAAAAAACTGAAATCAGTTAAAGGCAGACTTTAAAACTCTTTAAGATAAGGTATCACTTCACTTCCTTTCCCAATTAAACTTTTTAAATTTTATGTTGGTGGGGAGGGGCTTACCCTAGACAAGTAAATTTTGGACACAAAAATGTGCCCTCATAAAAATAGAAATTTAGCCAACTATAATTTGATAAATTTTTAATCAGGAATAAATGATTAAATTTAGGTTTTATACTTGCGTGGGCGGTTACTACTGCTTAACCCACCCTCGAATCCGCAGCTGACGCTCACAACGATTCATATACGACAATATGAAGTATTTAACGAGTTATCAGCTGAGAAAAAATAATTGACCAAATTTTGCTTCTGTCTCACGGATTAATAGTCCTGTTAAAATTAGTATTTGTTTTTAAAGGTGACACTATGTTATATTGTAACTTTTAGGCTTGGTTAACTTTAAACCAACTTAGTATTCTATATTTAAAAGCACTATACAGTGTGTCCCGCTTTTCATGAATACACTCTGATATCTCAGTTATGAGTAACGCGATTTTATTCAAATTTTAGTGGTGATTGTATGTTTGAGAAATGAAGTATTCGGCATAGTGAAAACCTTTATTTACCATTGGCATGCAATCTTGGAGGGTAAAAAGACAGGATTTTTTAGGGAAAGGATATTAGGGCTTCTTATTTTATAATTTTTTGTCGGAGTTAGAATCAATATCCCCAAAAACCCCTTAATTTATTTTTTCAAAATGTCAAGCGCCAATTTCTTTTATATTATTTTACCAAAAAATCTTTAACAATTTTCACTATACTAAATACTTACTTTTTGACTTTACTATTGGCGTGCGGTGTTTGGGGATGTAGAAAAGACTTTTTTGGAAAAATTGATATTTTTAAAATATAAATTAAGGGGGATGCTGATCCTATACCTGACAGAAAAAAAATAGAAAAAGCCCTAATATCTTGTTCCTCAAATCAAGTGTTTTTACCCCTCAAGAACGAACGCTAAGGGTGAATAAAAGTTTTCATTATTCCAAATACTTCATTTCTCTAATATAAAACAACCACCAAAATATTCATAACTAAGATATCAGGGTGTATTCATGAAAAGCGGGATATATGTTCTTTGACAGTGATGACCAAAAAGTTGGACATAAAATTATTATAAAAATTTACAACAGTTTTATAAAAAAAGGTTATTCTTCATAAAAAGTTTTGCATGGTCCAAAACCTGAAAGGTAACCATAAGATCTCAAATTGTATCAGTTATTTACGAAGTTTGACAAAAAAAATGTGAGTATTGCTTAAGAGTTTTGTTTTTTTGTGAACGGTAAAAATTTAACTTATACTACTGCAATGCATTTGAAAATAACAATTTTTGTAAACAACATTCTAAATAATTTTTTAATATTTATATTATTATATTTAATAATATAATTATAAATTACTTATTATACTTTTTATAAGCATTTCTTTAAAGTCCCCCACCCTTTTTGTTTGAACGGATCAATTTTGAAAAAAATTAAATTGTTTTTTTTCCATAACAAAATAAATTACCTGAATACCTGATTTTTAGATTGCCATATTATCAAAACTAATAAAGTTAGATTTACCTAATGTGTATATTTCTAAAGGCTCTTTTAAAGATCTTTTTATTGGTGATGCTGGTGATATTATACATGGTAGGACAAAAAGTATATATTTTTAATGAAGCACTGTATATCATGCCAATCTGAAAAAAATATTTAAAAGAACTAGAAGAAAATACCGCATTAAGCATATCTAACTTAATTAGTTTTAGAAATATGGTCATTCAAATCAGGTATTTAGATAATTTTTTAATGACCACCTTTTTGTAGTAGGTAAAGGTACTGACCGTATATTCTAGGGTTATAAAGTACTCACCAGAAGCTTTAAAATGATGTGCCGCAAGACCCCCTTTTCAATTAGCTTTTTCCCTTTTGACGCCGAGCAGCCATATTAAATTTTTATGTCACTATAAATAGTATAGTATATATTATAATAGTAGAGTATTTAAGCATCAATGTCATTTCCTGAAGTTTTAATTTTTTAAATTATCCGTTCAAAAAGTAAAGGGGGACTAAAAGAAATGCACTGTATACTGTTGTATTATATTAGTCCGATGATGGCTTAGCGTGTAAGGCGTTAAGTCGTTGAGCGCACAACGGACGTGAGGTGGGTTCGAATCCTTCTGAGACCAAATACTTATTTATAAGTTGGTCGGAAATTTAGTGGTTAGCTCAACACCAGATGGACTAAGGGCAAAATGTATCGACGCTGAAGGACATCAAAGAACCAGGGCGCCGGAACACACTTTGCCGTGTCATGCGCAACCGTAGACATGCGGACCCCACTCAGTTGGTAGGTTCAGTAGTGCCCCTTGGGTGGGGACGAGGTCCTAAGTTGTCGCTCATAGGACCGTGGTTCGGAACCCACGTTAAGCTATAGGTCCCGTCTGGCTGACATCACCCAGACGTAAAGACAGGGCGCACAATAAGCCGAGCGGCTTCAGTGCATGGATTATCCCGGCCCTATTCTAATCTAATCTACTGTTGTATTAAACTAATGTATAAATTTAAATTTGCACATTTACCGCAGAAAAATTATAAAAACAATAACATTTAAATAAACAAGTTTGCATATTTTAAAGTTATATTCATTCCTAAACATTTTGTCATCACAATTTTCGATATTATTTAAAAAGCAGGTACTGTACCTTCAATCAAAAATTACATTTTTGTCAAACCTCATAGATGACTGATACAATTTAATATCTAAAGGTTGCCCACAGGTTTTCGACCATGTGGAACTTTTATAAAGAACAACTTTTTTGTAAAATTGGTAATAAGTTTTCAAAATTAAAATTATTCTTGCCACTTTTAAAAAGCATTTTTGCCATTTACCTTTGCTTATCCAGTAACCTAAAAGTTGATATTAAAACTCTGCTCACGGGTGTCAGTTGAGAAAATAATAAGAGAAATTTTATTTTTTTATTAAAAAGTGTTGCAGTTTGCATCATATCTAAAAAGTTATTTAAACAAGTTTTTTTTTTTTTAATTTAAGCCCAATCATCAACTCAAATAAATATATTTTTTTATTTTTAGGTTTACAAGCCAAAAATCCTTTAAAAACAGCGTATTAGCCATAACTAGAATTGCCCCATTATTAACGAATGATTTAATATATTCCTTCATATACTTTTAGTTGCACTGAACCACTTAAATGCAAAATCTTGAAAACGGTGGCTTAAAGCCATTTTTACAAATTATACCTTTTTGTGTAGAAAGAATAGAAGAGTTCAATTTTTACTCATATGGTACATAGAGGGTAGCACAAAAAAGTTGGGACGTTTTAGAGAAATTCTAAGTAGTGTAGGTGGCGTCCTCTACTTAAAAATTAACATCAGATATGAATAACTCGTGTCAGATAACCCCTTAATATCGAGTTTTATTGCAATATTCAAAAAGTATTAAATATTATCGAAATAATTTTAAAATATTTTTTGAACTTTGACACCCTGTATCTCAGTTAATATCAATTTTTGTACTGAGGTAAGTTTAGTTAAATCGCAATATTTTAACTTCACAATTCTCCAGTTGAATTTGGCCCATTACTTGGGGATCAACCTGTATAAATGCATTTCAAATACTATTCTTCTGGTGCCTTTTCTACCGTATATCTATTTCAATTAGATTTAAATTACTCTTTAAATATAATATTAATATTTCCAGCAACTGCATCCTTTGATAATTCTTATATCAATTGCTCCTGTTTTTTGCAGAACACTTCTAAATTCGGCAAATATTTTTAAACCTGTAAAAGATTTACTTAAATGCCATGCGATTTTCCCGAATATTATACCTTTTTGGCCCATGCTTGATAACCAGACGCAAGTTCAGCTTGTGAAAGAACCTGAGCACCCGTTGTGCCAGTAAACTGACCAAGTTGCTGTTTACTTTTGGCCCATGACTGCATCTAGAAAAAAATAGGTAATCTTTGTATTGATGTTAATATAAATACAGTGTGGACGTAGATAGTTCCCCAGCTAATTTTTGTACCTTTATTTTTTTATATATATTTTGGGTATGAATAAGGACAAGATTATTGTGGCAATATTAATATTGATCAATAATATTGATCGTGTAGGAAGTATATTGAATCAGTATTATAATATCATAATATATTGTGTCAATAATTTTGCAATAATTAACCGTCTAAGGGTGCCCTTATGAGAGGATATACGGCCGTGTTTACCAGGCTCTGACAAATTATAAAGTACTCGTCAGGAGCGTTAAGGCGATGTGCCACACAATGTTCCATTTTTTCCCTAAGATGGCGCTTATCCGCCATGTTAAAACTGAGTAAAACAAATCAAGTAAACCCCCATTTTCCACTTGGTCATAGAAACTAAATTCATAAGTGTTTTTAATAAGTAGCTACTATCAAAAATTACCCCCAAAACAGTTTTTTGAAATTTCCATTTTAACAACATTTTCTTTACAATAAAAAATGTAGTACTTTTATTTAAAAAATAAATTTCTAATTAACCATTAAAGATGATTTAATGAATTTTTGGATTTATTGCTAAATATCTATATTCTAATAAAATATAAAAACTTAATATATTTATTTATTAGCCTATTGTTTAATAAATTTTAAAAAACAATTGCAAATTTTGATAGCTTCTTCCTTACAAAATGGATTTGTTTTTAGTCAGTTACGTGACTATATATTTAATTAATTTTATTATCCGAAAAAAATTGAACTGCTCGCGATTAACTTGAACAAACAATTTATTTATAACCAGGCGCCGCGCCGGGGCGCCAGGCGCTATTAGTACAATGCCCGGTCGAGGATCTTAAAGTTTCTTTAATTCCTGCCAGTATTAATTAAAAACAACAATTAGAAATGTATATATATATATTATATAAATATATATATATATATATATATATATATATATATATATATATATATATATATATATATATATATATATATATATATATATATATATATATATATATATATAGTTTGCACTCGTAAAATTGGCGCGTATATAACGAAAGGGTGATCAAAACTTGATTTTTTTGGATCTACTAGTATTTTAATTAAAAACAAACTTAAAATTATTCATAAGTACTTTAATAAGATTTATCTTATTGTTTAATTTATTATAACTTGTTTTTTTTTTAAGTTATAACTTTTTTACATTTAGTAAGACTTAACAGTCACTTTTTTTATTGGTGGTTTACTGACTTCATGTAACAATTTATTCCCTCGTAAAATAGATTTGTTTTTTTTTTTCAGTTACGTGCTTAATATATTTAACTTTAAAATAAAAAAACACTGCTTGCAATTTACTTAAACAATATAAATTTATTTATTACACAGCCCCACAAAAAATGAAAGTCCATATCCAAGAATCAGACATATGTATTCCCATGTAGTTTTCGACTCTGAATCCGAATTCGAGCTCAAAAATGCCCCTCCATGTCTGGAATTATCCCCAGGGGCCTTTATAGGCCCTGAAATACAGTTTCCGGGATAACGCGGGGTCGAAAGCATTCTACAGGCAATTTGTGCTCGACAGGTCTAAGGCTAACTGAATCTTCAGTTTAGAACCGAGAAAATTACACTTTAGGGGCCAGGTTTTGGACGTTGCAGGCGCAACTGTGGGGTTTATTAAAAAAAATTAAATTGGTAAGGAAATTAACTGATTTCAATCTGTTCTTTAACTATTTAAGTGGGTTCTGGTTAGTTCTGGTTAGTCCAAAACACGATTTTTCGGCCCCTAAGGCGCCTGGATGCTGGTGCTAAATTTTCACTGGGCTATAAACCTGACGAGCACAGTCTAGGGATTTTCCGGCACCTAGGGGGACATTTTTCGGCCCCAAACTAGGAATTTCAGCTGTCCAAAAACTTTTCGAGTACAGTATGAGTTTCAGAAGTTATAAGTACAAAAATTTCATTGTTGTGCTCGCTACGTCTGAAACACAATTTTCCGGCCCCTAGGGAGTCATTTTCTCGGTCCCAAACTGAAAATTTAAACAGGCCATAAACTTTTCGCGCATAGTGTAAGGTCCAGAATTCAAATGTGCATGAAAATATCACTATTGTGATTGCTACATCTGAAACACGATTCTCTGGCCCCTAAGGGGTTATTTTCGGTCCAAAACAGGAAATTTTAGTTAGCCCTAGACCTGTCAAGCACAAATCCGGCTTTAGCTGTAGAATGCACCCTCGACCCCGCGTTATCCGGAAAGCCGTATTTCAGGGCCTATAGACGCCCCTGGGGCCAATGCCAGACGTGAAGGGCCATTTTGGAGCTCGGATTCGGATTTAGCGTCGAAAACTACATAGGAATACATACATATGTCTGATTCTCTGATATGGACTTTAATTTTTTTTGGGGCTGTGTTATCGAAAGTCGGGCGCTATCAATACAATGTGCGGTCTTTATTTGTTATTAGCGTGTACACGTAGAGAACAAATGAATTTTTTTATTCCTTTCTGTTTATTTTTAAGAAATGTTACATACAAGAGCTTTGATTTTTGTAAGTACCTATTTAGGTATTCGGTAATTGTCTAGAAAGTTGCGGCAACTCCGATTTTTGACGAAATTTGGTATACGGGGTTTTTGTGGCACTGATCACGAATCTGAAAAAATTTCATTTCATCATCAAAGTTGAAATAAAAACTATGTTTAGTTTTACTATATTCCGACTTCTTTTGCACAAAATTCTTGGTATAACACTAAATTGGCACACAATATGTTATTAACATCTTTAAAAACCTATTGTTTAGTTATTTTACACGTTTTTTTCATGAAATTCCAAATATTTTACCCCTACAATGCTGGAACCATGTATACACCTATGTGTTGTTTAAAACTTAAATCACTACTTAAAATAACTCCCAAATCGAAAAATGTTCGACAACTTCGGTAACAGTACCATTTCAAAAATAGCTGAACTGTACAGGAGGTTAACATTTAAAAACCCGGATAACTTAACACTTAGCTAGGTACTTTCTACGATTTTAACCTTTTATCTAATAAACTGTTGAGTGAAAGATGATCATTTTTTCTAAAATTTTCCAAGAAATTCTCCCATTTTCATCAAGTACTTTACCCTCTGTCAATTCTTCAATATTTTCAAATTGGTTTTTTTTATTAGAATCAGACATTCTCTTCACAGCCTTATTCATTTTATCACTTGCTCTTTTTCGAACAAATCTGCCATTCTTTAATCAGGAAATCATTATTTTATAGTTATTTAAAACTAAATAACAATCAAATCACTACCGACGTTATTTCAGGAGTTTTGTAGACTATATTTACTTTACTAAATCCCTCCACTGGCTACTGTGACGCCACCCCAAGTTGCTCCTTTCGGATGACCACTTTTGATACATTCAGATTGTTATCCTCCCCTCTACCGTCCATATAATTTACCTTAGTTTTTCCAAGTTCTTTTATCTCTTTCTGACGGTTTCCGGAAACGCCCGAATTATCCATTGAGAACTTTTGCCATCCTGTACTATGGAATCTTGGCGATATTTCTCTAAAATTCTAGATCATTCTTCACGCTTCCACCATACTATAAAAAGGCGACGGAAACCTCCGTGAGGATTGGTATAGATTCGACTTTTGTGGTGTAGACTTCGAGACATTGACAATTAAAGATTTTGTCGTTATTATAACCATAGTTACGTTTTATTGTTAATAAAGGTATAAAACGAAGGCCAGTGTTTTCATACGAGGTTTTTGAAAATTTGGGGTCGGAAGCTGAACAAGATTACCTTAGGAAGTCAAAGTCGTTGAAGCAGATTGTATGCCTGTAGAAACAAGACAGCAATCGGTTATGGAGGAGTTAAGTGCGCTCATTCAAATAATAAAAACAAGAATCCCTAAAAAAGACCAAAGAAAAGAAAATAATACCAGCTAATATTCGATGAAAGAAGACATAAAAATAAAATGGAGACAAGTTTAGAAGAAATAAAGAAAAATCAATAAGAAATGAAAAGAATCGACAAAAAATGAAGAGCGGAATCCGAATTAGTCAAGAAGAAACAAGAAAACAAATAGAGAAAATCCAAAAAGACATTAAAAAGAGTCGAGCAGAATTGAAACAAGAACTAAAAGATAAGAAATTTACAACGTAAAATCCGACAATTAGCCAGTACAGGTGTCGTTTCAGGATGTGGTACTCCAGCAACTGTTATAAGACCACCAACTTTTGACGGAAAGGTACCGTGGGTTACGTACCTTAGACAATTTGAAGCGGCTGAGGCTATGGAAGTATTGACAAATATTACTGAATAAAAACAAGGCGACTACGCATCAATTGTAATGTTTCTGGAAATAAGGTATGGCGAAACTCACCTGCAAGAAGTTTATTAGGCGCAGCTCCAGGGGCGAAGACAGAAGTAGAACGAAAGCCTCCAGTAGTATGAAGCAGATATTGTACGTCTAATTAACCTGACATAGTTAGCATATCCGGAAGACATAAAACAAGAATTAGCAGTAGGTAGTTTCATTGAAGGCTTGCGCGATCCAGATATGAACCAAGCTTTGAGAATGGTCAGAATAAAGGAAATTTCCGAAACCAACATCCAGGTCAGGCGAGGCAAAAATGAACTTTGTACCAGAAGACGCTAATTCCTACGACGATATGACAAGATTAATAAAAGAGTTACAAAAAATGGTACGTAAGAAACAAACAGACGGAGATAACAGTGTGACCTTCCGAAGAAGAAATGGCATTTTGTGCTGTAAGTTAGGGAAGGATGTTCAAAGAAATTGTACCAAGATCAAATGCCCCTGCAAGCAATCAGGAAAACTCCCAGTAGCCAGCTTTAAGGGGCGAAAGCTGGCTAGGTGCTACCAAGCCCCATCAACAACAATAATTATAGTATTCCGGCTGCAAAATAATGGCTTCAGCTTGGTAGTACCTGGAAACGTATGCGGTCGGGAATGCGAGATGGTACTAGACACTGGTTCCACACATACAATCGTGAGGCCGAACATCGTAGCTTACTGTAAAATATTCCGCCCTAAAAGAATTACCTTTCGGAAACTGCTAATGGAGAAGTTATACCAGTTAATGACATACATGAAGCCAGAATAACCCTAGGAACAACAACATTTATCCACGTCGTGTTTGTTGCCGACATGCACAAAGTTATCCTTGGCCTTGATATTATGGAAAAATAGAAGGTTTTACTAGACCTTCCACAACGGGTAATACGAACCAATAAAGAAGAGATCGTAATGAGACTACCACGAAGTAGTGAAAAATCGATTCGAGAAGTTGTCCTTACTGAAGATGTTATTCTACCGCCAAACTCAGAAAGCATCATACAAGCAAGGTTTGAAGATTCAGAAGAAGGTGAATCGTTTTAGTAGAACCAGTAGAAAATTGTCCGTTATACCTTCAAGGAATTGTACCAGCAAGAACTTTGGCATAAATCAAAGGAAATATAGTATTTGTCAGAATGATGAACCTGAAAGATTTTCCTCAACAGGTCAAAATGGGTGACAAAATCGGTACCCCTGTATTACACCTGCAGATGAGAAAGATGATGAAACGTTAGATGATCAGTAGCCATATCATGTTTTAAATAGTTTTGATCGTACTGGTTTTCCGTATCTTTTATAACACCTGCAGATGAGAAAGATGGTTCTGTTGCAAATTAGGCTTTGCAATAATTAAAAATAAGAATTTTAACCCCCAAGTCTTAATAAAAGTTCATATCCAAATGCGGTACACTAGGTACCGTGCAATATTTAAATGCCAAGCTCCAGGCAACTTAACGACCAATAACAGAGAACCGAAAATCACCTCGTCTCTGATTGGTACCTAACTTGATGCGGCGACCGCATATAAAAAGAAATCGTAAGCAGTGTACTCACTGCATTTTTATCTGGGATTTCAAGCAGAGCGCTCACATCGACCTTTTAACAATCAAAAACCCCAGTTTAATTAATTAGAATTTTTGTAATTAATAAAAACATGTCAAAATATTGAAATCAGGCAATTTGCGTGAATCATTAGGAGGAGTATCCATGAATCTTTCACTGTTCGAAAAATTCTCGGGTCGCCAAATTCTGTCACGCAAACGTTTTGAAATATTTTGGAAAAACCTTTATTATGGGAAAACTACTGATTAGATTTTCTTTCTAATTTTTATACTAATAGATCTAGGAATTACCTATATTTTGAGATATCATTTGGCTTCCTAGGGCTTGAAATAAAGCCAATATAAATTAATTACTGGAAAAAATGGTCCAAAAAAGCGTCCCTCCGCGGGAAAACCGCTGGGAAAATTTTATTTATAGAGGGTTTGAATTAAGGTTTGGGAGTTAGATAGGGATTTATCAAAGCTAAATTTTAAGATGTCATAAAGAGTTCTACGTTAATTGGGTCGCGAGTAAATTAAGATTTAAGGGTCGCGACGTCAACAAAATCTTCAAAATTTGCGATTTTTTAAGAGCCGTCGCGAGATTCATTTCGAGGTGAAATAAGCTGCTTCGTGATTGGTCAGAACCGTTTTTTAGGCTATCGGAACCCGCTGGAAAAATATAAAAACACCGCGTTTTTTACGAAAAACAAGAGATTTTGTCTAGACTTAGTTCACGTCACATCGAGACTTATAAAAATCTCTCAGCATCCCTAAGTTCGTTTTAGGCCTCAATGCTGATCGGTGCGCCTGTTAATCGCTCTCAATATACCCTAGACTTGCACATACTAGGTGAAAAGAGGGATTAGCCAGTTGGTATTTGGTAGAATTTCCTTTTCTGAAGAAGTCATAACAAATTAAGAAGATATCGCGACGCGGTTTAATTAACGGGTGATTAAGAGGTAAAAGAAAGTCCGCGGAGTACGTGATCGGCCTACGACCGTACTCAGGAACTGGGATAGTGCTCTATCGTTCCTAGGTAAAAAGCTTTCTTCTGAAAATCCGTTCTAAGTTTTTCCGAGCCCCTACGAAATTCAGCTGGTCCATAATTGTTGGTCAGTCCGGAAGATTAGTTTGGGATAGATCTCTAAAAACTACATAAAAACCGCCAAGCCAATGATAATTTCTTAATTAACCAATCTGTTAGTGATTTTGCTCCAGAAAAGTCAAGACCTGGTTCGCACGCCCCGGCACCTTCAGTACTTTCATTTCAAAAGACATTAAGATTGCTGATTTTGATTTTTTGCTAATTAAAAGTCGTGCAGTACGAAGAAATCAGATAAAATAACTATAAAGTTCCTGATTGGACCTTTTTAATTAGTTTGTTAATTTTAAAACTTAGTTGTTAGGAAAAACTCTTTTTCCTCTATTTTATTTTTATGTTTTATTTGTTAAGTCTTTAATAAGACGTATAATCAGCTATAAATCTTATTTTATTGTAATTAGCCATTTTAGAGCTAATTTTAAAATTTAAACTTTTTATTAATTAGTCTTTGGTTTTTAAGCGTTAATTTTTTATATTTCTGAAGATTGAAAGCTTCTTTATTTTGTGTTTGATTACACTTAAGAGTCGTTTTCGAAATTCGTTAATTACTTAAATTGATTACTTTACTAATTAATAGACTAATTTAAATTTTATTTAGTCTTAGACTAAACTGGAATAATAACTTAGATATCTAAAGGTATAGCTCGTTATATAAAAGCAAAAAGCTTTCAATTTTGTTTGATTTTGACTATTGTTATTGCGTTTAAAAATAATTAACATAAAAAATTAATTTAAACAATTAACGATCATTCGTTAATTACATAAACAATTAACCCAAGAGTGATCATATCATAAACACTAAAAAGTGAAACCCGCCAAATAAACATTAGTGCCGTGATAATGAATAACAATTAAAATAAGCACAATTAGGACTTTAGGTGCTAAAATGTTTTAGGCATTAGCAAAGTTAGTTTGCTAGGGCGAAAATAAAATAATTAGTTTATAGAGCTATTTGTACATATTAGCTTTTAAGTTTCCTATTGTAAAGAGCTCTATAAAAGACGTAAGGACTCCCCTTTTTATCCCCTTAAGGACCGACTGTCCAGAAAATTTCGTTCTTAGTGCCTATTCCTTATATATAAAAATTTTTCTTTGTTAATTTCCATTATGGAAAATAACAATCCAAGCATGCATCGTTATTCTTCAGAGGCTAATTTTGCCCAAACAAACTTTACTCAGCCCGGCACGACTCCCCCTTTAAATAATTCCAGTCACATTGGGGCGGCGAACATAATTCCAGGTTCGCCGGGTGGAAGGCGGGTTTTCCCCTCATCCTACGGGATGAGGCCTCTTCACGAGGCCATAAATGTGACTGCCCCCGATATGACTCATTCCTGAGTCAGACAGTTTCTTAATGTGTAATGATTTAGCTAGTGATCAGATTTTTAAGGCAGCACGCAGGAATAATTCCAAACAGGAACGTCCGGGAATTCGGGAGAGGTTGCTAAGGTAACCCGGTCGGGACCGGTAAGACCAGGTAGGGTAGCTGATCAGGTAAAATTTTTTGAGACCCTCAGCGTTGCATCTGATGACAGCCTCAGTGGGGTGTACCCATTTAGGCCGGCTACCCCTGGATCTAGTAATAAAATAATTCAGGATGACAAGCTGCGTTCGCGATGTGATCCAGACCTCTTTAATATTGGTAAATCAACCTATACGGTCAAAGATCGCGTCGCGCATTGGCAACAGTTCCACCAGATTTTGTGTCGATTGCAGAAGATGTCACGCAAAAGGGGACACTTTTCCACTCCCAAGAATTGACGATACCCTAGACACACTGACAGGGTCAAAATGATTTTTTACATTAGACTTAAAAAGTGGCTACTGGCAAGTAGAACTTCATCTAGAAGATAAGGAAAAATCTTCTTTCTCGACCGGGACCGGACTGTGGCAATTTAATGTTATGCCCTTTGGACTATGCAATGCCCCTGCCACTTTTGAACGTTTGATGAAGTTGACTCTACGAGGACTAACTTGGACAACATGCTTAGTATACCTGGATGACATAATAATTCTTTGAAAAACATTTGAGGACCATTTGAAAAATGTTAAAGAGGTTTTTCAGAACCTCAGATCCGCCCAGCTGAAGCTTAGCCCAAAAAATGTCACCTGTTCCAGAAAGAAGTCAAGTACCTGGGGCATATAATTACAGAAGACGGAGTGAGAACCAATCTAGAGAAGACAAAAGCTATTCAGAACTGGCCTATACCAAAGAACAAGCATGAAATTAGAAGTTTTCTGGGACTGTGTACCTATTACAGATGGTTCATACATGGGTTTGCCGATATTGCAAGATCATTACATCGTTTTACGGAAAACAACAGCTACGAATGAACTGAAGATTGTCAAGCAGCTTTTATACATCTTAATAAAGCCCTGTGTAATCCCCCGGTGTTGTCGTATCCACAACCTAATCAAACATTTATTGTGGATACCGATGCAAGCAATACTTCTATAGGTGGAATTTTGTCACAGATACAAGATGGCCATGAAAAAGTAAAAGCCCATTTTAGCAAAGTCCTTTCCAAACCTGAATGAAATTATTGTGTCACCAGAAAAGAACTTTTGGCTTTTAATAAATCCCTGAAGCACTTTCATAAATACCTGTATGGCCAGAAATTCCACCTGAAAACGGACCATGCATCATTTAAATGGTTGCTTCAGTTCAAGAACCCTAAGCACGATGGCTACAACCTATTCAAGAATACGATTTTAAAATTGGACGAAAAGGACTAAACCATAAGAATGCTGACGCTCTATCAAGACGACCTTACCCGGACGAATGTAAACACTGCAGCAGACGAGAAGAGCAAGAAGATCCTGATAAATTCCATTGCCAAAGAACACGTCTCCAGTGTTCTCAAGAATGGGACCCTAAGATCTTGGCAAAAGAACAACTAGAAGATTCGGATCTTGGAGACATTGTCAAACTAAAGACAGAAAATTTGGAAAGGCCACCATATTAGAAAATAGCTTCAAAGTCTCCAAAACATAAAGGGTACTAGGCCATATGGGACTCTATGGTTATGAAAGATGGCCTATTACAAAGGGTCTGGGAAAGTTCTGACGGTAAAATCCATAAACATCAGATAATCCTACCAACTAACAGGATTCCTAAAGTATTGCAAGCCTTGCATAATGGTGTAGGAGGTGACCATTTCGGAGTTATGAAGACTATTGAAAAGGTTCGAAAAAGGTTCTACTGGCTTAGAAGTCGTGCAGATGTAAAAGACTGGTGCAGAATGTGTAAGGACTGCGCTTCCAGCACGGGACCGAAAACACGAGCCATGGCAAGATGAAGCAATACAATGTAGGGGCACCTTTTGAGAGAATTGCCATAGACACAGCAGGACCATTTCCACTTAGTAAATCCGGGAATCGCTATATCTTGGTAGCGATGGATAACTTCAGCAAATGGCTGGAAGTCTACGCAATACCAAATCAAGAAGCTCAGACTGTTGCAGAAGTACAATTTCAATGGATTTGTCGCTATGGAGTACCAAGACAAATACTTTCCGATCTTTTCAAGAACCTTTGCAATCCCCTGGGAATCCATAAAACAAGAACAACACCTCTTTATCCCCAGTCTGACGGTATGGTAGAGGGGTTTAACAGAACTCTTGATAACTACCTGTAAATTAAAGTAAATGACCAACAAAGTGACTGGGATAACTGTATACAGCCGTTTTTATTAGCATACCGCTCCGCAATTCACGAAACTACTGGCGAAACACCTGCTAAAGTCATTTTCGGAGTGGAATGTCTTCCAGTTGACTTGCTTACAGAACGACCTACTATCAATAAAGAACCTGCAGAAGACTATGTATGTCAACTAAGTAAACAGCTACAGAAAATACACGAAGAGGTGCGTTCCAGATTACAAAAAGGAAGTGACCTATAAAGTCCCACTATGACTTGAAAGCTAAAACTATCAGGGATTTATGGTCAGTAGATAGGGGCTCTTGCGCGAGCAGGTCACTTGGAGCTCTTGCGCGTAGTTAGGCAACATACCTAGCTACAGGATATTATACAGGTTGGGCACCCCCGGTAAGGGCGCGGGCCAACT
Organism: Listronotus bonariensis; assembly: GCA_014170235.1. NCBI lineage: Eukaryota > Metazoa > Arthropoda > Insecta > Coleoptera > Curculionidae > Listronotus > Listronotus bonariensis. The sequence goes on from JACEGR010000088.1 coordinate 149,775, forward strand.
TCCGGATAGGGCGAGATGGGGGATTGACAAACCGCCGTCCGCCGACGGAGCTTATTATCTTGAAATCTCTGAAGTCAGCAATTATTTAGGAATTCTGCGAAACTCCATATTTAGGTCTTGGTGATAGGTATTTGTCAAATGTCATCTTCCCCTCTCAAATGTCACCTGTCACCCGTAATATGTCCAAAATCACGTGACTTAAAAAATGGCCGCCATGCGTAGGATACTTGTGCTAAGGTCTTAAATTGATTTGCGTAAACGCAAAAATTTTAAATCGTACCGTTCGGGCGCTATCGGCTAAAATCGTTATTTAGCCTCGATGATGAGTCATTGGAGCACAGTATAAATTTTTTAAAATTAGTGTAACGTCATAGCTATCAAATAACGAAAACCGCATGACGCCATCTTTAACCATAAAGGCGTTACAGCTGTTTAAAAATAGTTTAGAGATATCAATTAGTGATTAAAACAGTAACTCTATAGTAAATTGATCATTGAGGCCTTAGTATTACGCGTAAAGTAATAAAACTTAACCAAAAAATATTTGTTAACGACGATAATTTCAAGGTCAAACTTGTCACGTGTCAAACCTATCATGTTAGACACAACGCCCCCCACGCTTAAACCTGGGGAGCGGGGATTAAGCGCAAAGTGCAGACGCAGAACCGTGCACAGTGGCTCTACAGTTAAATTCCAAACGTACTCCTTGCATTTTTTACCCAAATATTATTTTTTGAACATACCACTTGTAATTTTAACCAATCAGAGACGGAGAAATTTTAGTTAGACCTAATCTTTAACCAATTAAAGAGCATTATTGTTTTAACCAAATTGACTTTTCTGAACATACCCCTTGTAATTTCAAGGTCAAAGCATACAAAACGTCAATAATAACAAATATAGTTGCGGTTAGATAATAAACGGTAAAAAAACGGTGTTAAATAAATAAAAAGCAGTATTTGTAGAAAAGCATTTATTTTAAAATTAAGAATACATCTTCTAAAAATAAAATATAATCATTTAAATGGTTTTAATGGTTTTTATATGCTGTTGCGTTTATATAAGTTTTAACTGGTGTAGTAAGTAATCAAATTTTTGTGCCATTTATAAAAAGGTGTTTTGACAAACCCTTTTCGCAAACCAACATAATATTCATGGAACCATACAAGTTGTTCTCGGGCTTATCCTTTACACCATCTTCTGTTTTAAGCTTTTTTGTTCAATGATATGGATGAGTTACGTTACGTCCGAATTTGTCGAGAGACATCTTGAAAATGAGGTTATGTTACTAAATCAACTCTTTTTATTCAATAATATCGGCTTCCTTTCCCTCTTCAATAATACTCATAATTTCATTTTGGTGGTTATTATTACCTTTTTTACTTTCTTGCTATCCACAAGCTCATTTGGATCATCCCAATGAATATAATCAGTTTTATTATTGTTAAATATCTTATGTTTAGTATAGATTAGTAAACCATAGCCTTGAATATTTTGTGCTCTTGTAATTCGCAACTGTTTCTCGCGTTCTTTTTGTTTTCTTATTCGCTCCTCTTTTATACGTTCGAGTAATGGTTTAATTGTCAACATGTACTTGACAACTCTGTTGCCAACATGCTGTTCGTTTACATCAAAATTTCTCTTACTAGCATCGTTAGCAAAACCAATTTTGCAAATGCTCACTCGTCTAGTGCTGTAAATTTGTTATAATATCTGGGCCGTTAAATTCAAGCCGAGAATCACCAAACGTTAGATATCAGTAGCCATATCATGTTTTAAATAGTTTTGATCGTACTCGTTTTTCGTATCTCTTATAAAACTTTTTACATATTCTCTAGGTAGCGGATCATACTGATTTAGATATTCTCCAAAGGATTCTTCCGGAATGCTATTAATCTGAACAGGATTAAATTGTGGGTCGACTCTAAAGTCATCATCATCAAAGTATCTTTCTTCAGGATGGTGCTCATAGATAGTTCTGTTTAAATCAGTTTCCTCTGTTTCGTCTTCTTTCATAATTTGATCATCTTCCGCCGTCTCATCATCCATATATTCTTTTTCTTGTTCAGCTATATCGTCTTGTTTTTTAACGGGACTGGCAAAGTTAAGAGGAGTCCGTGCTTTCTTTATTATTGTATGAGTAAAATTTTCGCTTTGGCGTCTTTTTAAGGACTTTGGTGTAAATGGTTGTTTACCAGATTGAGTGTTTTGTATTGATTTGGATATTATTTTTGCCAAAGATTTATACATATTTTCCAATATAACAGCATTCTCAAAACGGCCAGCTTTTATTGAATCATATAATTTTTTCACACTACGCAAATGTTTATCAAGGAGTTGAAAAATGTTTGGATCTTCTTGCAAACTCCGCATATCTTCTGAGCGCTGATCATCATTCGTGTCGAACTTTACCTCGCCATCCTCACGTTGCTGCTTCTTTAAATCCTGGTATTTTTTTCGAATACTAATAAGCTTCAATTATTTTACGCCTCGCATCCTTGTCCAACTTGTATAACAGCCTTTATTTTCAAATACGGCACCGTATTTCTCAAATACGGCACTGTTTTTTTAAAATACGGCACTGTTTTTCTAAAATACAGCACTGTTTTTCTAAGATACGGCACTGTTTTTCTCAAATACGGCACTGTTTTTCTAAAATACGGCGCCGTTTTTCTCAAATACGGTATGTTTTTCTCAAATACGGCATTGTTTTTCTAAAATACGGCACCGTTTTTCTAAAATACGGCACTGTTTTTTTAAAAACGGCACTATTTTTCTAAAATACAGCACCGTTTTTCTAAAATACGGCACCGTTTTTCTAAAATACGGCACCGTTTTTCTAAAATACGGCACTGTTTTTCTAAAATACAGCACTGTTTTTCTAAAACACGGCACTGTTTTGCAAAATACGGCACAGTTTTTCTCAAATACAACACTGTTTTTCTAAAATACGGCACTGTTTTTTTTTAATACGGTACTATTTTTCTTAAATACGGTATTGTTTTTTAATCATCTTTATGTAGCTCTAGGCACGTGTTGACGGAATGACGGGTGGGAACTAAATGATGGCAGTTATAGTATAGCGTAACATATATAAATGTACTTAAAATTCTGATTCAACACTCAGTATTGCCAAAGACTTTGTGCTGTACGGTCATGCATTAGTTTAAGAAGAAATCAAATAGGAAAAAAACTGCTCGGAGAGGCAAGGAGATTCCCTTTGCGACCGCCTTTCAAAAAGCGAGGAAGGCATTGTACGCGAAAAAACCGCAAGATCTTTTTTCTGCTGCTGAAGTAGCATTGAAAGCATTTAATGGGGTGGAAAAAGAAAAACCCGCAGATGTAGTACCTTTACCCGTAGTCGTAGTATTTCTACCATTTTTGGTAAGTAGATATGCTATACCGGTACGAGCATAATAAGGGTAGTTTTTCCCATGTATTTCTTATGGGAGAAATTTAAGGTTCGATCTGCAATTTTATGACCATCCCAACCCCTAACGCAAAATTAGAATTTTTCATGCCCTAAGTCACCACGTGCTAGATTGGGGTAGTTTTCGTAACCATCGATGACGTCACCACCTAAACTCAAAATTGACAATCAATCAATTTTAAAGGCTATTTATTATTCTTAAATTATTTACATAACAGTAAAAGTCGACATAAAATACAATTTAATATCAAAACTTCTTCAGAACTGTAGGTAGTCATCCGAAGATGGTAGCCAGGTTCACGAGTCAAAGCCCTTCATCTGGGGGCTGATGTTGGCCCTGTGGAAACTAAACAGTTCGCGTATGATAATGAGAACAAACCTTTCCGAGACCTTTAAGGATTATTTTGTATTTATTTTGTTTTGTTATTCTATTTGTTTAGATGTTCTGTAATAAATAAGTGTATGGCTTTGATTTATTTCGGGAAAAATTTGATCAAAAAACCCGATTTATATTCATTTTTTAGCTTCGGGGCATCCAAATCCCTAAATCTTGTACAGCGTTTGCTTATTTGTATAACAGATGATAAAAAATTTAAGTTTGAATTTGTTTTAAATTTGTTATAGTGTGCTGAGATATAATAAAAAAAATATATATATACAGTTAGCATTTAATGATGTTATAATGCTTTTCGAATAATTATGGGGGTCTAGGTTCATAGAAAAGTGGTGTTCTGTGGTATAATGGCTTGTGTATATAATTGTCGTTTATTCTTATGTGTGTTATGTTTCTTGTTAGTTCTGATTTTATTATATTGTATCTATAGAATTTATCTGTTTGATCAGTTATGTACTCTTTTATTGTTTGTGTGTTGGCTAATTGATGTAGATTATCAATTCTGATGTATCTGTCTGATTTTGTTGCTGCCCTTAAAATTTTGTTTTGCATACGCTGCAACCTGCATAATTGAGTGTCAGAGACACCCGACCACACAGGTGCAGCGTATGTTATGGTTGGTTTAATTATAGAATTATTATAGATTATTAGTTTGTTTTGTTGCGACAGCGGTGATCGTGGTGACAATAGCGAATACAGTGATTGTTGTGCTAAAAAGGCCTTTTTTAGTGTGTGGTTAATATGGGCGACAAATTTTAGCCGTTGGTCTATTACGACTCCTAAATACTTTATTTTTGAAACGGGATGGATATGGACGTTGTTTATTTGAACTGGAATAAAGATTTTGTTATTCGTAAATTTTCTGGTTAAGACAAGACATTCCGTTTTTTGTTCATTTATCTTTATTTTCCAGTTCTCGTAAAACGGGATAAGGAAATTTAGGTGGTATTGGATATGGGATTTAGCAACCATAGCTGAAAATGAACTGGCGTATAACAGCGCATTGTCAGCGTATAGTGCTAACTTGGTTGATGGATATTTTGGGATATCGGCCAAATAAAGATTAAAAAGCCTAGGACTAAGCACGCTACCCTGCGGGACGCCTGAGTGCGTCGTCCTAGGGTAGGAAAGGGAATTATTAACTCGAATTTGGAAGGTTCTCCGTGTTAAGTAGGAGTGAATTAAGGTAATAAGGTATAGTGGGAAATTATGGAAATGAAAAAGTTTATAGATTAGTCCATTATGCCAAACAGTATCAAACGCCTGTTTGATGTCCAGAGACAAAAGTACGGTGTTTTGCTTTGCATTGAATTTATCGATTGCATGTTGTAAAACTGCGGCTACTAACATAACCGCGCTTAAGCCAGGCTTAAACCCAAATTGCTCGGGTGGTACTTTTGTTTCCAAATCGAACTCCCTGATTTTTAGCATAATGGCCATTTCCGCAACTTTTCCGGGAGTGTTGAGGAGGGCTATAGGTCTGTAGGAGCTGGGAGTTTTGGGATCTTTGCCAGGTTTAAGGATAGGGATGACAATGGCGTGTTTCCATTGCCTAGGAAAGTGTTGAAGGAATATGGCGTTTATAATGTACAAAAACTGTACGAAGGATTTTTAGGAAGGTTTTTTAATAGGATATTAGGAATTTCATCTATGCCCGGGGCTTTATTGTTAGGAAGGGATTTGAGTATAGACGATAAGTTTTTTGGTTTAATTAGGAGCTTGGATAGTACTGGGGGGAATAGGGTATTTTTGTTTCAATAAAGCGTTTGCTTTGGCTGTGATGTTGTTGTGAAACTGGGTAGTGTTAGGACTGCCGCTGCACACATCGGCCAAAAAGTCGGCCAAGGTTTCGGCGACTTCCTGGTCGGTCTGTGCAACACCGGGATTTAGAGACGGTATTTTGGTATATTTATTTTTAAGACGCCTGGTCAGAGGCCACAGAGAGTTATCTTGAACTGACAAGCCCCTGAGAACGCCTGACCAGGTTTTGTTTTTAAAATCATTAAGTTTTTGACGAATTGTGTTTTGCAACTCGACAAATCTAAAATAATCTATTCTGCGCCTAGTGCGCTGCCATTTTTTACGGATATTATTTTTAAAAGTTATTAAGTTTAAAATTTCATTTGGAAGGCGGTCCTCTCTCGGTTTGAGGCTGACTTTTGTTGCTACCTGGTTTCTAGCTATCTGAATACTATTTGTAAAGATGTCAACCTGATTTTCTAGCTCTTCAATGCTGTCTATTTTATTGTTTATTGTTGTATTTTCCGCTGCTATGCGTTTAAACCTATTCCAGTTTATATTTGTGAAATTCCACGTGAGGGGGCCCCCTTCCAAATGAATATTTGTTTGCCATGAGCAAAAAATTGGTAGATGATCTGATGAAAGTTCATTTATGACAATAATTTCTTGCAAATTAATGATATTTTAATTTATAATCAGATCTAGGGTGGTGGGGGTCGTCTGATTACAAGGATAGTGGGTATGGGTGGGGGGAATAAGGATTTGCAAATCGTGTTCTGTGACGTAATCACAGAGCAGATGGCCGTTTCTGTTATTTCTGTGATTACGCCACAGGACATTTCTTGCGTTTAAGTCACCCAACAACATCACTTTGCCGCCCTGTGAGAAAATGTTATGTAAATCTATTGCTTGCATAGGTAGCCTCGGCTTAGCATAGGCACAGCTGATAATCACACCATTTCTCAGTTTTAGTGATATATTTTCTATTTGACTAATTATAGGTGGCAAAAGTACGTGAGGAATGTTGTGTTTTATCAGCAGTGCCACGCCCCCGCCTCGAGCATTTCTATCCTTGCGATAGATTGTGTAATTTCGGATTTTAATTTGGGTTTCTTGCGCTAATTTTGTTTCATTTATTCCCATAATGTATATATTGTGTTTATATATGAAATGTATAAGTTCCCCTAATTTATTTTTGATCCCGTTAGCATTCCACTGTACAATTTTTAGTTTTTTAGATGTCATATTGATCAATTTTATCAATAAAACTTAGAAGAGCCATTGCTCTATTTTTTCTGAGTAAGAAGTAGTATGTTTTATAAAATCGGAGAGAAAACGAATGGTTTCCTTAATGTTTATTGTTTCCTTTAATGTTTTCATTAAACTTTGAAGCTCGGAGAAATCGTTATCATTACCTTGATTTCCGTTTGATTGTGTTAAACTTTCAGGTGGGGAGTTTCTGGTGTTTTGTTGTTGATAAGGGTTGGTTGTTGCGGGTCTGGTTCTCAATGGCGGAAAATTTTGGTGGTCGGTAAAATTGGGGGCACTTGCCCTGCCCGCTGCAGAAGCACTTGCCCTGCCCTCTTCACTCTTCCACGCATTTTTTGTGGGTTGTGGTGCCGGTTTGTAAGTTGGTTTTTTCTGCTGTTGTTTGTCTTGTATACTTGCTACTCTATACTCGTAAACTTTGCAGCTTGTTGAGGATGACTTGTGCTGCTGTCCACAGTTGGCACACTTAATGTTATCGGGATTGGTGCAATCCTTAGTATAATGTGTTTTTGAACAATTGTCACAGCGCGGTGCATAATGACAATTTGTTCTTGTGTGCCCCCAGCGACAGCAGCGGCGGCATTGTACGATTTCTTTTTCCTGTCGGCGTATTTCCCATGAAACACGGGAGCAGTCGAGAAATTTAATTTTTTGTATGTGGGTTAATTTTATGTCGGCTCTTGTCACTACAAGGTGCATCGGCCTTTTCCTAGTTCTCATTACGTAGATGTTTTTGACTTGAAAGCCATTTTCTTCTATTTCCGCTTTTATATCTTCGATTTCGGGAAGATGGTCAAGGCCCTTTAGGACAAAGCCGTGCGTCTTGTTTTCTTCCGTTGTGTATGTGTGCCATTCCTCTGTGTCCTCCAATTCCAGGGTTGTTTTATATTTTTTATAGCCTTGCAAGTTTTCACAATATATAATAGTTGTATATTTCGTGGTTTTAATAGTGTGTAAGTTTTTGCCTATTATTTCGTTTAGTTTATTTGTAAATTCCTTAAATTCTTTATTGGTGTTTATTATTCCGTTTATGATGATTGGGGGTGGTTTTTAGGCTTTTTATTGCTTGTTTGTTGGTCATTAGTCTTCTGTGGTTGTTCGCTAATCGGTGTTTGTGTACGAGCTGGTTGTGGTGTTGACGTTTTTTCATGTATTATTGTTCTTGTTGAGTCATCTAATTCTTCATTCCAGTCCTTGTCGGTGTCTTTGTCATCGTATAGGGGTGCAAATCTGTTTGCGGTAGGTGTAGGTTTGTTGAAGTTGCGTATTTTGAATAGTCTTTTAGGTCTGTCTACGGGTGAAATGTCTTTTCTTTTTCGTGAATTTTCCTTAAATTGTTCAAGTCGTTTTCTTTCTCGCTCGAGTCTTTTTAACACGCTTTTATTAACTTGGGTTGTATCTATGTAACGGAATCGTTGAGCCTAATTTTTACCAACTTCCAGCGATTCGATTTCTTTGAAACTTTGCACACGTATCAAGGACCCATGACAATGCAATAATCTGCAAACAGTATCCCGTTATCCTGATAAGGACCGTCAGGATAAAAAATTCCTTTACAGATCATATGTTTCTCTTGACAAAATGGCGAAGGAATTTTTAGTGAATAAACTGGAGCATTTAACTAACTGATATATCGAACTAAAAAATGAAAAATAAATAATAGTTTAAAAAAACTAAAAAACACGCTTTTATATGCAACCGAACTAAAAAATAGAAAATAATTTTTCATTACAAAGAGTTTGTCACTTCAGAGTAAAAAGCGTGGGGTGCATTTTACTATTTTTTCATAACTTTTCCCTCATAGATATTGGCAAATACAATAATTATAACATTTAATATATTAAGCACCACACGCTTTTTACTCTGAAGTGACAAACTCTTTGTAATGAAAAATTATTTTCTATTTTTAGTTCGGTTGCATATAAAAGCGTGTTTTTTTAGTTTTTTTAAACTTTTTTCTTTTAGCAAGCCTCTTTGTTGTTCTATATTAATGTGTTTATTCGAAGTTTCACCTCCATCGGGAAAAGTGTAGGGGTTAATTGGCGAATTTTGGGGGCTAGTGGGGCGGTGTATTCGGTTTTTCAGATTCTATAATTTCGGGGTGGTCAGTATTTAAATGATTTGTAATGGTTTCTTTTTGCTTGTTTAGGTCCAGTTGACATTGATTTCGCTTATAAAAATTCCTGCAGATCCTGCAGGCCTCACTAGTATATATAAGGATTCTCATTAAATCCTGGTTTTCTTTCGTTATTTCGGGTGAATCTTGATTAATTTGCATATCGTTTTTTGGGGTGCCTCTTGCACCCCTTGGGTCTGACATGTGTGGTTTTTACGTCTACTTCTGTTGGTTGGATTTGTAGAAGAAAATTGGTTTTTGGCGAAACAATTATTGCCGCCAAAATAAAAAAGTACTAATAACTCGAACTTATAGAATTATAATTTTAGTATCGGTCGAGTTGAAAAACCGGTTTTAGGAATTTAAAGAATGTTGTTTTGAATGATTTACAATAATCTCGATTCTCGGAATTCGAAATATGCGTTTTTGCTGGTGCAGTTTCAGACTGATTGTGTTTTTTTTGCACACAACCGTACACTTCCACTACACAGCACGACGCTCTAACCAACTCCGGCAATGATTATTCATAATTTTTAAATTCTTTTTATCTACTGCTAATAGCGATATACAGGGTATCTTAAATGTATTATGCCGGTATTTACTATTCATACCTCCGGCAAACTATACCCATTTTTTTATTTTGTTTTTTATTCTTTTTCGGGTGATTTGCTGCTCGGTTTTTATGAATATCTTTTTAATTCGCGCTGGGTTACGCGGTTTATTGCTTTTTTGAAAACTGCTTTATACACGCATAATATGCACAAAAATACATTTTTTTTTTTTTAAATGATGTAATTTGACTTGGCTATATTTAGAGTGTGCATTTTTGGGTACTAGTTAATTTTTAATATGCTGTTTTTTTTGCTAAATATTAATAAAACTATGTGTATCTTTTGTTTTTAGCGAAACCCGCTTTATACACACGTTTATATATGTAAATGTAAATTTTAATTTCCGTCATATTTTTCGACTATTTTACTGCTTTGAGTAAATTTTAGTTGTATGATTTAATTTTTCCTGGTATTTAGATAGACCCTATTTTTGGGTGTAAGCTTTTTTGATGTGTTTTTTAATTTTTTTATTCATAATAATGGAATTTTTTTATAGCGGATGTAGATATGCTTATTGATAAGATTTGACGCTTTACATTTTTGTGGTAAGATCTTTGTTTGTTTTTGCATCATTGTAACCTCTTTTTAATCTTGAAAACGTGACCGCATTTATTTTAATAATAATTACTGAACAGATGGTCTAGTGGTATCACCTCGGTTACTCATGCAGAAGATAAGCGCTCAAAATCTTGATGATGCTTTTGTCAGCGGTTTTTGGTTTATGGAATCTTGTGTGCAGCGTTGCCGGTTCGGCTTGAATATTGATATGAGGCGTTGCCGATAGTAAGGGTGAACTCAACATTGGGTCAAAATTTTATTTGCGTGATGCCATTTTAAAAAATTAATTAAAAATAAAAAAGTTACGTAATTGAATAATAAATAAGTACAAAATCATAATGTCGTTCGCCTTTTGTTGTTTACGCCTTTTGTAATTTTTTTTAACCGCAACTTTCTCGAGATTTGCTTTCGTTGTGTTCGCTCTTACTATCGACAACGCCACATATGTGATCGTCGACAGGTGTTCAACTAAATTTCGTGCTAGGTTTGTTTACTATGCGCTGGCGATGTGTCATTGTTGTGCTAATACTTAGATAAAGATTCAATTGGATCCCCGTTTAACATTTAATTATCAGATCCCCCAATAGTCTAGTGGTATATGGCGTTGGGTTCTCACGCAGGTGGTTCGAGTCGTCATCGATGGTTACGAAAACTACCCCAATCTAACACGTGGTGACTTAGGGCATAAAAAATTCTAATTTTGCGTTAGGGGTTGGGATGGTCATAAAATTGCAGATCGAACTTTAAATTTCTCCCATAAGAAATACATGGGAAAAACTACCCTTATAATGCTCGTACCGGTATAGCATATCTACTTTGGTACCACTTTTGCCGGCCTAAGCGCCGTAGGAGCACTTAGCGGCGGAATATCAGGGATCGTAAAAGCTGTTAAAGTTTCTAAGGCGTCGCAACAAAGGTTAAAAGAAGAAAAGAGACACAACAAAATAATGGAGTCTATTGCGATTAGCAAAACTGGTAGTGGCTTATATTTATGACCATACAAAAACGGTTGGGGACTCTATTTAAAACCCTATAAATACAGATAGACTAAAGAAATAAATTTAGTCTTACTTTAACCGTCATGCATACCTTAAGCTTGAGTGGTAATAGTTCCATTTTAAAAGCAAACTATAACCCGCCTATCTACTTGAGAGATGACGCTAGTGAGTACGAGCTTGGTTTCGTCAGTTTAGTTTAACGCCATACCCAACATTGATAATAGCAATAACAAATTTTATGTGGGTAATATTACTCTAGAAATCCCGATTGGATCATATGAAATAAGTGCAATAAATTATTATCTACAAGAAGCCATACAGGATTTTAATTGTACCCTAAGTCTAAAGGGTAATGTTAATACGCTCAAGTGCGAGCTTGAATGTTCTCATACAGTGGACTTTACTAAGATATATTCTATTGGAAAATTGTTGGGATTTCGTAATATTTTGCTGAAGCCCAACGTTAAACATGTATCGCAAACACCTGTAAACATTCTGAAAATTAACGTGATTGAAATCAAGTGTAATATCGTTACTGGCGCCTATCACAATAATAAGCTTGTTCATACAATACATGAATTTCCGCCATCAGTACCAGCTGGTTTCAAAATTATAGAAATTCCTCAAAATGTGCTTTAGATGCCTGTATCTACCAAAATTATCAGCAACATTTTATTAAAACTGGTTGATCAAGATATTGAGTTGTTTAACTTTACATTTGAGAAAGTCTTTATAAATAACTACTTCGTGATGTGTGTGTGTCAGTATACTGCAGAACGTTGTGCAGAGCACACGTGCTATAGTTGTTAAATATAACGCAAAAAAATTATCAATTTTAAGCAGCTGTGGAACATTAAAAAGAGCTTAACAAAAGAAAATATAAGATTTCTTGCATACATAGGGCTTCTTATTAAGAACTCTAAAAATGAGCATTTTGAACCTGACAGATTCGCTAAACTTTGATAACTCTATTACAAAAATAGAAAGGCATCGCCATTTACCGTACTCCAGCTCTTTTAAAAATAATAATGAAATCTGAATACCAGTGCAACAAACTGATATATACACTCTATCTTGGGCTAGTCATATTTATTTGGAAAGACGACTTTTAAAAGGGTCCGATGGAAGAGTTTCAGACACTGTTAAACTTGTAAATAACTTTGTCGGACACCTCTTTGAAGAAATTCGAAGAAAAAGTTATTGATACGATTAGATATCCTGGAATAGCAGCAACAATAAAAGGTTATGTCTCTTACAATGGTAATGAGTTAATTAAATATAAAAACGCTGGTTGGAGTATTGAAGATGATTATGCCTGGGACGGGATGGGCTCAAACGAAACTTTTAATGTTTGTGTTCCACTAAGGACATTACTAGGATTCGCTGAAGATTTTCAAAATATACTTATAAATATTAAGCATAAACTGATATTGTTAAGAAGTTCTTCCGATAAAAATGCCGTTATTAACACTGCCGATGGAGAAAATGTAGAAGTTAATATTGATAAGATTGTTTGGAAGGTACCACATATTACAGTATCCGATGCTGAATAACTAAAACTTTTACAGATTGTTGGAAGTAGAACTGAATTGGATATCAGTTTTTAGAAGCTGGGAACTCACAGAACATCCTTTAATACCGATTGGAAAACATCTTACATGGACCATTAAAACTTCGGTGCAGGTGGAAAGACCAAGATGGATAATTTTAGGTTTTCAAGCAGCTCGAAAAGATAACTACAAGAAAAACTGTAGCTTATTTGATCATTGTGATGTATCAAATGCAAAGCTTTATTTAAATTCTGAATTTTATCCATACGATAATTTAAATTTGGAGATTTTAAGAGGTATAATAGCTACTCTCTTTGAAATGTACTCAGAATTTCAAGAAAGCTACTACGAAAAAGAAAACGAACCACTATGAACTCCCAAAAACTTTAAAAACTATGCACCCTTAATTGTAATTGATTGTTCAAGACAAAATGAAATCCTGAATTCTGGCATTATTGATGTAAGGCTAGAGATTGAAACAAAAGAAAACTTTTCTGCAAACACAAATGCTTACTGTTTAATTATTCATGACAAACTTGTAAAATGTTAACCATTAACAGGGTCTGTAAGAAGAGTTTAAATAACCTATTTTATTCTAAGAATTATTTAGCAACATGGCAACCATGTATGTAATTCTTTTATTTAAAAATGAATGCTTTACTAGAAACACTGCTTTTTAATTCATTAACATTGTTTTTTTTACCGATTATTATCTAACCGCAGATATCTTTGTTATTATTGTCGTTTTGTATGCCTTGAACTTGAAATTACAAGGGGTATGTTCAGTAAATAATATTTGGGTAAAAAAGGCAAGGAGTACATTTAGAATTTAACTGTAGCACCACTGTGCACGGTTCTGCGTCTGCGCTTAATCATTCCCCTTAATCCCCTCCCCAGGTTTAAGCGTGGGGGGCGTTGTGTCTAACATGATAGATTTGACACGTGACAAGTTTGACCTTGAAATTATTGTCGTTAACGAATATTTATTGGTTAAGTTTTATTACTTTAAGCGTAATACTAAGGACTCAATGATCAATTTACTATAGGGTTACCGTTCTAATCGCTAATTAATATCTCTCAACTATTTTTAAATAGCTGTAACGCCTTTATGGTTAAAGATGGCGCCATGCGCTTTTTGTTATTCGATAGGTATGACGTAACACTAATTTTAAAAAATTAAAATTGTGCGCCGACTTATCATCGAGGCTAAATAACGATTTTAGCCGATAGCGCCCGAACGAAAATTTTAAGCGTTTGCGCAAATCAATTTAAGACCTTTTCACAAGTATCCTACACACGGCGATCATTTTCTAAGTCACGTGATTTTTGACATATGACAGGTGACAGATGACATTTGACAGGTGACAAATGACATTTGACAGATATTAATCACCACGCCCTAAATAACGCGTTGCGCAAGATTCCTAAATTTTAAATTACGTCAGATATTTTAAGATAATAAGCTCCCCGGGGGACGGAGGTCACTCAATCGGCCATCTATCCCTACTACTCGGCTAATTTCTGACGACCGGAAGTTGGCCCGCGCCCTTACTAGCTAGGCGGGTTGTCTAACTTAAGCGGTAGGCGGGTTGCCTAATTTTTGCTTGATTCTACTTGGCTCGCGCAAGAGACTTGTTCGCGCAATAGCCCCTACCTCTACTATGGTCGGTGAAAAAGTTTGGTTATACAATCCAGAAAGAACCAAAGGGAGTTCATCGAAACTTCAGAAGTCATGGGAGGGGCCATATACAGTGTGCCTACTAGTTAGCGGCATATGGGAAACTTTTTTATTATTAATTTTACGAAAAAAGTTATTCTTTATAAAAACTTCTGCATGGTCTAAAACCTAAAATGCAATCATCAGATATCAAATTGTGTCAGCCATGTACGAGGTTTGGCCAAAAATGTAATTTTTGCTCAAGAGTAAAATACCTGTATTTTTGCCAATATCGCAAATTGTTATAAAGAAAAGATGTTTAGAATTAAAAATTACTTCCAAATATGCAATTTTGTTCATTTAAAAAAAAAAGTTTTTTTCTACGGTAAAAATGCTTATAAATGTCATAGGACAGTTTTAAATATACTTTTTAAATTATTTGTTATTAAAACAAGAAAAATGTACAATGCACTAATGTACAAACTTACATTTTCTCGATTTTCGCAGAAAAATCAACATTTTTTTGGAAATGAACAAAATTGCATATTTGGAAGTAATTTTTAATTCTTAACATCTATTCTTTGTAAAAATTTGCGATATTAGCAAAAATACAGGTACTTTACTCTTAAGCAAAAATTACATTTTTGGCCAAACCTCGTACATGACTGACACAATTTGATATCTGATGATTACATTTTAGGTTATGGACCATGCAGAACCTTTTATGAAGATGAGCCCCACCGTTTAGGTACCAATCGACATCAAAGTTTTCATCAATTTCAATTAAATTACCTAAATACATACTGGGTGTCCAGTAACTAACCGAAAAACTTTACGGGGCGATTCCACAAACTGAAGTACCTCGCTCAAGTTCACAGATAAGTATAAATAATAATATATCATTGGAAAGAGCACAAAATAAGCAATTTTTTTAGATCATGGCCAACTATGATTTATATTTAAAAAAACAAAGCTTTATATATTTTCAACGAAACTGGAAATCATTAAAAAATTTAAATAGTCCAATGAATTCCAGTCAAAAAATGCCTTAAGAATTTTTACACCGTTTTGGAAAGTTTTCAAAAATAACGAACTTTTTTTTCAAATTGGCCAAAAAATGAAAAATGCCCTATATCTCGGATACCGATAGAGATTTCGTGATGAGGTTTTCACCATTTATCTAATTTCGAAAATCGAGCCCAAGAAACCTATGTTAATTTTCTTCTATCTGGTCAGGAAAAACGAGTTTTCTGTTAAAACAGTCGAAATCGCACCACCCTGTATACCCAAATGGTAAATCGTAAGACATTTTTGCCGTGTATGAAAATTTATGCTAATGTGACAAAACTTTTTGACCGCCATCTACTCATTTCTTTTTGTTCTTTACTTTGTTATATCTATTATCTAAATAACTTACCTTTTTATTTGACTTATACATTTCGGATAAAGCTTGCACATCATGTGGATTTTCTTGCAACTTTCTCATAGCTGTTAATCTCTGAGATACAACTGAACTAATATCAACGGCGGGTAGTTGCTGCGAAGAGTAAGAGACCTAATTATTTTATGAATACATATATTATTTTATGTGACAACAATAAAAAAAAATAGCTTTAATGATATACAGGGTTAACTACGGTACGAAACTTAAGGGGTGCTTTCTTATGTCTTTTCAAGAAAAAAACTTCCCATAAAGATACGTTCGGACTTGCTTTAATTCTAAGATACAGGACTTAAAGTTTTCAAAAAGGCTGTATCTTTTAAATATCTTAAGAACCCTTTAACCGCTTTGGATAAAATTTGGAACACTTAGGCCGAGTTTATTAGTAAGAATTTAATTTTAGTATTAGTATTAACCTAACTTAAATTTCGAATTTTTTCGGTGGTAATAAGTTTTATTAATTTATTAATTAAGGATTTTAGTATTTAATATCTTTATAATAATACATTAATTTGATACTACATTAAAAAACAATAAGTAATGAAAATTAAATAAAAAGGAGTAACCACTTTGTACTTTTTTATGGCACATAAGCAATCAATATTTTTCCCTATTTTAGTCTTCAGTTTTGGATTTTAGAGAATTTTAATGTCGTTTCTTAAGACCAGAAAATTAAATTTGATTTATAAACACTTTAATTTAAATGTATGTTCTTGATTCTTATGACTAATGCATAATACTAATAATCAAATTAAATTTTGATTTATAAACCCGGCCTTATTTAACGTAAAAAGGCGCTTGTAATGATTTGCCTAGATTAGGAATATTGGGTTCAGTGGCGTCTTAGTGGGCACCACAGTCAATATTATTGTGAAAAAAGTACGCCACGCACTTTTTATGAAGTTTTAATATTTTTTCTGATTAAGCATTTATCTGTTAAACTTTTTGGTCTCTTGTATTTTCTTTGTATCTACCTTTGTTTTCGAGGAAAAATATTAAAGCTACTTTAATTTTTATAAAAAAAGCCCAAAGGCAACATGATATAAAAAGCAAAAATAAAAATAAAACAATTATTTGCCTTAAAATAAATATGTGTGTATTTTATCAAAAATTGTCATTTTTCCTATTTTCTAAGGTCGAAATTGTTTATTTTTAAATTTTGGATTTTATTTTGTGCTGTACAGTGACTTCAATATTTTTTCTCGAAAACGAAGCGAGGTACCAAGAAAATATAGAAGACTAAAAAGTTGCATTTTTATTGCTTAATCTGGAAAATGTATAAAAACTTTATAAAAAGTCAGTGGCGTGCTTTTTTCCTAATAATATTGGCTCTAGTGCCTACTGAGACGCTACTGGGCCCCACTGTCTTAATCTAGGTACAACTTTACAAATTGGTAAAAAGGGTTTTAAGATATTGTTTCGAAACACCTCGTATAAAAACACGTGCCTTCGTATTTATACCCTTATTGACAATGAAACCTATACCGGCAATATTTTTAATCTGCCGCTGTAATTGTTGTACTTACTGTTGTATTTGCCCTTGGACTTGTTGAACTCGATCTTGGACTTGTTGCACTTGACTTTAAACCAACTGTACAGTCTGCTGCATTTGTTCTTTCAATTCTTCTTTAACATCTTCTTTGGTAAGTTTTAACTTAAGCAACATTATTTCATCTTGGCTGTGATAAAATTTTCCTTTTAGATTTTCTCTGATCTTCACCATTATCTCTTTTAGCTCTTGTTTTATTTCTTCTTGACTAGTTCGAATTCCAAGCTTTATTTCTTCTAAACTGGACTTCATTTCGTTTTTTATTTCTTCTTGTTTTTTGATCATTAGCTTAATAAGTGCACATATTTCCTCCATAGCTTCAGTTTGCTTTCTTATCTCAACTGTCAAACAATATTCTTCAGCTTCCTCGGGTAACCACGTTCCGCTTCTGACACCAAATGTTCCGAAGCACCTCATATAAAAACACGTGTCTTCGTTTTTATGCCTTTATTAACAATGAAACGTAACTATGGTTACGATAACGACAAAATCTTTAATTGTCAAGTCTGGAAGGTTACACCACAAAAGTCGAATCTATACTACTACTTCGAAGGTTTTCTGTCGCCCTTTATACTCGTGGAAGAGTGAAGAATGATCTAGAATTTTGGAGAAATGTCGCGAAAATTCCATAGTATAGGATGGCATAAAAGTTCTCAGTGGATAATTCGGGCGTTTTCGGAAACCTTCGAAAGTGATTAAAGAACTTGTAAAATCTAAGGTAAATAAGGTATTAACTTTATACAATTCTATAAACTAAAAATACCTATTTTTAATGTCCGTAACAATGTTTACAAAATACCGACTTTTTTGAAAACTTGAAAGCCCTGTATCTCAGAAATGAAGCGAGTCCGGATATATGTTTAAGGAAACTTTTTTCCATAAAAAGACATAAAAATCACATCCTTGAGTTTCGTACCGTAGTTAGGAAACGCCCTGTTTATATTTTATACCTTATTTAAAACAAAATATTTGTTGCTTATGGTTTGATACATGTTTTTTTTTTAAACTTATGCTTACGATTATCCTTTAATGTAATCTCATTATTAACACAAACATAAAAACACACAACATAAAATGTTTTTTTTTTTTAAATTGGTTTTGGAGGTTCAGCAGTTTTTGACTAAATAATACCAAAATAAATGTAATTATATTTTTAGTTTATTGTATTTAAAGGTAAAGTACACCTTAAGGGGGTAATAATCATTTTTGTTTATCAATTATAAAAGGTGTCTCTAAAAGGTCTGTACAAAATGTTACCACTTCTTGAGACAAAATACAATAATCTAACGCAATTTACCTTAGTCGAAAAGTTGCTCGTTTGCGAAATACAGGAAGTCAAAGTTTTGGTTTTATTTAAGTTATTTTTAAATATTTTATTTATTATTGGACACTTTCTAACAAAATTTGACATAAGACAGTTTTCTAAGGTAAGAAATCGAAAGCTACTCATATTTTTGCTCTTTTGTTTAAAGTATCTTTACTTTTTTACCTTGGTTTATTATGATAGACAATTTTATTTCTTTTACATTTTTTGCACAAAAAGGTAAACTTAATTAATATCGCTACGAGCAACCGTTACTGAGTAGTTTTAGATTATTTTTTTATTTTACATAAAAAATTTTCTTCGCATGCCTTTACACTTTATTTAGGCCACCCGGATTTTACCAAAAGGTCTGTACAAATTGGTCCTTAAAATCCTCTACGCCAAAATACAACGATTTAATCCAATTTTCCTTAGTTGAAATGTTGATCGTTTGTGAGATACACGGTGTCCAAGTAAAAAATGCATGGAAAATTTGACACCCTGTATCTTGAAAACCAGCAACCTTTCAAGTGAGGTAAATTGGTGGATGTATGGTAGCATTTTGTACAGACCTTATGGACATTACCAGGTGGCCTAGATAAAGCGTGAAGGAATACTCTGGGAAACTTTTGCATGGAAAAAATTTTAAATCTGCAATATCTAAAAACTGTTGCTCGTAGCGATTTTATTCACGTACACTCTTTTATGCGAAAAATGTGGAAGAAGTTATGACACTTTAAACGTAAGCAAAGTACTACAGGCGGCGCCCTCTACATTTTACGACAAAAACATTGGCATATTTCGATTCCCCACTCTGAAAAATTTTGTGCAAAAATGTCTTCTAATAAATACAATATTTAATAACAACTAAAATAAAATAAAAACTTCAACACGGTATCTTGAAAACGATCCACTTTTCGACCAAGGTAAATTGCGTTACATTGTTTCAATCTGGTCCAAGGAATTTGTGGTAGCATTTTGTACATACCTTTTAGAGACACCCTGTATAATGGAATACTTTGCATAAAAGAAAAAATGTTTAGTCCATTGAAATGTTACATTAGGGGTAACATTTTTTAGAGGAAGCAATTTTATTTTTTAGGTATCAAGAGGGGGTCAAAGTAAAATTACATTTAAGTTTGTGGGGTCGCCACCCTTGTCCTGCGGCCGCCATCTTGAAAAAGAAGGTGTAAACGGTTTTTATTATTTATATGCAAAAACTAACAACACGAAAAAAATTAAACATTTTTTGTTGCAAATTAAAGTGCTTTCAACTTTGAAAAAATATTATTTGTAACATTTGTAAACATTTTTAACTTAACTACACCAAGTTCTAAATATCAATATACCAATGGTCTTGATTTATTAAAATTGGAATCAAATGTTCACTTGTATACACCCAAGATATGTTCCCAGCGGTATCAAAGGGGTTACTTAGTACAAATAGCTTCTAAATGATTTTTATATATTAATTTAAAAAAATGTTTGGCCTGCTCCCGGACTGGGTTTAAGTAACCCAATCTGCCCTTAAACGGAATATAGTTAGGCATTAAAATGTGCAACTATGTCTAAATTTAACCGACCCTGTATCTCTACGGTTTTTGAGATCTTAATGGTGCGCCTCGAATTTTTAACACCCTATATAGGAAAATGATTCTAATTTTTATCTACCAAATAGAAAGTCGTCAAAGAGGGATTTAATGAAATAAAAAAACACAATATTTAGTAAAGACTACCTCTGCCTCAGCTGGAACTGATGGAAATACTTGGGGTCCTGGTGGTGCATTAGGTGGTGCTGGTATAAGACTAGCAGCAGGTTCTGACGGTAAGGGGACTAAAGCCAAAGGAACATCTAGAGCTGATGGAGGTTCAATTCCCAAGGGCGTTTCTGAAAGAGTTTCAATTTTAGAATTTTCTACATCAGCTGTTGCAGTTTTAGCAGATGACGTTGATGAAACTGGTATCCATTCTTCATTAACTCTATGTTGTTGTCCACTACTAACAGGAAATTGTATCCTCAGTTCTGTTGTTCTTTCTTGTGTAGTCTTCGTTGGTAATGGAACAGAATTCTAAAATAAGAAAAACGATATCAATTAATGACAAAATACGTACAATGGGAACAATACAGTTTTTAGGAAAATTAATATTTAGTATAAAATCTTTAATGTCTTAATTGAACAAAACACTTAAAAATACGCGACTGCGCAATTTTCAACATTTATGACTATAATTCCAAGTTTATAACATACGTAAATAATAGTTTACTTAAGTATACTTACTTTAATGTTCATAGTAATAGTTGTAGGCCGATCTTTAATTTGGAAAGGATGGTGGAACGGCTCATCAGCGTCACTTTCCTCTTTTTCAGACATGCTGGAAAGCTCACCTAATTCTTCTTTTTTGACAGTGATTTACAAAAATCAGTAAGTTCTTCTATAGTTTTTCCTCCAGATTTTATAGCAGCTATCATTTTTTCTTGTGCTTTGGTGCCTAAACTTAAAGCTCCTGGAAGGCTTCCAGATTTCATCATTTGCACAGCGTTTCTTCGAGCAATTTCCAAAAGCTTTTTTGTCAATGCGGGAGGAGGTATTTTCACGGTCACGACTTTTATCTCTGTGTCTATCCGAAGATCTTTCCCGCCCTTCATAACCTCTATACCTAAATAAAAATAAAGCATTTTTAATACGAAATCCTTAAATTGATTGAAAAAAAATATTAACAAGAATATTTAGAAAGTTTTTGATGGATATTGAAAGGACTCCGCACAATCCTTTTTATGGAATGTGGCTTTCGGTTATTATTATTTTTTAAAATTTAATATGATGTAGATCTCAACTTCCTGATTAAATGTTCTTATGGGCGCAATGCCCGATCGCCTCTAGTTTTAGAGTAATAGAGCCTCAAAGTTAGATATTTGCTAAGTTAAAAATTCGAGTACCCCTATAATTTTAATTTATTTTCTATCTTACTAAAGCTTCACAAAACATCTTTTGATGCATAGCCATAGGATATTATATAGAATGGTAAAATATATGAAAAGTGTTTGTATAGGATATTTCTTATTGCAGTAAAACAAATAAAATTCGCTGTGAATTCTAAAGATAATCTACAAATATAAATATATATATATATATATATATATATATATATATATATATATATATATATATATATATATATATATATATATATATATATATATATATATATATATATATATATATATATGTAGAGTTGTCATTCAGGAGTATATCCGTTGGTCATTTGTGTTCCTTGCGGAATTTTGCAGACGTTTCGCCAAGATCGCACTTGGCATTTCAATGCTATCTAACTGGTGTCAGACGATTGTCAGTCAATCGTCTGACACCAGTTAGATAGCATTGAAAATGCCAAGTGCGATCTTGGCGAAACGTCTGCAAAATTCCGCAAGGAACACAAATGACCAACGGATATACTCCCGGAATGACAACTCTACACATTCATCTATCCGTGAAACACTACGAACTAACATATATATATATATATATATATATATATATATATATATATATATATATATATATATATATATATATATTTATATTTGTAGATTATCTTTAGAATTCACAGCGAATTTTATTTGTTTTACTGCAATAAGAAATATCCTATACAAACACTTTTCATATATATATATATATATATATATATATATATATATATATATATATATATATATATATATATATATATATATATATATATATATATATAACAAAAATATCCAAAATAATACAGGGTAAATTATTAAGGTGTTTCTGGACTTTATTTTTGCTCACCACCGGTTTTTATATGATTAACTAAAATGTTTTTAAAAGGTCCCTTTTATTTTTTTTAAGGTAAAGATCCTTAAACCGTAGACTTAGGGTTTAATTACACTGGGTTTTACAAATTCAAAGTGCATTTTTACGATCTCGAAAATGGCACGACATACAGGGTTACTTAAATAAGGGTGAAATATAAGCTATATTAGTTTTAGCAAGTTAATTAAACCTATCTTTTTTTTTTTTTTGCTTAAGAAGATAGTAATAACTTAGATAGCATAGTAAAAGTATAATTCAAGACTACTTTGTATTTTCCACCCAGTATATTTTGACGGTACCAAAGGGTGTTTATATTTTTTAAATTAGTCTGCATGCTATTATTTTTAAAAATTAATAAGCTCTAACCGTTTGTTTCTCTTTTATACTTAAAAATGTCCTTTTTTCTGTTTGTCTATTTTCGGCAACTTTATAATTGTATTTGTTCCGACGCCACTGCTATAAGAAATATCCTATAGAAACACTTTACATGTATTTTACTGTTCTTTATAATATCCTATAGCTACTCATCAAAAATATTTGGGGAAGCTTTGGTAGGATAGAAAATAAATTAAAATCATAGAAGGCAATCGTAATTTTAACTTTGCAAATATCTAACTATATAACCTGTATCTTGGATACGCGTATCTCGCATACAGTATCTTCGTCTGAAAGAGCTCTAAGGCTCTATAACTCTAAAACTAGAGGGCATTACGCCCACGAGAACATTCAATTAGCAAGTTAAGACCTACAACATATCAAATTAAAAAAAAAGCCACGTTCTATAAGGATTGTGTGAGGTCCCTTACATACTAATTCTTAATATAGGGTAAGTAACTAAGTGTACGGGATCTCATTAAGTCGAATTTTTCCGAGTTTTATGACAGTAAAAATAAAGAAGGTGGGTAAAAATCAACAAATTTTCACCCATCATAGTAGAGCGCCATAGCGAAAATGAGGAGTTCTTATCAAAATTAATTTATTATATCTATAAAATGTTTAGGCATTGGTCTTAACATTTTTTAAAGTAGTATAAAAAAATAAATACCAAGTCACATATAACAGCCATCAAACTTGGTATATTTGTTAAAATTTTGTTATTTTGAGTGATTATTATAATTTTTTACTAAAAAAATCTGTCGAGGACTCGACAGAAGATAACAAATAAATGCTGCTAAGAAGTCTATTTACTGTAGTGCTTGAAAGACTAAATAGAATCTTGGTGAGTCGAGTGCAAGCAGATTTTTTAGTAGAAAATTAGAAAGATCACTCAAAATAGCTATATTTCAACAAATATACCAAGTTTGATGGCCGTTTTATGTGACTTGCTATTTATACTATTTCTGAACAAATGTAAAGAATAATACCTAAACTTCTTATATACGTAATTAAATAATTTTGATAGGAAATTTTAATTTTCGTGACTATGATAGGCGATAATCATTTAAAAAAAAAATTGAACCGATTTCAAAAAATTAGTAAACGTCACTAAAAAGTTTAAAAAAGTCGGTAATAAATAGCATATTGCATAAAAGTATGAAATATTTTGTTTATTTAGTTATTAACATTGAGTAATTGAGCACGTATGTTATTACCCGACTTCTTTTTTACACTTTTAGTGACTTTTACTTTAACTTTTTGAAGTTGATCCATTTTTTTGATTATTTTTAGCTTTTTAGTTATCTTATTATTACAATTAAATCGGTAAATATTCACTAAAAAACACTACTAGACCTCTTTTAGTGGTTAGCTGCAGCTTCTATCGATTTATAAGCTTTTGACAGCAATGGAGGTTTAATTAAGGAATTAAAAAAGATTTAACTAACCAGAACTAACCATGACCCCCACCTATACTCTGTCTTTAGTTCCTTATATTGTCTATCAAAAGCTTATAAATCGATGCACAGGGGGCTGCAATAAATCGATACACACGGGGCTGCAGCTAACCGCTTGTAGATTGGTAGAATACATTATATCTGTCAAAAGCTTATAAATCGATACACGCGGGGCTGCAACAAATCGATACACACGGGGCTGCAACAAATCGATACACACGGGGCTGCAGCTATCGGCTTGTCTTTTAGTTCGGTGAAAAGGGTTAATTTTACCCCAAGGTTGTCGATTCTGAATGCGCCCTTGATCTTTCCTACGTACGGCAGAGAGAAAAAAATAGGTCTAGTACCTTTCTCTCGCGATCCTAACTTTATTTTTTTATGGGACCTAAGGAAAGAAGTGCACTTTTTCAAATAAAAAGGATTTTTAAAATCGGTCCACCAACACCAGAGTAATCACGAAACATACACACAAAAAAACTAACGCGGCGAATTGTAAACCTTCTCCTTTTGGTCGGTAAAAAGTGTAAATTTTACCCCAAGGTTGTCAATTCTGAATGCTC
Source organism: Listronotus bonariensis (assembly GCA_014170235.1). Classification (NCBI taxonomy): domain Eukaryota; kingdom Metazoa; phylum Arthropoda; class Insecta; order Coleoptera; family Curculionidae; genus Listronotus; species Listronotus bonariensis. The sequence goes on from JACEGR010000088.1 coordinate 174,622, forward strand.
CCCTAATCTCTTTTTTGTTTGCTTTAATATCTGGACATATACCTATTTATATGAGCAAATGCCCTCTAGAGTCAGCTTTGCCGCAAAAACTGGAGCCCGCATTGCCGAAAAATATGTCTAGTAACTTTTCTCTCTCGGAATCCTGACTTTGTTTTTCATGGGACCACCGCGGAAGTGCACTCTTCCAAATAAAAGAAAATAAAATCGGCCCACAAACGCCAGAGCAATCGCGTAATATACAAAAAAAACCATACGCGGCGAATTGAGAACCTCCTCGTTTTTAAAGTCGGTTAAAAAGAACTGATCTTTAATCACCTAATTTAAACTTAGTAATCTTTTTGTGAAATAATATTTTATAGTACTATACTTGTACTTTATTGTTAATTTAAGAGCCACGTTCACAATATTGTGTTAATCCATGGTTTAACTAATGCTTTAATATTATTGATCAAGATCAGGCCTTCTTCACAGTGGTTTAAAATTTTCTTAAATATATGTCACAAAAATCTTCGGTAATAAATTTATTATTTTCGTTTCTGTTTTATTTAGTCGGTGGATAATAAATATTTAATTTGCAAAATAAAACGTCAAATACAAATCAACGGATGTAAGTTATGACGAATAATTTTAAGCCACACTTCTGTAGCTTATACAGAAGGTTAAAGTTAACACTATATTGTACAAACGGTCCTAAGAAGTGCAAAATACTCAGTTACATGTTTTAAAGAAACATGCAAATCTTATGACACTTGGTGATCACTGGAACTGTTATCAAATTTAGTATGTTGTAATTCAGGTTAAAACTTATTTTAATAACCCCAATCTAATAGCTATACAGGGTGAACCAGTAATTTAATTTAAAAATTAACGATGTTTATTAATAATATAATTTAGACACAGTTTCCTAAACGTAATATTGTATTTTTCTATTTATTAAATAATACTTAAAAAAGTGTCTGACTAAAAATTTTCTGTGCTGGAAAACACTTTTATATTTTTTAACAAATAGCCACTTGACATCCCTAAACATATTTATATCGTCGGAGTAATAATAATTTATAAATTATATTTTTACTTTAATAGAAAGTAATAATTAGGTAATATGTATATGAATGACATTATCATTGCTTAGTTTGTAAGTTTTAAAAATATATTATCAAAAATGAACTTACATATTTTTTTAATAGTTTATTAGGGCAAAGGACAATACTTAAAACTTTTAAATTGTAGCTTATCATATGATTAATTAAACAAATTAGAGGATAAAACAAATTTCCGTTCCTGTCTGGCTTATTATTATGTATTTATTACAATAAGCCATTCCTATATTTTTTTAAAATTTCTGGATTAAAAAAAAGGACAAAGAAAATTCAATGTTAACTTACTTCCAAGTTTTTTGACCGATTACAATTATCTTTTGGTCTAGATGTAGCCTCTTTCACCAAGATTGTTATTTAATATAGGTATTGCAAATAGAATTTGGTGATATCCACAAACTGATATTTTTATTTTTTTTTACGATAAAAAATAAAGAAGTTAAAACAGATGTAAATTTATTACTTGACACCCGGTACATAAACATTGTCATCTTTACAAATAAAAATATTAATATGCTAAGAAAAGATTTGAAAATATTAATATGTTTAAGAAAAATTGTAAAAAATTGTAAAGTTAATATATTCCACAGAAAGTTTAGGACAAAACGCAACATTTGGTTCTTTCCAGTTCAACACCAAATTCATGTAAAGATTTTGAAACTCCAGTTTTAAATAATAATGTTGATGTAAGAGGCTATAACTGATCAAAAAATCAAATGAAATTAAAAGAAAAAGAATACCTAAAAAGTAAATTAAGATTAAATTTAAACATTTGTTTTTGTGTCCAAATGTGTATTATTTAAATGGATTAAAATTAAATATTACATTTTTGAAACAATGCACAATAAAAATGAACAATAAATGTAATAATGATATTGCAAGTATAGTGCAAGTGCAAGTTCAATTATAAAGTGCTCGCCGAAAAATCGGGACAAGCAATTTTTAGCACCATATTTAACTTGTAGTAACTTTGGAAATAAAAATATTTTAAGATGCGGATTTCGGTATGTTAATGCCCATTTCGTCTAGATGACATGGCGCAAAATTATTTTTGAAAAATATTCAAATGTTCATGGTATACAGGGTGGTCAATGAACAGATGCAAAATTACAAAAAGTTTAGAGGTGTGTGATTCCGCTAATAATTTTTTTCGCATTTAATTATAGGTCATTAGTAAAGTAACATCAATATCTCCAGACGTTTTTGCCAGTTTTTTGAATACAGCTCTTTAGCCCCAGAGACACTACTAAACAAAAAATGTGTCAAAACTTTGCTACCAATATCTTTAAAACGCTGTAACTTAAAAACGGCTTTACCGATTTCGACCAGGTTTTCACATTCTGAAAGCTTATTTTCTGGTTCTTTTTTATTACCTAACCACTTTATTGGTAAATGGCCATTTCTATAAAATACAGGGGTCAAACAAAAAGTAAAGATAAAATTGCAGGAAATATGGCTATTGTTCGTTTTAAGCTATGACAATTGGGCTGTACGTTGTTGTTTGGTTTGAAATTTGGTCAATATGCAGCTTCGGTCAATACCTCTGGACGGTTTTTTTACTTTTTCGATTAGTGCCTTTTGGCCACAGATACGCTACCAGGCAGATCCATTGTCCTAAAATGTGTCATTTGTGGATTTTTTGATGTGATCTGGAAATTTTAAATTAATTACTACTTAATGATTTTTTTTTCGTACAGGGTAATCAAACAAAACTGACTCTTTCATTATACAGGGTGTTTCAGATTTTTATCGGGAAAATTTAATAGACGATAAAACATGAAAAAATAAAAAAGTCTATATAAACATGTATGTTTTAAAGCTTCGTTCTCGAGATACAAGGTGTTAAAATTTTGGAAAAAATAGTTTTTTATTCTTAGCTCAAAAATCACTTGGCCGATTTTCCATAAACTTGACAGGTTTGTTTCTTATGATAAGAGGTATCATTTGATGTAATAAGATTTACCGTAACTATTGCAGTGGCGTCCCAGAGGGCAATCAAGTTAGTAAAGATGGAAAAATAATGGTACGCCACTGCTTTTTTAAATTTTGTATTTTTTTAGATTAAGCATTTAAAAATACAACTTTTTTGTTTCTTGTTAATTTTTCGTATCTTGCTTTGTTTTCGAGAAAAAAAAAACTAATACTTTATTGCTTGGCCCTATAGAAAAATTAAGAAAAATACAACTTTTGTTTTTAAATGTTTTTTCGTATTTTGCTTCGTTTTCGAGAACACAAAATAATAAAAAAATTCCTGTTCTTTAGTGGCCTCCTAAAACATACATTTATTGTTTTCATTTTTTTAAAATAATAATTGTTGCTTTACACATACAAATGGATGAAAGTAAATTTAATTTGCATGCATCTGATGGACGAATCTTAGTTTGGAGGAGATGAAAGGTTCCGTGAGGAGAATATGGTAGCAAGGGTTGCGTTTGGTGGGGGTGGTGTTACTGTATGGGGTGGTATCATGCGTAATGGAAGAACGGAAATGGGTATTTTGATAGGTGAGACTATGAATGCGAATAGGTACAGGGATTTGTGTGTGAATGAACCTGTCAAGTTTAAGGAAAATCAGCCAAGGGATTTTTGAGCTATGAATAAAAACTATTTTTTTCCAAAACTTTAACACCCTGTATCTCGAGAACGAAGCTTCAAAACATACATGTTTATATAGACTTTTTTTATTTTTTCATGTTCTATCGTCTGTTAAATTTTTCCTATTAAAATCTAAAACACCCTGTATAATGAAAGAGTCAGTTTTGTTTGATTACCCTGTACAAAAAAACATCATTAGGTAGTAATTAATTTAAAATTTCCAGATCACATCAAAAACTCCACAAGACACATTTTAGGACAATGGATCTGCCTGGTAGCGTATCTGTGGCCAAAAGGCACTAATCGAAAAAGTAAAAAACCGTCCAGAGGTATTGACCGAAGCTGCATATTGACCAAATTTCAAACCAAACAACAACATACAGCCCAATTGTCATAGCTTAAAACGAACAATAGCCATATTTTGTGCAATTTTATCTGTACTTTTGTTTGACCCCTGTATTTTATAGAAATGGCCATTTACCAATAAAGTGGTTAGGTAATAAAAAAGAACTAGAAAATAAGCTTTCAGAATGTGAAATCCTGGTGGAAATCGGTAAAGCCGTTTTTAAGTTACAGCGTTTTAAAGATATTGGTGGCAAAGTTTTGACACATTTTTTGTTTAGTAGTGTCTCTGGGGCTAAATGGCTGTAATCAAAAACTGGAAAAAACGTCTAGAGATATTGATATTACTTTACTAATGACCTATAATTAAATGCGAAAAAAAATATTACCGGAATCACACACCTCTAAACTTTTTGTAATTTTGCATCTGTTCATTGACCACCTTGTATACCATGAACATTTGAATATTTTTCAAAAATCATTTTGCGCCATGTCATCTAGACGAAATGGGCTTTAGCAAACCGAAATCCGCAGCTAAAAATATTTTTTATTTCAAAAGTTACTACAAGTTAAATATGGTGCTAAAAATTGCTTGTCCCGATTTTTTTGGCGAGCACTTTAGATGCAAACTTGCTAGCTATACAGGAAAAAATAATCTTCATCTGGGTAACAAGTTATTAAAATTTTTATAAAATTTTCACTGGTTTTACAAATTCTGTAAGATTTAACCCATTTCCTTTACCTTTCTTTCATAAACCATTTTTCTTCTCTAACCGACCGGTCCCGCTCTCTTGATTTTTCATGATCTTTAGATCTATCTCTAGATCTATAAAATCCATCATCTCTATGTGATGGTATTTCTCTGCTCCTATGTCGTTTTCTTTGTTCACGATCATAATCATCTCTGTATTTATCTCTATATGATCTATCTCTAGATCTGGACCTAAAACGTTTGAATCATGATGCATTCTTAAAATTATTTGTGTTAATAACTTCAACATATATTGGGTGATTTAGTAGTGTGGCACCTTTTGTTTTAATTTTTTGACACAAAGAAGCTCACATTTCAGAGTTCGTAAAAAGTACCGCAACTATTAAGTAGCGTTAAAACGGTTAAGCTACAATAACAAAATTTGCTATCGAGGATCTTCTGGTTATGTAGAACAGTGTTTTTTTGTTTTTCTTTTAAAGGAATGTTTTATTTATTTTGATTATAAAAAATGGACTATCAACATTAGACTGAGCCAAAAATCGCTTTTTTTTGAAAATATATCGGAAATATTGTTCAAGGTGACAAAAACTATATCGTGAAGGTTGGAGTCCTTAATATTAATATTAAGAGGTCTATTTTTGCAACCAACAGTTTTTTGACAATAATTCTTTGTTTTATGCAAAACTTGCAAATTGTTGATCACAAAACAAAATTACCAACATACATTTTTAAAAGAAAATGAATTCCTTACAAAAAAGCTTTCTTCGTACATTGTCGTCGAATAAGCCATTTTCATGTAATCGGGCTTTGGACATTGAATTATTGTGACTACGACAAATATTAATATTTAAATAAATCCAATATACAGACTGTCCACCGATGGGTTTTACAAGAGGACAAATGGAAAAAAATGTAATTTTTCATAATATAAAGCTACAGGCACAAATTATCAGAATAACCAGATGCGAAATTAAGCGTGTTCGTTGAAATCTCTTACCACTATCGACCCTCCCACTGCCTGGTGGATATACACCCTATGATTTAGTACGTGACCTAATGCTCATCTAGGTTTTAGTTCGTCCTAGACTTTTGTTGGTGTAGAACGTGGGCATATGTAAATTAATTCTGTTTTTTGTTTGTGAACTTTATTTTTTTTCTCTTTACTATGGGATACAAATGTGTATATTTATACTGTTCTTCAGTCACCGGGAGCGAAAAGTCATTTTTATATTCCCAAAGCACCACTTGTGGTAAATATAAATGTGATATTTTGTTATATAATAAAGTTATGTTTAACTGCTTCGTATATGTTGATGTACAGGCTTTAGATAATATCGGACACATCAACGTTGACGTCGCCATATCATATTTTAATATAAAAATGCATTAAGTATTTTGTATATGTTGAAAACCAATATTGTAAGTATTAATTAGCTCTAATTATATATATAAAAAAATTATGTGGATGTTTTTTATATTGAAAAGATATTTTTAAGGGCAAGGGTTTGTCTTAAGTCTACTGGAAGAGAGGATCTTTTGGAAAAAGTCTGATAAATTGTAAATTGTGCGAAGATCATTTTGAAAATAAATTTATTTCTATCTCGTCGTCTGGAATTAAACATCTATTTGACACTGCCGCTCCGACAATATTTTTCAAGCCAACATCGTCAAGACATACAGACACTTCTGAGGAACCTCCCAAAAAAATTAATATATTATCAGGTACATTTTTAATAAATCTTAAGAACGTAATATTTTTTAAGACTATTAAAAATTAATACAAAGTTTTTAAAAAACACTTTAACATACTGTTACAGACTTTCAAAAATGTGTTTAGGTTATAGAATTTTAGAGAGTTAGGATCATTTAATTTAGTTTGTTAATTTATTTAAATAATTTACCTTAATTTTTCCAAGTTCTTTCATCACTTTCGAAGGTTTCCGAAAACGCCCGAATTATCCATTAAGAACTTTTATGCCATCCTGTGCTATGGAATTTTCACGATATTTCTCGAATATTCTAGATCATTCTTTACTCTTCCACCATACTATAAAAGGGCGACGGGAAACTTCCGATCAGTCAGTATAAATTCGACTTTTGTGTTGTAAACTTCGAGACATTGACAAGAGTAGATTTTGTCGTTGTTGTAACCATAGTTACGTTCCATTGTTAATAAAGGTATAAAAACGAAGACACGTGTTTTTATACGAGGTGATTTGGAACAATACTACTAAAGTTATTGATATTTTAAAAAGTATAAATCAGTATGTGACTAAATACCAGAGAATCTTTTCTTTATTTATAGCTGCACTGTCATTTAAAAATCTATATTTAAAATAAAAATATGGATGATTTGTCATTATTTAAGAAAATAGCATACTCTCCAAATAATAAAAAAAAACAAATGAATTACGTTTGGCTATTACTATGGTGACCTAGAGGAAGGTGTGCAAACGACAACGGGACTATTTTGAAAAAACGGGTTTAAATTACAGCATTTCTATTAGAAAAGAATAGAGGGCGCTCATATCAATCGGGATCAAATGAAACCAAGATTGTTTCGTCCAATCGCATATTTTCTTTTTTTTTATTTTTGTTAAAATAATCTTTTTATTTTTGGGATTTATAATGCCAAACTGAAACTATATCTTTCCTAATTATCTATTTTTCGCATAATAATTTATGTGGTTTTCGCGATATAAATTTGTGACAACCCTTATAGTACGGCCGAGAAGATCGCGCGCACTGCGAAAACGACTCCCGGTCGAAACACTTGCTCTGAGAACTCTCTCGAAAAATATCGCCCGACCGAAGTACCGGTACGATTTATGTCGTCTTAGCCTTTTTTTTTAATAATATTAAATACTGCTTGATCGGTGTGAGTGAAAGTGCTTCCAGAAAAAATATCCAGTGCCGAGAAGTCCAAGAAAACTGAACATGTGGTAAGGCCAATGTTATTTTTGGGGATTGTCACATTTTCGATTTAATTAATATTGTTTGAATTTATTTTGCTAACTTTTAATAATCATACAGTCCACTTTTCTCTCTCGCCTACATTTTTTGGTCCATACGATCACGGATTTGGTAATCGCACATAATAATAATTGAAAAAATTATAATAAATCTTAATAATTTCAGTTGGCATATAAATTTTTTTCATTTTTTATTCAAAATTTCAACCTTTTTTCGTGGACACGGTACTCGAATCCGAAGGTAGCGAACGCGCACCTGGACCGCGCTCCCATCGAGCGAATGCTGGTATTACTGCCGTTCGTCGGTAGCTCCAAAGGGCTAGTTATTAAACCGCAAGTTATCATTAGGATAACGATTAATTCTCAAGCCGACATAAAATATTTTTTATTTTTTTAATAATTAATAACAAATAGTTTCTCCACTCTTAACGCAATTATATTAATTATAACCCTTTTCTCAATACATTTGTATTAATTATACTTTCTTTCTAAATATAATTATAATACTTATAATATTACTATAATCTTTTTCTTAATATAATTATATTCTAATTTCTCTATATTTATATTAATTATAAACTTTTCTTAATATTGATTATAATCTGTTAAATCAATATATGAATAATAATTATATTTTGCTCAACATATTTATGTTGATTATAATTTTTAAATCAATATATTTATAATAATTATAAGCCCTTTTCTCAATATTGATTATAATCTATTAAATCAATATATCAACAACAATAATTATACTCTCTTTCTCAATATATGTTTTATTGATTATAATATTTAAATCAATATCAATAATTTAATTATAATCTCATTTCTCCATATAGTTATATTAATATAAACTCCTCTCTCTCAACATATTTATATTTATTTATTTTTAATAATTATTTATTATTGTCATCATTAATAAAAATGACTGACAAAAAACTTAAAGGTTTTATTGCTCAAAGAGATAATGCTGTTGATCGATTACAAGATATTAAGAATATGGCTAATGAAGCCGCAATTGATAATAAAAAACACAGCCAGTTTAAAGCTAGTTATAAGCATGTACAATCCATTATTTCTGATTTTGACACTCAGCACGCGGGAATTTTGAATATTTTGGCAACCATGGAAGATTCGGATATGGATGAGCAACGAAGTATTCGGAGAAAGTTTGACAATATTTATTACGAAATTGAAAGTATTTATACCGATCTGTTCGAAAATAAAGCAAACATTCAAGTTGCTTCTCCAAGTCATGTCAAGTTGCCAAAATTAGAACTTAAAAAATTTGATGGATCAATTCGAAATTGGAAAACTTTTATAGATTTATTTGATTCCATGATTTAGAAAAATTCAAGTTTAACCGGTGTTGAAAAATTTACATATTTGCTAAATTCGTTAGAGGGCACTCCCTTAAGTATAGTTCAATGTAACCCTTTAACAGATGGTAATTATATTATTGCTTATAACGCTTTAAAAGGTAGATATGAAAATTCTCGTTTAATAGCTGTTAGTCACTGGCGAGAAATTGAAAAAACAAAAAAATTAATAGTGATCTTGATGTAAAGGCTCTTCACTCTCACAACTATGTAATAAACTAGCATCTAATTGTTATGGTATTAGAATACTCTCTAAAGAATTAGAAGATTTTTCAGTTTTAAAATCTATTTATTTTTCTTTAATTGATTCTATCATAAGATATGGAATTTGTTTTTGGGGAAACTCGTATCAATATTTATTAAATTCAGTATTTGTATTACAAAAAAGAGCAGTTAGATATATCTGCAAAGCAAAGACAAAAGATTCGTGTAAACCGTTGTTTAAGTCAAAGAAAATTTTAACTCTTACCTCTATTTATATTTTAGAAACAGTATGTTTAATTTTTAAAAAAATTGTTTAAAAAGTCCTAATAATTCTTTATATGATACTAGAAAAAAATCTCAACTTCAACTTCCGAATCCAAATTCATCATTAACAAAAAAATCTTTAATTTATGACTCAAAAAAATTTATAATCATTTGCCCACTGATATTAAAAAAATTAAAATTTTTAAAAAATTTAAACTATCTGTTCAAAACTTGTTATTAAGTAAAGCGTATTATGTATTAAGAGAGTACTTTGATGATAATTTTAATTAGTCGTACCATTACATAAAGCATGTATCTTATTATTATTAATATTATTATTATTGTTAATATTTTAATTTTATTCTGCTTTGTCAAAAGATTATTCTTGGACAATAAAGCAATATATTATTATTATTATTATTATTATTATAGACACATTTACTGAACATTTGTCAGCTCTTGAGCATATTGGTCACCCCATTGCAGAATGGGATTTTATTTTGTTTTATATGCTTTTTGATCGACTCGACTCTAGCACAGCCACTCGATTTGAACTTGAGTGTGGCAACTCTTTGGAAGATCCTAATAATAAACACAAGCAATATGAAATATTATTAAATTTTCTAAAAAAGCAATGTGTAGCCCTGGATAATGTATCCCACTCTTACTCTTCAAAATTTGCGGATAAAGATAAACTTTCAAAACCTCCAAAAGGACCTCTCTCTTAAATTCTAATCCCTCTACTTGTCCCGCTTGTAAAAAACGGGTCACTTAATTTATAGTTGTCCGGAGTTTTTGCAAAAAAAATGCTGTCGAGCGATATGATTTTATCAAATCCAATAAATGGTGTACTAACTGTTTAGGCGTAAAACACACTAATACCAGATGTTCATCTCGAATGCGCTGTGCTAAATGTTCAAAGTCACACCATAGTCTTTTACATCGTGATGCACCTGCACTATCTCCCCCGCTATCTCTTCTCCCCCTACGGTAAAACCCGATGCTGAAACACAATCTGTCACTCTTTCAAATATGACGCGACACAACGGGTCTGAAGATAATCTTATTTTATTGTCCACTGCTCAGATTCGTGTTCTCGACTCTCGCGGATGCTTTCAGCAAGTACGAGTTTTGCTCGATTCCGGTAGTCAAATTAATTTTGTTACTACCAAATGTTGTAATCGCTTAGGTCTTCCTAAACGCCCTCTCTCTCTTTCTGTAAAGGGTTTGGAAAACATAACCGCCAAGGTCACTCAGGAGGTGACATGTACCTTTATTCCCAAATTAAATGTTGAACCTCGAATTACTCTTGATTTTGCTGTAATCTCTCAAATATGCGATAATATGCCTACAGCTGACTTACCCGAAAATAATTTTAAAAAATTCTCTCATTTGACCTTAGCAGATGACAAATTTAATATCTCTAGTCCGGTGGATATGCTTCTTGGTTGTGATGTCTTCGGTTTTTTGTTTAAGGAAGGTATAATCTCACATTCCATTGAGGAACCTGTAGCTCTTAATACTTATCTTGGTTGGATTATAATGGGACGTGTGCCTTTGCCAAAATTTATTGCGTCAAAGAATTCACTTTGCACTACAATTTCCTCTTCTCTGGATGATGATGTAAGGAATTTTTGGCAACTGGAACAAGTTCCCCAAGTTCTTTCTTTATCTCCTGAAGAAGTCGCCGCTGAAGAATTATTTTCCTTAACACATACTCGAGCTAATGACGGTCGCTATATAGTCAATCTTCCATTTAAAGCCTCCATAATGCCCGAATTTACAAATACCAGAGATATCGCACTTCGCAGGTTTTATTCTCTAGAGCGTCGTCTCGTTGGTAATTCTCCTCTTTATAATGATTATTGCAACTTTATGCGTGACTATCTCGATTCTGGTCACATGGAACTCGTATCACCTATGCTTAATTCTAGTTCTCAGTACTATATTCCCCACCACTGCGTTGTTCGACCAGAAAGCTTGACTACAAAACTTCGTGTAGTTTTCGATGTTTCCACCAAGGCCAGTAATAATTTGTCTTTAAATGACACTTTGTTAGTGGGGCCCAAACTACAGCAAGATATATTTTTGTTGCTTTTACGTTTTCGCCACTACCCTGTAGTTTTTACTGCTGATATAAAGCAAATGTTTCGTCAGATTAATATATTTAACCCCATAGAGATTTCCAACGCATTATCTGGAGATTTTCTAAATCTGAACCTATGCGAGACTACCGCTTAACGACAGTTACTTTTGGCTTATCTTCCTCTCCATTTCAAGCTATAAGGGTACTCGTACAATTAGCTCGTGATTATGAATCTCAATTTCCCTTAGCCGCTAAAGTTTTACAGCATGACACATATGTCGACGATATTATTTCAGGTGCCCCGGACCTTAAGTCTGCCCTATTACTCCAAAAAGAGCTTATTGAGCTTCTCTCCCTGGGTGGATTTGAGCTTAGAAAATGGGCTAGTAATACTCCTTCTCTTGTATCTCATTTTGATAAAACCCTCACTCAAGTAAATCCTCTCTCATTTGATAAAGAAAGTGAAGCTACTATAAAAATTTTAGGTTTGCAGTGGAACCCCTCCCATGATAGCTTTTCTTATAACATAGACTCCAAACATACTAAATGCACTAAAAGAAACTTGTTATCTGATCTTGCACGTATATTCGACCCACTTGGATTCTTAACTCCAATTACAGTTCTAATTAAATTATTTATACAACAATTATGGTTGTCAGGTCTTGACTGGGACGAGCCAGCCCCAGTTCGATAAGTAATACTTGGTCGTCTTTTAAACAAGATCTTTCAGTTTTATCGTCTTTCGCCTTGCCTCGTAAAATTGTTCCTCAGGACATGAAATTTTGTGAACTACACGGATTTTGTGACAGTTCAGAAAGCGCATATGCAGCTGTTATTTATCTGAGGACAGTGTCAAAAAATGAAGTAAATACTTCTTTTTTATGTGCTAGGTCAGAGTTGCACCTCTAAAGAAAATTTCTGTTCCTCGGCTTGAGTTGTGTGCAGCAGTGTTATTGGCAGATTTAATTTTTGCTGTCAAAGCAGCCTTTAAGGATATTCTAAATATTACTGAGATATATGCTTGGTCAGACTCCACTGTAGCGCTATCCTGGATACGGTCTTCCCCACATAAATGGGCTACTTTTGTTAGCAACAGGGTAACACATATTCAGGAAAAATTATCTCCAGGATTTTGGCATCATGTATCATCTGAGGAAAATTCTGCTGACTGTGCAACTCGTGGTCTTCAGCCTTCTGAGTTAATCCGGATGGAAAAATGGTGGGCGGGACCACATTTCCTAATTTCTCATTATGAGCCGTGGAGTACTCAATGTATTGAAAATAAAATTAATGCTGACGTAACTCTAGAAAGACGGAAAATCACTCTTACCACTGTTGCCCTATGGTTAATTTTTGGGATACTTTAATTGAAAAGTTCTCTTCTTTAACAAAAATTAATCGAGTATTTGCCTATTTGGCGCGTTTCATTCATAACGCTAGAAATCCCCATAATCGCTTAACTGATTCTCTTTCTTTTAATGAGCTAGACAAAGCTCTTTTAATTTTAATAAAAATATTCAAGCTGTTTTCTTTGCTAAGGAAATCAGTGAGCTCTCTAAAACCTCATCTAATTTTAAATCGCTTCCCAAATATTTTAGAAAGTTGAGTCCTTTTTAGACCAAGAGGGAGTCCTTAGGGTGGGCGGACGCTTAACCCATTCTTCTCTTTCATATGATCACTAATATCCCTGCTTACTTCCCAGTGATCATAGACTCACTCGTCTTATTATAGAATATACCCATAATAAGTATTTACACCCCGGACTTCAAACTACTCAGTATTTACTCAGCCAAAGATATTGGATACCCTCCTCAAAAGAACTATTAAAAGGTTTTGTCCTCATGTTTGCGTTGTTTTAAGTGCAACCCGTCTTCAAGCACCCCCTTATGGGTAATTTACCCCCATGCGTGTTAATAAAATAAAATGTTTTACCAAGTGTGGCGTCGACTTTGGCGGGCCATTTCTTGTTACCATGGGTAAAGTTCGAGGTGCCAAAAGCTATAAGGCATATATTTGCCTGTTTGTATGTTTAGCCACTAAGGCTCTTCATTTAGAACTCGCGACTGAGCTCTCTAGCGACGCCTTTTTGGCAGCGTTGCGGAGGTTTATTTCACGCCGTGGTCTTGTTACAGACATTTATAGTGACTGTGGTACCAATTTTGTTGGTGCTTCAAAGCAGTTACTACAAAATATGCGTAATGCTTCCTCTACGGAAGGTATCAGGTGGCATTTTAATCCACCTTCAGCTCCAAATTTCGGTGGCATTTGGGAGGCTGGCATAAAGTCGGTCAAAAAACATATTTCTCGTGTCATTGGCACGCACATTTTAACTTACGAAGAGTTTAATACTGTTTTAGTTTCTATCGAAGCCGTCTTAAACTCACGTCCACTTTGTCCGATAAGTTCGGATCCTAATGATTTAACAGTTTTAAGCCATTTTTTAAATTTACAGCCTTTAAACTCGTTTATTGAGCCTGACTTAACAGATATTAAATTGGGACGACTCTCGCGTTGGCAGCTTTTGCAGCGCATGCACCAAGATTTCTGGAAAAGATGGCAGGCAGAATATTTGCATACTCTTAATCAGCGATCAAAATGGTATGATTCTACTACAGCTATAAAAAATGATACTTTAGTGTTACTTAAAGATGAGCTTTCGCCTTCATTAAGGTGGCATTTAGGGCGTGTTGTAGATTCGCATCCAGGTGCCGAAGGTATTACTCGAGTAGTAACCGTTAAAACTCAAAGTGGATTTTTTAAACGTCCCGTCTCAAAAGTCTGTCCTTTACCCAATTGTTAAGTTTAAAAGTAAATATAAAATAATTAGTTAATAAGTTATTTCTCAGAATAAATTTATTTTTTTTCTCTGGTAAAATTGGTCATTTTAGGTGGGCGGAAATGTTTCGTCCAATCGCATATTTTCTTTTTTTTTATTTTTGTTAAAATAATCTTTTTATTTTTGGGATTTATAATGCCAAACTGAAACTATATCTTTCCTAATTATCTATTTTTCGCATAATAATTTATGTGGTTTTCGCGATATAAATTTGTGACAACCCTTATAGTACGGCCGAGAAGATCGCGCGCACTGCGAAAACGACTCCCGGTCGAAACACTTGCTCTGAGAACTCTCTCGAAAAAATATCGCCCGACCGAAGTACCGGTACGATTTATGTCGTCTTAGCCTTTTTTTTAATAATATTAAATACTGCTTGATCGGTGTGAGTGAAAGTGCTTCCAGAAAAAATATCCAGTGCCGAGAAGTCCAAGAAAACTGAACATGTGGTAAGGCCAATGTTATTTTTGGGGATTGTCAAATTTTCGATTTAATTAATATTGTTTGAATTTATTTTGCTAACTTTTAATAATCATACAGTCCACTTTTCTCTCTCGCCTACAAAGATGAAACAGTGTTGCCAGATATATCAATATGTAGTGGAATTCATCCCATTTCTTTTCACAGATAATATGACGACTTTTGGATTTATGACTTTTAAAGCGTAATTAAAAAGAGCCTTAATCCATTTAAACTATTAAAATATTACCTGGTTATCACGGGTTTTTTTGTTGTTATTTTCTTTTTCTTTTACGTGGGTATTATTTGTATTTGTAAATTTGACATATTTATTCACTAAATAAAAAAACATAGTAAATAATCCATATTACATTTTGAGTAGGAATTTACGAAATGTCATTTTGCAAAACAGCTTTCATGGGTATCTTTATTAAATTTTAACTTTTCTAAATTTGACGTGTTATGCTAGGTTAACAACGACGTTTGAAAAATTGTCAAAAGACAATATTTTGATGATTATGTGCATTAAAATGGATCTTTTATTGTATTAAATGTGAAATAAAGTAAATACTGCCTTGCTTCAAACTGCTAAATAGGAAATATTTCTAAAAAAGGAGATATCTATTTTTAAAATTCAACCGGTAAGTATTTAACTGGCAAATTATTTAAATATTTTTAAGTAGAACTTGATTTTTTTAATTGAAACTTACTTGACTGATCTCAAAGTTATTTTTACGCCGTTTATTAGTCCAAATTACCGTAAAACTTACGTTTATATTAAATAGGAATTTTTACTCTCTAGTAGATAATTTAAAATTTGACGTTAAAGTAGGGTAACTTCATAGTTTAGAATTGTACTAGGTATATCCTTGACAGATGCATTACACGTGCCTTCGAGGTTATGCATATTAGAGACAGTCTTGCCACTTGGCTAAAAAGTAATAATTACTTTATTTGTATTATACAGTGTGTTTTCGGAAGTTCTTACCAAATAAGAAAATTTTTATTTAACAACTCGAAAAAAAGTGCCTTCTTCATAAAAAACCTGCTTAATAAGAAAATACATTTTCAAAAAAATATTTGTAGGTTAGATGTACAGCGTGGCCTAAAAAACTTGTTTCCAAATTGAAATTTAGAGTATTTTTTAACTAGGGTAGAAAACTTACTAAAAGGGTGATTTCCTATGTCATTTTATGAAAAAAGTTTTTATAACCATATGTCGTTGGAGTTGCTTCGTTTCTAAAATACAAGGCGTTAATTATTTTTTAAAAGTCGGTATTTTATAAATATCTTAAATACGAAACCACATACAAAAAAATGTACAACACTAAAAATTTGTATTTTTATTTGCTTTATAGAAATAAATATACAACCTACATAAAAAGCCAGTGGCGAACATTTTTCTCTCAATAATATTGGCTGTTGTGCCCACTGAGACGCTACTGGATCCAATAAAGTTAATCTAGGTAAAACTTTACAAGCGCTTGATTTTATTAAACAAATACACCAAAATGTTTCTCTGATTCTAATCTGATTTGAACCCAGTCGATTAAGGGGTATTTAATATATTTATAAAATATCGATTTTTTTTAACTTTAACGCCCTGTATTTCAGGCAATTCCGGACATATGTTTATAGAAACTTTTCTTCATAAAATCACCCTTTAAAGTTTTGTGCCGTAGCTAGGATATACGGTGTATATTAATTTGGTAACACGACTTCTTTAAGCCACCCTGTACATCCAACATACAATTATTTTTGAGGAAATGTATTTTCTAATCAAGCAGGGCTTTTTTTTAAAAAGGCATTTTTTTCGTAAAGTAAATAAATAAAAAGTTTCTCATTTGGTAAAAACTTTCGAAGGCACGCTGTATATGTAACTAATTTTCATTTACTTTTATAGATTACCCAAGTTTTTGCTGGCTTATTACACTACTACCGAATCCTAAAAACCTTTGTTGGAATCTTTTTATTGAAAAACTCTGTACTGTTAGGTTCATAAATAAAAAATAATATGATTTCCTGAAGTTCAAGAAAAGCGTATATCGGCGTACCTAATGTAGCACTGTACAATACTTTATTCATAACTTTATTCCTTATCTAACCACCTTGACAATTTTTTAGTACAGGTGAGCGGATCCTAGCTACGTCCTTGCTTAAGTGTAAATTTTATTATTTACTACATTTAAGCAGTGGGCGAGACTTAAATATTTTTTGTCTAATCGCTACCTATTAGTGTTCACCGCACTAAAACTCAGTGTAAGGAATCAAGCTTGCACGACGTGTATACTTAGCTTATAAGTTCTACACAAACGTTAAATATTCTTGTTTATTGTTGTATACAAAGCCTTATGACAATAGCAATTTTTTTTATATAAAGTGAACTGTTTAATGGAAGTCAGGGTTTTTTCAAAGAATCATTTGTTTTTTTTATGTTTAATAAATAAGTATTCGCAACATTGCAAAACTCTATTTTGTATATTTTAAAGCAACAAGTCTAACCTTTAGTTTTAAACTCTACTTGTATCTTAAGAGACAAGCAAAATTTTTAAATCAACACTTTAAATACAAAAACTAAACAAAAGTTTAACTTCCAAAAATGTAAACGACAAGTTAAAAAATAAAAGATAAAGTAAAAAATTCTATTTTTCTTTTTTTTTTGATTATTAATGACAGTTCAAAATTCCTATTCCTATTTTTATTATCTAAAATAATTAAGGAATTGTTCCTCCTTCAGGGAAATGAGAGCTGAAGCTAATTAAATTAATACTTTTTTATTCAACCGAAAAATGCATATAATAAAATTAAATTAATGGTGATATTGGGAATTTGGGCACCCATTACGTAATTCTTTCAAAATATCATATTTTTCTTAAATACAAACTCATTAAAATTGGGTAGTGTTCTCCATAGCGTCGTATTTAAAAATTATTGAAATTTTCTATTTTACTTTTGTACTATTTTTTGTACATATGCAACATAAGCAGCAACCCCAGAAAGATCCCGATTGACCACAGTACCCTCTAGTGACATATTTAGAACTATAATTTAGACAAAAATCAAGCCCGTTTTGAAAGCATGTCGATTACATTCCTTCTTCAAGGTCTCCTTAGCTATTACTATGACATACTTTACATGCATTACTTGCTTTAAAAGACTCCCGCGGTGTTTCTTGAAAAAAAAATATTATAACGCCATTTTTAATAATTCTGTTTTAATCCCCGGTTACACATTTTTTTTAATAAACAATTAAAGTAATGAAACGAAATACCATTAATTAATTTAATAAGTAGTCCTTAGACAAGGTGTTGTTTTAATATGGCATTTTGTTAAACATTCTAAATCCCATTAGTTTAATCGTTTACAATGTTTTATACAACCAGGGGTAGAGATTTTACCAAATTATCTTAACGTGACATCTTTTAGCAATATTTTACCGTATTGTAGTAGAAAAGTGCTGGCACAAAGAAAGACTAATGCCGCATATCTTTATTACTGGAATAATAATAAACTGTTAATATTAAATATTTGGTATAAATTTTACATATACGTCTTAATCTACCTGCAGCACCTTTTGACAGTACCATGACCAACAAGGAGATATTTAAACATTACGGGACCCTGTATCAGGTAGCTATATTAATTTTTTGATATAAAGTATATGCCTTTGTTAATATTTTATTTTAAATTAATGTAATTTAAACTAAACTAATTTGTGGATTCTCCAAAGATAAAAAAAATACTTATCAAAAATAAGATTTGTACATTTCATTTATGGACTAGAAAAATATTTATAGCACAATTTGAGAAATTTTGTACTAAAGAAAACATTTCTTAAAACATGTTTGTTGAAATGAATCACAAGTTTTTCATCATCTATGTCAAAAATTTCCGCTGCTCCATGTTACCAAATTATTTTTAAGACTAAACATGTATTATACATTAAAAATTACTAATAGAACTTTAAATACTTCAAAAAATGTGACAAAACAAAACGAAAAGTAAAAATGTTGTCACATTTTTAGTAAGTGATATTTTTTAATAAATGAATATTATTCATAATTCCCAATAAGTGTATTATTCTTTTGTCCCGTTTTACCGCATGAAAAATAAGCTGCATAATTAGTTACTATAAAGGTATCTCTCCTTAGCGCCTTGTTGCGGTTTAGCTTTTTACAAACCAAAAATATCACGATCGATGGATTGGTGCAGATTAATCAATCATTCTTTCTGAAGGTCACAGAAACAAGTAAGCGTATTTCGCCGCACTTTCGCATCTGGTTATTCTGATAATTTGTGCTACAGGCCTAAACCAGGAACCAGAGGCTGAATATGGCTAACAATAGGCTACATTGTAAATGGTTTGATGATTTTCAACTTCTGTTCCACCTGTTTTTGCAATAACTTACCGTTTACGAAAAAATTCAAAAACTGAGCATACTACCTTATAGGTGGCGCGGAAATATCATGCAATCTCTGAAAGGGTGATTCGTAACAAAAAAAGTAATAGAACATTTTTTTGTAGAGAATTTAATGATTTGCAACTTTTGCTTTACATATTTTTTCAAAAACACTTAACCTAAAAACCTATTTTTTTTTACCTTTGACCTTGAATAACTTTTTTAGCAGACATAGGATCGATGGAGACGTTTGATATATGAGGGGCTAGTTTCAAAATGTAGAATCTCCAAAATAAGATTGTTATGTTATACCTAATAAAAAATGAACAAAGAACTTATACATTGAATGTAATGCATTCTTTCTTACGTTTGAACACTCCGTTATGGAGTTGGAAATTCAGAGCTGAAAAATACAATTATTGGGACATTTATATTACTGTTGTATTAAAAAGTATAAATGCAGATTGTACACCTTAAAACTAGGCCCCTCATATTATTTATAATCGTAAACTTAAGGTCTATGCAATTTTTTATAAGGTACGAATAAATCCAATTTGATTTTCATATTTTAAGAAAACTAGAAATTTAACACCCGGTATATACATTAAAGCTATTAAAATACCTGTCTCTATCCCTGCTTCTTCGATTGCTCCTAAATAAATCTCTCTCTCGACTGTGACGACGATTTTTATGATTGTTTCTTTCCGAACTGGGTTCTCTTCTGATTTTATAACGTAAATCTTCATATTTAATCTTTCTTTCTCTGCTTCGACTTCGTTCTCTACTATCACTTCTCAGCCGTTTAGATCTGCTTTTATCATTCTCTTTAATTTTAAGTTTTTATTTTTTTTGTATCAGCATCAGAATCCGTAATTTCTCCTTCTTCTTCTTTAATTTTCTTTTTGTTATCACCAACTGAAAACTGAATATTTTTACTTTTTATTTTACTTTTGGAACCGACATTAACTGATTCGTAAGTGTCTTCTTCTTTTTTCTCCGACTTTATCTTTTCTTCTTCTTTATTAATTTGATATTTAATTGCTGGCAGCAGTTCTGGTATATCTAAAAGGTATGTAAAAATACTTACGGTATAAAGAAAATATAATAATGAACTATAAACATAAAAATAAATTATACTATTAAATTAGGGCCAACAAATAGTCATAATAATGATAATATTTAT
The DNA here is from genome assembly GCA_014170235.1 of Listronotus bonariensis. Taxonomy (NCBI): domain Eukaryota; kingdom Metazoa; phylum Arthropoda; class Insecta; order Coleoptera; family Curculionidae; genus Listronotus; species Listronotus bonariensis. The sequence continues at coordinate 195,151 of JACEGR010000088.1, forward strand.
AACTATAATTTGCTAAATAGTTAGGATATTTAAATTATAAAATAGATTCAGAGTTTTTATCAGTACATAGGGGGTGTCGGGTGTCCACAAGTTAATGTTACAAATGTCTGATTCTAAAATATTAGAATTTAACCAAACATACCTATGTAGGGCTGGCAAAAACCGAAAAAAGCAAAACCAGTTTTTAAAAAACCGGTTTCGGGTAAAACCGATTAACCGAATATTTAAAAACCGGTTTTTAAAACCGAAACCGGTTTTCAAAATCGAAAAACCGACACCGGTTTTTAAAACCGAATATGGTTTTCAAAATCGAAAAACCGAAAACGGTTTTCAACTAAACAAAAAAATCGGGGTTCTCATTTGAAAAAACAAAGTTGATATGAATATGACCTTAAAATTGTAGCCAAGGTCACAAACTAGTGATACCAATAAATTTGTCCCTTTATTTCGAAGAAGTTTTACTTGAAACATTTTTTCCAAAATGCGCCGTTTTCGGTTATTTGCCCGTCTTAGGTTAAATGGATTTCCCCTATATAATCTGCCAACCAATATCCAATTTACAAAATAAACGGTATTTATATTTTTTAGATATAAACCGCAATCAACCAAAACCGATTAATTAATATTCGAAGAACCGGTTTTCGGTTTTGGTTTAATTATCTAAAAACTGGTATTTAAAAACCGATTATCCGAAAAACCGGTTTTTCAAAACCGGTTAACCGGTATTCTAAAACCGATTTTTAAAACCGATACACCAGTATTGGAAAACCAGTTTTCGAATAACGATTTTAGCCAAAACCGCGGTTAACCGAAAACCGGCTAACCGAAAAACCGGTTTCGGTTACCAGCACTATACCTATGTTCAATAAAGAAGACACAGAGTGTCAAAGTGAAAAATATTTTTAATTTATGCCGATCATATTTGATACATTTTAAATATTTTAATAAAACTTGATATCTGAGGGTTTTTTGACATGAGGTATTTAGATCCGATGTTATAGTATTCAGAATACATTTTGGCGGTATTCGAATACATTTGTGTGTTTGGTATTCGGCAGAATACTTTTTTGGTTAGTATTCGGTATTCTGTATTTGAATACTTTTGAAGTATTTCACGAATATATTTTTGAGTATTCATGTAAGCAGTATTCGAATACTAAAATTTGTCAAAATTGTCATGAGTAGAATACCAAAAGGGATAAAAAGTAGTTAAAAATAAGGTAAGTATTCTAGTAATCGAATCTTTTTTCCAATATTCAAACACTGCATAATATAAGAAGATTTATATTTTGTATTATATTATTATGTCTATTTTTTCAGATTTGTTCTAAATCATTTATTATGTAAGCAGTTTTTTAAATATGTAGAAGTCGTTTTTATTTTTGGATGAAAAAATATGTGAAATAAAAAGGAAGAATAATAAATGAATTGCTATTTAACTATTTCTCCTAGCTCCTTTTTTAGTAAAAAGAACCAAGTGCAGACCATCATCCGGGTGTATGCCAATGACTGCTCCTCCCGTTGACTAAATACAGGGTTGCCGACCATATTTTTACCCATTTTTTTATATGTCTGGGTTTTCCTTTAGATACTAGGTGCTTTGGTCACGGAGGTAGTTAGTTTATTTAAAAATTGGACTAAGTGTATTTTGATATTGAATAAAGCCATTTATATTATCTGCCAAAACGGTGAAAGGCATAGTTTGACAGTGGATCTCACATACTGGGTAAAATTCGTTTTAATTTAAAATTATTTAATGAAATAATTTTAACTTTCATACTTTTATACTTATAATACATATAATCTGCATACTCTTTCATAAAAAGACATGTGCAGGCACTTCTTTATCTGTACAAAATTTTATATAATGAAATTCACCATCCAGCGTTTTTGTCACTTATTCCTTATAGGTACTGCTAGATTTTCTAACACGTTTTATCAGCAGGGGTTGAAAGGGATAATAACCTAATAAATTCTTGTATAGAATTTCCACTGGTTATAATGGGGTCCAGGCTCATTGCGATATTTTTCAGTTGTAGTGTTGGCTCATTTAAAACTGTTCTTAACCAGATCCTAGAAGATTAATTTGAAAGTTTGTTGATTTACTTTTCCTATTTTTATTAACACCTTTGAGTACTTTTCCAATGTTTGCTAATTATTTTATTGTGTTTTATTGTCAATTAACTTTTATTTGTCCCAGCGCGAAATCCTCCCCTCTTTCTTTCTCTCTCTCTCTCTCTCTCTCTCCCTCTCTGGTAAAAAAACAGAAAATATATATAAAAATGAAGTGTTTTATTAGTGACTTTTTATTAATTTTACTTAAAATAAATCCCTAATTAATAACAATTGCTATTATTTCCTTAATTTATGGGTTTTATGTTAGTTCTTCGAGTGATTCAAAGTGACGTATTTTATAAGTTTACTCTTGGTCCACATGCAACAATAGTATACAGGGTGTTTCCTAACAACGGTACAGAAACTTCAAGGTGTGATTTCATATATTATTTTTGATTTTTTTTATAAATGTATGTCCGGAGTTGCTTCCTTACTGAGAGGTACAGGGCGTTAAAAATTAAGAAAAAATAAGTTTTTTCTAAGTATTTTAAATTTGCTTAAGCCGATTTGGATAAAATTTGGTACATTTATTTGAAGGTATAAAGCGGTTATTTAGCCCTAGTCATATTGTTATTATTGGGTCCGGTGACATCTCAGTGGGCAACGCAACTTATATTATTGAGAAAAAAAGTACGCCACTGACTTTTTTAACGTTTTTATATATATTTTTTTATATTTAAGCAATTAATATTACAACTTTTTGGTCTATTATATTTTCTTCGTATCTCGCTTTATTTTCTAGAAAAAAAAATTGAAGGCTCTAAGTAATACTAAAAACTATCCATAAACAGCATAACATAAAATCCAAAATTAAAAAATAAACAATTTTGACCTTAGTAGATAAAGAAAATGACGATCCATTTTTTAACAAATAATAGTTTATTTTTTATTTTTGTTTCTTTACCATGTCGTCTATGGGTACTTTTTAGAAGAAATTAAAGTGGATTTAATTTTTTCTCTAAAACCAAGGTAAATAAAAAAATACAAGATACTAAACAATTGTATTTATAATTGCTTAATTATAAAAAAATATATAAAAACGTCAAAAAAGTCAGTGGCGTACTTTTTTTCTTAATAGTATAAGATGCGGTGCTCACGTTTTTATATTTTTTCGGTGCCCACTGAGACGCCAATGGACCCAATAATAACAATCTGATTAGGGCTAAATAAGCGCCTTCTTACTTTAAATAAATGTATCAAATTTTATCCAAAACGGCCCAAGCATATTCAAAATATTTGTAAAAAACTAATTTTTTCCTAAATTTTAACGCCCTGTATCTCAGTAAGGAAGAAACTCTGCACATATGTTTATAGGAACTCCTTTTCATAAAATAACATAAGGAATCACACCTTGAATTTTCGTACCGTTTTTAGAAAACATCCTGTTAATATCTTCATATTACTAAAAAACGCTTTTATTTAAATAAATGAAGTTTTAAAAATTAATTTATGGGTATACTACTTATTAAGAAAAAATATGCTATGTTTTATTAATTTGTCTAGTTTGGCATTTTTTAAAATATATATTGGTCTCCGTCGGACAAGCACTATATTTTTTAAAATCAAAATATAAATGGCGTAGTGTGTACTGTCTGTCGATAAGTCGGTATTCTTGGTAAATGATTACGACCCTTGGCAATTTTTTATCATAACTGCGGCCTTATAAGTAGATATGCAATGCCGGTTCTAGCACAATAGGGGTAGTTTTTCCCATGTACTTCTTATGGGAGAAATTTAAGTTTCGATCTGCAATTTTATCGCCATCCCAACCCCTAACGCAAAATTAGAATTTTTCATGCCCTAAGTCACCACGTGCTAGATAGGGGTAGTTTTCGTAACTATCGATGACGTTATCACCTAAACTCAAAATTGAAACGACAGTAGTGTAAGGGTCACCTATGTGTGGGAACTGTTTGGGACCGTGGGAAAATTGTGGTGCGGGGGCGTGGCGCGTGGGAAAATTGCGGTTTACGTCACACATTAGGAATCTTAGGCGACGCCTATTTTAGGGTTCTGCGCATGCGTCAAATCTCTGACGTCATATTTAGGAATCTTGTGTGACGCATTATTTAGGGCGTGGTCAATCTGTCAAATGTCACCTGTCATATGTCAAAAATCACGTGACCTTGAAAATGGCGCCTGTCAGCTGTCACCTGTCATATTTCGTGAACCACGTGGTGTCTGCTTACGTGTATGAGATGTATCGTAGGGTCTTCCGCATGCGTTAAAACATGGCGCCTGTCAGCTGTCACCTGTCATATTTGCTTCGCGAACCAAGTGGTGTCTGCTTACGTGTATGAGATGTATCGTAGGGTCTTACGCATGCGTTAAAAACAGCGCCTGTCAGCTGTCAGCTATCACTTGTCATATCTCGCAAATCACGTGGTGTCTGCTTACGTGTGTGAGATAAAGGCATTACGCATGTGCGAAAAATGATGTCAATATAACCTAGAAATAAGGCGTTGATTGAAATGACTGACTAAATTTATACGGATAAGCCTTCGGCCCCACGCCTAGGACTCCGGGCCCCACGTTTAGGGCGCAGGGCTTCACGTCTCGCACGTGGGGGCCCCACGATCGCAGTGAAGTTAGCTTCATACGTCATTACGTTAAACTAGCCAACATAACCTTAAAGTTAGTTTAGGTTCTTAGACATGCGCAAAAAATGACATCAACATAACCTCGAACTTAGGGCCTTACGCATGCGCGAAATAAAATGACGTCATACGGCAAGCTTAAAATAACAACACCTAAAATTTTGATCTGTCTTAAAGTGCGTTGACATAACCTAGAAATAGGGACGTGGACCGAATATGCAATAAAATCGTCATTTTCCATGGTCGTCAGAAAATAGCCTTGTTTGGGTTCAAATGAAAGGTTTTGACTTGTAGATTACTAATTAGGCATTTTTAACGATTTTTATTTTGTAACTTTCTTATTTATGAATATTTTTAAAAATTTTAACTTATTTAGATTCCTTGAAGTCTCTAGATACCGAATCTGCAATAAAATCGTCATTTCCGGTCGCAACTTCCGGTCGTCAAAAAGTAGTCTTGTTTGGGTTTAAATGAAAGGTCTTGACTTGGAGATTACGAATTAAGCATTTTTAACAATTTTTATGATTTTTAGCTATTTAATTATCACTTGTTTTGCAGAATTATGTTTAAATGTGAATATTGTAACCGCGAATTCACCCGAAAAGACAATTTTAAACGACATGGCGACTGTCGGACTGCAGCCAAAGTCTGCGAGCACCGGGCTTTAGCGGGGATTGCCGTATTTTAGAAAAACGGTGCCGTATTTTAGAAAAACAGTGCCATATTTTAGAAAAACAGTGCCGTATTTTAGAAAAAACGGTGCCGTATTTTAGAAAAAACGGTGCCGTATTTTAGAAAAGAAGTGCCGTATTTTAGAAAAACAGTGCCGTATTTTAGAAAACGGTGCCGTATTTTAGAAAAACAGTGCCGTATTTTAGAAAAACAGTGCCGTATTTTAGAAAAACGGTAAAGCCCGGTGCTCGCAGACTTTGGCTGCAGTCCGACAGTCGCCATGTCGTTTAAAATTGTCTTTTCGGGTGAATTCGCGGTTACAATATTCACATTTAAACATAATTCTGCAAAACAAGTGATAATTAAATAGCTAAAAATCATAAAAATTGTTAAAAATGCTTAATTCGTAATCTCCAAGTCAAGACCTTTCATTTAAACCCAAACAAGACTACTTTTTGACGACCGGAAATTGCGACCGGAAATGACGATATTATTGCAGATTCGGTATCTAGAGGCTTCAAGGAATCTAAATAACTTAAAATTTTTAAAAAATATTCATAAATAAGAAAGTTACAAAATAAAAATCGTTAAAAATGCCTAATTAGTAATCTACAAGTCAAAACCTTTCATTTGAACCCAAACAAGGCTATTTTCTGACGACCGGAAGTTGCGACCGGAAATGACGATTTTATTGCATATTTGGTCCACGTCCCTATTTCTAGGTTATGTCAACGCACTTTAAGACAGATCAAAATTGTAGGTGTTATTTTAAGCTTGCCGTATGACGTCATTTTATTTCGCGCATGCGGAAGGCCCTAAGTTTGAGGTTATGTTGATGTCATTTTTTGCGCATGTCTAAGAACCTAAACTAACTTTAAGGTTATGTTGGCTAGTTTAACGTAATGACGTATGAAGCTAACTTCACTGCGATCGTGGGGCCCCCAGGGCTTAGACGTGAAGCCCTGAGCCCTAAACGTGGGGCCCGGAGTCCTAGGCGTGGGGCCGAAGGCTTATCCGTATAAATTTAGTCAGTCATTTCAATCAACGCCTTATTTCTAGGTTATATTGACATCATTTTTCGCACATGCGTAATGCCTTATCTCACACACGTAAGCAGACACCACGTGATTTGCGAGATATGACAAGTGACAGCTGACAGCTTACAGGCGCTGTTTTTAACGCATGCGTAAGACCCTACGATACATCTCATACACGTAAGCAGACACCACGTGGTTCGCGAAATATGACAGGTGACAGCTGACAGGCGCCATGTTTTAACGCATGCGTAAGACCCTACGATACATCTCATACACGTAAGCAGACACCACGTGGTTCACGAAATATGACAGGTGACAGCTGACAGGCGCCATTTTCAAGGTCACGTGATTTTTGACATATGACAGGTGACATTTGACAGATTGACCACGCCCTAAATAATGCGTCACACAAGATTCCTAAATATGACGTCAGAGATTTGACGCATGAGCAGTACCCTAAAATAGGCGTCGCCCAAGATTCCTAATGTGTGACGTAAACCGCAATTATCCCACGCGCCACGCCCCCGCACCACAATTTTCCCACGGTCTCAAAAAGTTCCCACACATAGGTTACCCCTTACACTACTAACGACCTATAAATTAAAAAAGTTTGGAGCCTTTACTGGGATTGGAACTCGAGCCGCCTGCGTGACAGCCCACCGCTATAACCACTAGACTACGAGGGACCTAATAATTAAATTGTTAAATCAGTTACAACTTTATTTATTGGCATTAATTGCAGGCACGTGAATTAAATAAATATATTGACAAAATGGCACGTGCCTACGTTATTAGGCTAAACTTTTAGAAGTTTTAAAGTAATAAAACTAAAGAATAGTCGCTATCAGGCCGAACCGGCAACACCGCATTTATAATTTTTGTATAAGTAAACCACGTGTGATAAAGCATCATTAGTAAGGCTTATCTTCTGCATGGATACCGCTAACCCATCCGGCTAATTAAAAATGATTCACAATTGCGGCCAAGCCATTTTTCAATAAATAGAATTTAATCAGAAAAAGAGGCTACAATATCGCTAAAAAACCCAACATGTTTATGCACTGTAAAATGTAAAACGTTCTTATCAATATCTACATCCGCCTATAAAAATTCCAGTTTTATTAATATTATGCAAAAAAAATCAGCATATTAAAAATTAACTAGTACCCAAAAATGCACACTCTAAATATAGCCAAATCAAATTACATAATTTTTCTAAAAAAAAATGTATATTTGTGCATATTATGCGTGTATAAAGCAGTTTTCAAAAAAGCAATAAACCGCTTAACCCAGCGCGAATTAAAAAGATATTCATAAAAACCGAGCAGCAAATCACCCGAAAAAGAATAAAAACAAAATAAAAAAACGGGTATAGTTTGCCGGATGTATGAATAGTAAATACCGGCATAATACATTTAAGATACCCTGTATATCGATATTAGCAGTAGATAAAAAGAATTTAAAAATTATGAATAATCATTGCCGATAAAAAGACGTTTCCAAATATTTTTAAAACAACGACATAAAGATGTAATTTCTTAGTTGTAAAGATGTGAAAGTAATAGTGGTAAAATTTAAAATAAGACGTCATTACCCCCGCGCCTTCGACGTCATTACCCCCACACCTTCGCATCACACATAAGCACAGGGGACCCCACGTGCTGAGGGGGATGTAGGTGACAGTTATAATAGCAGAAAAAATATATATTTTTAATTATCGGTAAAAAATGAATTTAGCGGACGTAAAAACCGTAGTAAATGAAATAAAATAAACACCTCCCCACAGAAATACAAGCCATTATATTTGCCTAATATTTTTAAAATTTAGTAGGTACAGAACAGCGATAAGTATCAACGTAGCGCATAAAAAGGGTACGTATATCAATTATTTATTATTTGATAAAAAAGTTCAAACACTTACCCGTGTATACACCATGAATCAGGTCGTTGCATAATGTGGATTTTGAATTTTTGTAAAAAAATAAAAAAATAATATTTTGGTAATCTTGTATAACTTCCGCACCACAAACATCCAAATATGCGGTTCTTATAGGATCTTGGACATGCCATTTAAACACATGTAAATTTTGTAGTCAAACATGGACAAAGAAGTAACCTATGGACAATTAAGTATATATTGGACAAAATCTCATAGCGTTTATATGGGAATTTTGTTAAAGATAATGGGCAAAGTCTGATATGGACAGGGGAAATTTCGGCAAGAAAACAATATATTTATTTTAACGTACATTATTTATTCTACTAATTCTTAAATTACAAGAGACTAATAAGTCTTACAATTGATTCTCTTTGTAATTCAGCTTTTTTATTTAGTCCTAACTCTAACAGTTGTTTAATTAATCGTTGCTTTTCAATTTGTTTTTCTTCGTACATTTTCCTGATGGAAAGTCCTTTTTCTGTTTTGTAAAATTCTCTTCGTTTTTCATTAGCTTGTTGCCTTTTTCTAACGCCTTCATCGCCTCTGGCACAACAGCAAGTGGATTTTTCATGAAGTTCGTAGGGTGATGTGTATTTTGAAATATCTGAAACTCCATTTGAAGCAATTATTGATATTTCATCTCGAACAGCGCCACATCGTTTTCCTCGTGAATGTAACCAATCTTCGTTAAAACATTTTCTAGAGTAATGAGCATGAGGAGTTCCTTGTAAACCATCGAGATCTCGTCTTAGAGGTTACTGACCATCTGCACAAGCTATGTATCGTAGTACGCCGATTGCATGATCCAAACACAAGATTTTCTTAATGTTGTTTTGGAATGAAGTCTTTTCCAAGTCTTTGTAGTCGTTTTTCAATGCTAAGACTGTTTTTCCATTCGTAAAAATTGAATTAAGGCATGGAATATGCTCATGCGCGGTACTTCCATCATCAGCTACAAGATGACATCGACACAATGAATACCATTTTAGATCAGGCAAACCTATCATTAAACCAACATCAACTTCGTTTAGTAGTTAAATGATACCATTCTTGATTGCATTGCTCGTAATCCTCGGCAACTTTACTTGGAGACAAAGGATTTACTTCGTTGATGTTTAGGAGTGTGTAGAAATCTGTATTAGATACAACAGACATTTTAGGATAGATTTAATGATTTTTAAACTAAGCACAATGTTTTACTTTGAATGTCTACGACAGACTGACCAAGTCTCTCTGGACTTATCTAATATATGTATTTACAATTATGACGCCTGCGCAAAAGTCTAAACATGAACAGGTAATTAAATATGAACAGCAGAATAAACAGCTGAACAGCCCACTGTATTTTAAAAAGCGATTTTAATACAGCCCGTATTTTAAAAAACGGTGCCGTATTTTAGAAAAACGGCGCCGTATTTTTAAATACGGCACCGTTTTTCTAAAATACGGCAACCGTTTTTTAAAATAGGGCCGTATTTTGAAATACAGGGCTGTTCAGGGATTTATTTTGCTGTTCATATTTAATTACCTGTTCATGTTTAGACTTTTGCGCAGGCGTCATAATTGTAAATACATATATTAGATAAGTCCAGAGAGACTTGGTCAGTCTGTCGTAGACATTCAAAGTGAAACATTGTGCTTAACAATCATTAAATCTATCCTAAAATGTCTGTTGTATCTAATACAGATTTCTACACACTCCTAAACATCAACGAAGTAAATCCTTTGTCTCCAAGTAAAGTTGCCGAGGATTACGAGCAATGCAATCAAGAATGGTATCATTTAACTACTAAACGAAGTTGATGTTGGTTTAATGATAGGTTTGCCTGATCTAAAATGGTATTCATTGTGTCGATGTCATCTTGTAGCTGATGATGGAAGTACCGCGCATGAGCATATTCATGCCTTAATTCATTTTACGAATGGAAAAACAGTCTTAGCATTGAAAAACGACTACAAAGACTTGGAAAAGACTTCATTCCAAAACAACATTAAAAAAAAATTGTGTTTGGATCATGCAATCGGCGTACTACGATACATAGCTTGTGCAGATGGTCAGTAACCTCTAAGACGAGATCTCGATGGTTTACAAGGAACTCCTCATGCTCATTACTCTAGAAAATGTTTTAACGAAGATTGGTTACATTCACGAGGAAAACGATGTGGCGCTGTTCGAGATGAAATATCAATAATTGCTTCAAATGGAGTTTCAGATATTTCAAAATACACATCACCCTACGAACTTCATGAAAAATCCACTTGCTGTTGTGCCAGAGGCGATGAAGGCGTTAGAAAAAGGCAACAAGCTAATGAAAAACGAAGAGAATTTTACAAAACAGAAAAAGGACTTTCCATCAGGAAAATGTACGAAGAAAAACAAATTGAAAAGCAACGATTAATTAAACAACTGTTAGAGTTAGGACTAAATAAAAAAGCTGAATTACAAAGAGAATCAATTGTAAGACTTATTAGTCTCTTGTAATTTAAGAATTAGTAGAATAAATAATGTACGTTAAAATAAATATATTGTTTTCTTGCCGAAATTTCCCCTGTCCATATCAGACTTTGCCCATTATCTTTAACAAAATTCCCATATAAACGCTATGAGATTTTGTCCAATATATACTTAATTGTCCATAGGTTACTTCTTTGTCCATGTTTGACTACAAAATTTACATGTGTTTAAATGGCATGTCCAAGATCCTATAAGAACCGCATATTTGGATGTTTGTGGTGCGGAAGTTATACAAGATTACCAAAATATTATTTTTTTATTTTTTTTTACAAAAATTCAAAATCCACATTATGCAACGACCTGATTCATGGTGTATACACGGGTAAGTGTTTGAACTTTTTATCAAATAATAAATAATTGATATACGTACCCTTTTTATGCGCTACGTTGATACTTATCGCTGTTCTGTACCTACTAAATTTTAAAAAATATTAGGCAAATATAATGGCTTGTATTTCTGTGGGGAGGTGTTTATTTTATTTCATTTACTACGGTTTTTACGTCCGCTAAATTCATTTTTACCGATAATTAAAAAATATATATTTTTTCTGCTATTATAACTGTCAACTACATCCCCCCAGCACGTGGGGTCCCCTGTGCTTATATGTGATGCGAAGGTGTGGGGCGAAGGCGCGGGGGTAATGACGTCTTATTTTAAATTTTTACCACTATTTACTTTCACATCTTTACAACTAAGAAATTACATCTTTTTATGTCGTTGTTTTAAAAAGTATTTGGAAACGTCTTTTTATCGGCAATGATTATTCATAATTTTTAAATTCTTTTTATCTACTGCTAATAGCGATATACAGGGTATCTTAAATGTATTATGCCGGTATTTACTATTCATACATCCGGCAAACTATAGCCGTTTTTTTATTTTATTTTTATTCTTTTTCGGGTGATTTGCTGCTCGGTTTTTATGAATATCTTTTTAATTTGCGCTGGGTTAAGCGGTTTATTGCTTTTTGAAAACTGCTTTATATACGCATAATATGCACAAATATCTGACACATACAGGTGCAACAAGCATCTAGGTGTCATTAACTAAATTAAAAATGCATTTTTGTTAAGTTTAAAAAATTTATATTTGTAAAAAATTGTAGTTAATAATTAATCAATAAACAATAAACAATATACATTTTTTTTAGAAAAATTATGTAATTTGATTTGGCTATATTTAGAGTGTGCATTTTTGGGTACTAGTTAATTTTTAATATGCTGATTTTTTTTTGCATAATATTAATAAAACTGGAATTTTTATAGGCGGATGTAGATATTGATAAGAACGTTTTACATTTTACAGTGCATAAACATGTTGGGTTTTTTAGCGATATTGTAGCCTCTTTTTCTGTTTAAATTCTATTTATTGAAAAATGGCTTGGCCGCAATTGTGAATCATTTTTAATTAGCCGAATGGGTTAGCGGTATCCATGCAGAAGATAAGCCTTACTAATGATGCTTTATCACACGTGGTTTACTTATGCAAAAATTATAAATGCGGTGTTGCCGGTTCGGCCTGATAGCGACTATTCTTTAGTTTTATTACTTTAAAACTTCTAAAAGTTTAGCCTAATAACGTAGGAGCCATTTTGTCAATATATTTATTTAATTCACATGCCTGCAATTAATGCCAATAAATAAAGTTGTAACTGATTTAACAATTTAATTATTAGGTCCCTCGTAGTCTAGTGGTTATAGCAGTGGGCTGTCACGCAGGCGGCTCGAGTTCCAATCCCAGTAAAGGCTCCAAACTTTTTTTAATTTATAGGTCGTTTCAATTTTGAGTTTAGGTGATGACGTCATCGATGGTTACGAAAACTACCCCTATCTAGCACGTGGTGACTTAGGGTATGAAAAATTCTAATTTTGCGTTGGGGGTTGGGATGGCGATAAAATTGCAGATCGAACCTTAAATTTCTCCCATAAGAAATACATGGGAAAAACTACCCCTATTGTGCTAGAACCGGCATTGCATATCTACTCTTACACGCAAGTTTCGCCAAAAAAAGTTGTTGGCTTTAATACGTGCCCGTCGGAGAACCAGCAGCAATATGTAAATAATTAACATTTTTTAAATAAATTATTGTGTTTAGATCGTACTTTATATAAATATTACTGTAAGCATAAAAAAATCCAAAAATAAAATATGTTCTATCAGACAGTTCAAGGTTTAAAATATTCAAAAAAACGTCCGTTAGACAACTAGTCTCTTGGAAAACCAGTCACTTGAATAACTGAGTAAGTTATTAATAAACTATGGTGTTTTTAATAGTATTTGATCTACATTTTACTGTAAGCATAAAAAGAACAAAAATTAACTATATGCTATTAGACAGTTTAAACTTTTAAAAATGTCCGTCGGACAACCAGTCTCTTGAAAAATCAGTCGCTTGTATAACTGAATGGTTGTCCGTAGGATAATTTAATTGTCATTGGGATATGGTAATATGGCTGGTAGTGACCTTGCTTTTTAATCCTGGTTGTTTTGGGTTCGAATTTTATGTCCCGGAGACGTACCTAATGTGGATTTTTCTGCTTTGATTGTTGAAACTAATTAAAGTGCTCTGGTTATTGCAGATTACAATTAATTAATTAATGACCTATAATTTAAAATAAATAAATATTACAAAAAAAAGTTTATAAATAAACAAAAATTTTAAAACTGGGACAAAAAAAAGTTGATTAACCCATATACAATGACCGGCAAAATGTTAAACGTATGGAAAAAATAATATTAAGGGAATTTCCGAATTTTCTTTTCTGGTGATCTCTGTAAGTCCAATAACCTAAAAATCTATTTTGACCTATGTCATATGAACAGAGGTATAGCGGCAAATTTTAAAAACCAAATTGATGGACAAAATATCAAAAAAACTCCAAAAGTAAAATGTGCTTAGAATTTAATTCTAGCGCTGAACGCAAAGTTTAAAACATGTATTAAAAAAAATAATAATATTCCATGTCTTTTATTTTTTTTAACCAAACTAGCTTTATTTAGCTAAACCACTGATCTCGATGGATAGCCAATGCTTTATCAACTGCGCGAAACAAACGTTACGATTGGCGCGCGAATAAATAATTAAAAATACATTTACATCAAAAACGTCTAATACGCTATATATCAATTGTTGTCGTATTTGAGAAAAGAAAGTATTAAAAGCAGCTCCGGATCTAGGAGGGAGGGGCAAACGGTAGTGTCTGTCCCGGCTGACACCTTCCAGGGGCGGCAAATTGAAGCATGGAATGTATAAAAAAGTGGCGATTGTAAGAGAGAAAGACTTTTTTGGTCTTTACTTAATTTGTTATTATACATGGGTATTTTAAAAGAGAAGACTATTTTTGCTCTTCAAATAAAAAAAAGGCCGAGGGGGCAGCATACGGCAAGTTTTGTCTCCTTTTACAAAAAAATGAAGATTCGGGGCTGATAAAGAGAAACTATAATAGGTATATCAACTAATATAATGTATTACATGAGTTTTTACAATGTGACATAATTAATGAAACGTTATCACCTGATTTGCTACTCTGACAGTTTTAAATAATTGGAACGTAATAAGTATTTTTTAACTATTCTAATAAGTATATCGACAAAAGCGTTTACGTTATTTATTGTAACATAATTTCAAATTCTGTTCCTAATCTCTCTTTAATATGTTCTGAACTCTAAATGTGTAATGATATGTAAATGTCCAATTTTTCTCTAGCTAAATTTTATATTAATTTTTCCACCATAATACTTTCTTCGCCCCTATTAGTGCTTTTTATTACTGAAGGTTAGGGGGCTATTTTTAAAATGTTTTTATGCCATTCTTAGAAGTTGTTGGACGGACATTCTCCTGCTCTGATATTGCGAAACCACGACATTGTTGTTTGGCCGATTCCTTTTTTTCTCCTGTATCTTGCCTCGACTTACACTATTCTACAAAATAAAAGAAAAGTATTGAAACCAGAAATGTGATATATGCTAAACTCGTAACCTCAAAATATCGGAATATAAATTCAGCAATTTTTTAAAGCTTTTTTGCAAAGTACTGAATATTGGTGGGTGCTCAAGAACAACTTACCCTTGATTCAAGTTCAGAACCTAAATACAAAACGTATTTTGCATATCTGGGTCACCATCAATTTTTCATTCTTGAATAAAGATTTTAAGATTTTTAAATTAATTAATGATTTAAAAAATATTTAAGTCCGGTACTGAATATGACTTTAATGCGCATGTACTCCAAACCATCGGGATGGTTTAATGCGTGAGATCGTAAAATTCCGTAAAAGGCAACTAACCACTGTGTATCGAAATGTGAGGTATCTATGAACTAAACTTTATTTGACTTACTTACTTACTTACTCCGTGGCGTTACAACCCTGTGTGGGTTGTAGCCGACTTGACAACACGCCTCCACTCCTTTCTATCTCTTGCTAATTCCATCCAATTTTCGACGCCTATAGCTTTATGGTCATTTGCTATATTATCTCGCCACCGGAGTCTAGGTCGTCCAAGTGGTCTTTTCCCAGTTGGGGTTTCTTCCCATATCAGTCTAACTATTCTCTCATCTTAATGTCTTCTAAGCCTGCCCATTGGAGTCTTCTAGATTTTATTTCGCCTACTATGTTGGCGTGTGCGTACAGTTCTTCTAGCTCTTTGTTTGTTTTAGTCTTATATCGTCCTGTTGCCCCATCCAGTGTCGGTCCAAATTTCTTCCTGAGTAGTTTTCATTACTGGTCTTATAACTGTTTTACACAGATTTATCTTTGTTCGTCTCGTTAGTTCTTTTGATGTCATAAGGTCTTGAAGGGCGGTAATGCCCGTCTTGAATCCTATTGTTTATTTCCTGTGTTCCGTTACTATTCTCTGACGCGTTCGAAGTTGGAGTTGATTGTGAGGTTCTGTCAAATTCTATCTCTAGGTCGGTTATTGCGGCTTGTGTGCATATATTTAGTTTTGTTTTCATTGATCAGCAGCCCCATCTTCTCCGCTTCCTTCTCGAATCTGATGAAAGTTTCCTTCATTTTTATTCTAGTATATCACATCGACATCGTCCGCAAATGCCAGCAGTAAATTTGGTCCATCTCGATGGAATATTGAAGTTGGCGTTTCAATTCCTTCATTTCTGATTATGTGTTCCAGATCTATGTTAAAAAGGTGTGGTGAGAGTGCATCTCCCTGCTTTAGTCCAAATTCAAATTCAAATTCATATATTACGGTTAAAAACAATTTACATTTACCTACGTCACAATTTAAAATATTATAAAAATACACAATTTTAAAATAGTTTATTTATTTATTTATGACATC
Source organism: Listronotus bonariensis (assembly GCA_014170235.1). NCBI lineage: Eukaryota > Metazoa > Arthropoda > Insecta > Coleoptera > Curculionidae > Listronotus > Listronotus bonariensis. The sequence goes on from JACEGR010000088.1 coordinate 211,325, forward strand.
ATGTACTCTACAGAAACCTAATCTAAATGGTACAACGAAACTTACAGACTAAATTAAATTAAAATACTATGTGTTATACAATAAAAAAGGACATAAATATACATATTATACAAATTAAATTTAAAAACAAGACACTAAAACAAAATGTACAGTAAACAAATCAATATTTACAAATGTGGGAAAAACGGACGTGACACTGTATTACAAAACGCGGAGCTGCAACTGTCTCTTTAAGGAACTTAGGCTTGTACAAAATAGATCGATGTTTAAGTAATGTTGGTTGTAGTTCCTCAAGATACGATCGACGAAGGCACTGCGTCCATAGTTTGTTCGGTGTGGCACTTCAAAGAACAGAAGGTTCTGTCTTGTGTTTCTCAGAGGAGCATGAAAGAAAACTGACGGTGTCAGTGCTACACAATCCACAGATCCATTTAAGATCTTAAACAAGAAGAGAAGCATAGCATCCCACCTACGATGTTCCAAGGTTTTCAGACCACAAAGCAAACGTCTGGTTTGATGAGACAGATCTTCATATGGAAAGCGATGTTTAAATAAAAGGTACTTGGCAAACTTGTTCTGCACCCTCTCAATCTTGTCAATGTTAAACCTATAAAAAGGACACCAGACAACAGAGGAATATTCCAAGACACTTTTAATTAGGCTGTTGTACAGGCATGTTATGGCTTTGGTGACGCTGATATGCTTAATGTGTCATTATCCGAGTCGACGACACTAAAATTTTATATCGTCTGCATACAACAAAACATTAGAGTAAGTAAAACAGGACACCACGTCGTTAATAAACAGTAAAAATAAAACTGGTCCGATGTGGGAGCCTTGAGGGGCACCAGAAGTTACCTCCACCTCACGAGAAGTCAATCCACCCACAACGACGCGCTGTCGACGATCAGATAGGTATGACTTAATCATTAAGGCACAAGTCTAAATTATACATTACTAAATAAAAATTTCACTAAAAATACATTTTTTTCTGAACATTTACATTTAGACTTATCCAACTAAAAGTTATCATTGACAAAAAAACACAGATTTTGCACAATAAATATAAACTCACAAAACTGGGAGTACTCTACAGATTGTCAGGCTGAGAAGGGGCTCTCATTCCCCAGAAAGAATCTAAAACAAAATTCAGATACTCCTGGACGCTATAAAAAGTACACTTTAGAAGCAAGTTTTTTACCTTGTTTTTAAATGCATTCATGGGCAAATCCTTAATTTGATCAGGAAGTTTATAATAACATTTTGGGCCGAAATAGTTTGCTGAAAATCGTGAGCGTTCTACTCTATGATAATTTATTCGTATTAAGTTATTTGATCTTGTGGGGTATTGATGAAAAAATGATTTTTATTAAAGAGATGTAAGTTTTTATGGCTATATACTAGACACTCATAGATGTATCTGCAAGGCAGTGTGTGACACCAGCAATCACCCTTATAGCTCTTCTTTGAAGCTTAAATATTCGTGCAGCCTGGGTTGAGTGACCCCAAGCCAAAATGGCATAGCAGGCCACCGATTGAAAAACCCCATGAAATGCCTGAAGAAGACTGGATCCTGGCAGTATGACCCTAAGGTTCCTAAGCAGTTATATGCTTTTTGAAAGGCGTTCGACCATATGCTCAACATGTTTGTCGAATTTAAGGTGAGGGTCAAGATATACTCCCAGGAACCTGACCTCCTCGGTACCCCCATTCTCAATTTCTCTCAGACCGAAAGTCATTCTTTCTGTTTTTGTTTCATTAAGTGCAAGTCTATTAGCTTTAAACCAATTTTTTAATTCACTCATACGCTCCTCAAGACTCTCCAGGTCCACACCCGAATCCGCAATAGATGTGTCATCTGCGAACAGCCAGATCTTTGACATTGGGACTGGAGAGTTTATGTCATTTATGTAAATTAAAAAAGCAGAGGGCCAGTACAGAGCCAGAGAAGTCCGTTGTTTATCTCAAATGTCTCCAAGTATTGTTGTTCAAGTTTTACCTTGCATCTTAGACCCTCCAAACACATTCGTGTCAGGTTGACTATTTTTTTCGGAGAGCCGAGTTCTTGCATCGCTGGCCACAGTCTCATTCTGCACACTCTATCAAAACTTGTTTAAAATCGATGAACATCTGGTGGAGCTCCCTATCAAACTCCCAGCATTTTTTCATTATCTGTTTTATAATGAATATCTGGTCAATCGTAGAGCGGTCTGAATCCGCATTGATAGTTCCCAATGATTTCTTCTGTGTATGTTTTTGTCCTTTCTAGTAAGATGTTGGCAAGGACTTTGTAGCTGGTATTTAGAAGTATAATTCCCCGGTAGTTAGTACATTGCTTTGTGTTTCCTTTTTGTGGATTGGCACGATAACGCCTTGTTTCCATTCCTCTGGCATTGTTTCTTCTTGCCAATTGAATTAGCTTGCAGATAAACCTGTACAGTGCTGCTCCTCCGTGCTTCAGACACTCTGCGGGAATACCATCGCTGCCTGGGGTTCTATTATTTTTATAAACTTTATTTGTTTAAGTAAAAATAAAACATATCATTAGTTTTTTTTGATAAATGGAGTAAACAATTTAAAAAATTGGGTTTTGCCAGTAAACCCAGTGTTGCAATGGTTTATTTCTAAAAATCCTTTCAATATTTTTCAATTGAAGCATTTTACCAATGCATTTTTTTGTTCTGCATAGATTGGCTTAAAATTTTAACATAAGGTGGGAAGTAGCCCAAAAAACTGTAGAGAGCAAAATTGTAGGTTTTAAAAAAACAAACAAAATTGTTTTATTATTATTTTTTACGACCAATACGAACCGAGATACGGCTTGTTAATGATTAGCATTTTTTGTCAAATATAACATTTTATAGATTTAAAGTCAAATAACAGAAAATGCTGCATACTTTGAGGAACAGGCACATTAATTCAGCTTTTTTAAAGTCTTATTTTGAAAATTAAGTGAGGTATGATCAAAATCAGATCAGTACCTCATTTTTATACGAAAAAATCAATGAATACAACCCCTAATTACCCCCTAAAAATAACGTTTACCCCTTAGCAGTTATCTTTAAACATATATTTTAAATACGCCTTGTTGAAAAGTAAAGATCAGCTTTAATTAGGGGCAGTTAGGGGTTGTTTTTATTAATTTTTTCGTAGAAAAATTAGTTTCTGACTTTATTTTGATCATAACTCATTTAATTGTTATGCTACAGAGTTTTTTGTTAAAAAAGAAGAGGTTTGATTATGTACTTAAAAAAATATTCCATGTGTTTTCCTCGAAATTTGTAACATTTTCCATTATTTGACTTTAAATCTATTGCTGGTTTTACACTTATCAAACTTCTTGTCAAATATTTGAATTTGTTTGAAGACGGAAGTGTAGAAGTAAGAAATTATTTGACAAACTTCTTACAAGCAAATATCAGAGTAAAACCAAACACCAAACCAATCCCAATAAAATAAAGGTTCAGTAGTTTCCAACTGCCAATTCTTAATCCGTTAAGTTGGTAGTTTTGAAGATTTGCATCAAATATTTGACAAAAAATAGGATGTATTCAAATCCTTCAAACAAATTTGACAACGCGATCGTAAATTTATTTGATATCCAATTTTCTGTTTTATTTACATTATCAAATTTATTCAAGGTAAACTTGGTCCTACCTATTTGACAAGAAGTTTGATAAGTGTAAAACCAGTTTATCAAATTTTGCATTTGACGAAAAAAGCTAACCATAAACTAGACGCATCTCGGTTCGTATTGGTCGTAAAAAAGATAATAAAACTATTTTGTTTGTTTTTAAAACCTACAATTTTGCTTTTCACTGTTTTTTTAATAGAACGCGTAATTTTCGAGTTAATCGGGAAAAAAACATTAAAAACGTTGATTTTTCCTTCAAAAAATGTTAACTTTTAATCGCGAAACACTTGAAAAATATTAGTTTTACAAAAAAAAAATACAAAAATAGCGCAATTTACTAACTTCTGTTAAAATTTCAAGTCAATTCATGCAAAACCAAAGAATTGCCAGGTTTATTCTTTTTTGAGCATCATTTCCTGTACTTATAACTGAAGACGAGTTTTTACATTTTGTGAATAAACTTAAAAATTACCTCTCAATTTATTGATTTATTTTAATGTCATTGACATTTCTTGTTTAATATTTCGACGTGTCATAATGACACTCTTATGAGTTCCAATTTAAGTGTTAAAATGGCATTCTATATAGAACTATACTATACAGAGTTTATTATAGTTCATTATAGTACTGAGTACTATAATAAAAACACTGGGCAAAAATATGAAATACACACAACGCCAAAAGTCTTGGACCCCTAGCATTTTTAAACATCTAATTTATTTAGAAAAAAATTAAAAGGACTAATTCAAAGTGTTGTCCATGTTGATTTTAATTTAGTTGAAAAAAATAGTTTGAGTTCATGTATGTGGCTAAAATAAAAGAAATGCCAAAAAAATTAAAAAACAGTGTTAATTTATAAATAACGTTTATTGCAACAAAAATTACCTGTATGACAATACAAAAAAAAATACAGCTAATACTCTGTGGGCCCTCCCCTACTTCTGAGTAATGAGTTTACACGTCTGAGCATGGAAACGATTAAAATATTAATTTATTCATGAGATATGCGGTCCCATTCTTCTACAGCGGCTACAGCAAGTTCCTTCTCGGTTCTAGGTGGTAGATCGCGATTCTGAATAGTTTTGGAAACAATATCCCACAGATTCTCAATTGGATTCATGGTTGGGGAATTAGCTGGCCACTCTAATCTGTTGATTTCTTCAGCATTAAAAAGCTCCTGATCTCTTCTGCCTCGATGTGGTCTGACGTTATCATCCATGAAAATGAAATTCTCTCCAGTTTCATGGCGGAAGGGAATGACAATTGGCCTAATAACATTTTCCATGTAAATTTTGCTAGTCATATTTTATTGTATGCGAATTAATGGGGTTCGAGGATTGTTCATTATTTCCCTCCAACATTACTGTTCCCCATTGATAGAGAACGACTTCACGTAGATAGTTGAGTCTTTACTGACTCGACGCCCTGGCTCTCTCCATACCCTTTGACGATGGTCATCACTGACCAGACCGAATATTGATTCTTTAGAAAAAACGACTCTTTCCCACTGGGCTAAAAGCCATTCCCTATGGTTTCTCGCCTATTGGTGGCACGGTGTCGAGGCAATAAAAGAGGTACCCTTTAAAATCTTCTGGCTCGTAAATTGGCGCTGTGAAGTCTTCTGTGAATGGTATTGGTGGAAATTACGCCATTGAACGTACCTTGGAAATGATCTCTAATGGCTGGGGCCGTTGCGTTCCGATTTCGGCGGGTAAATTGGATAAAATATCTGTCCTCCCTTTCGGTAGAAACACGTGGCTGTCCACTACGAGGCAATCTTTCCACATTTCCAGTTTCTTGATACCTGTTGATGATTCACAGAAGATCTTTGGAATATTTAAACTGGCTGAAATATGGTGATTGGAAAATCCAGATTCATGCAGAGCAATTATTCATGCAGAGCAAATAAGTATGTGATCTTTTTTATTTCGTAAATAAAAGAATACTTTTATCTGATACTAAAAAACATGTAGGATTCTTTATAACCAAGATATACATGGGGTTCAAGACTTTTGGCGTTGTGTGTATTTATTGAATACATACATATAAAACATTTAACGGTTAAAATTAAACGTAAAATTATTATAATTTGTTAAGTTAATGTTGGACATAGGAGTCGAAAACGACAGTCGTTAAACCCTTGGAGATGATTTTTACGTACATTTTCTAAACTTCTCGTTATTACTTTGAGCGTGAATATTGGAATTAATTTATATCTTAAATTTTTATACTCATATGTGACTAAAGAATAGTAACCTTGGCTAAAGAGTCACATTTAAAAATCGGCATTGTCGAAATCATATACAAATTATAAGATTTATGCATATTTAAAGGCCGGCCATGGGTAATGGAGGTGGGTAATGAGCGTGGGTAATAAACGTGGGTCGTAGTAGAAAAAAATACAAAATAAAAAAGTATACGATAAAATTAACAAAAATCGTTGCAGTATGACACTTTAAATAACCATATTTTGCTTAAAATTAACTTCAGCGTTTTTGACAATATACCATTTTAAAGATAAAAAATAGGTTTTTTTTTTTGATTTGCATCATATACCTAAGCATAGACGCACAGAAAAAAGTTATAACGAGAAATTAAAAAGGTATACGTAAAAATTCGGAAAAATTGTTGAAAGTAGAAAAACTTGAAGAACCATAACTTACTTTTTTATTTTTTTCTACTTTTTTATGTTTAATCTACTGTACTTTTATTTTTGTATATTGACTTGATTTTTAGCTTTGTTAAATTAACCAACTTTATTTTACACTATTTTTTTACAACTTTGTTAATAAGATAAATTTTCTAACAATAAAGCATATTTTGATTTGATTTGATACTTATAAATAGTCTTAGAGCCTCTTACAATAGACCATTTTAAAACTAATTATTTTTTCTTTTAATTGAATATTGTATTGTCTATACCTAAAACCGCGTAGAAAGGGGTTACAGAACCTTGTTTGCGAAAAAATAGGTAAAATTGCTGAAAAATAATGTGAGTGGCAAACTTTAAAAAATGTTTCTCGGATACTATGAACTCAGAAGACTCTTACCTAGCGTTATTTTGTTAAGAAAGGATGAAGGTTCTTATTCTATGAACCAATGCCTATACCTAAACCTCCATAGAAAAAAGTTATAAGGCAAAATACAAATGTTTTTCTTGTTTTTCTGCTTCGTTTTTTGAGCATATTTTTGTGAAAAATAACTTTTTTAATTCTGCAAGAGTTATTCGATAAAGAATTTAATTTCCTACAACTTTTCTGAAAAAAGTGCTTATTATTCGATCTAACCTCAAAAAACTAAAAAGGGGCTGTTTTTACCCCGTTCTCAAAAACGCACCCCTTCAAATGGTAGCACTCCGCGGTTTTTTAATACTTAGGGGTCCATTGACCATATAAAATAATAAAACCCCTTTAACGTTGTAGTTCCATTTTACCCTATTTTTTTGTACATAATCAATAGCCTAAAATAATGATAGATAGATTGGCTTTGTCTACAGCCAGAAATATCGGGGCCAGCATTGTGGTTATATGTGAGCCGAATATTGCAGCTATTCTGGGAAGAAAAGACTGGATCCAAGGGGATGACTTTAAGACAACAATAAAAATCATGAACAGTGACATCTCTTTTAAGGAGCAAGGATTCGGACCTGGCTTTACGTATGTGTCCATGGGACGAACAACTATCTACAGTTGCTATTCTTCTGGAAACGACACTCTAGAGAATTTAGATGAAACATTTCAACAGATAGGGAGACTAATAAGAACGCGAAAACAAAAGCACTTATAGCAGGGGACTTCAATGCCAAGTCTCCGCAGTGGGGGATGCCGTACACAGATAGAAAAGGACAGCTATTAACAGAGTGGCTAGCAGCAAACAACTTTACCGTATTGAATAACGGTAATAAACCCACCTTTCAAAGTCAAAATTATGGCTCCATACTGGACTTGACGATTGCAACCGAAGACACCATGCCAATTGTCACAAAGTGGGAAGTTCTTGAAGAAGAATCGCGACCATAATTATATCTTGTTTGAACTTGATGAGAAAAAGCCCAGACGACAGGACGAAGTGCAGGATGGGGGATGGTCGGTAAAAAACCTGGACAATGTAAAACTGAAACGTGCTATACAAGAGCTAGAGCTAAGACCAACACCTCGCACTGCAAAAGAATTTTCGACAACGCGCAGTAAAATCTGCGACAAGGCGATGCCAAAGAAGGCAACAAGATTTAGAAACCCGCCTATGTACTAGTGGAACGATGACATTGCCGAACTCCGCCGTGAATGTCTGCGCAAACGAAGAGCATATACTAGAAGCGCTAGAACGAACCAGTTTAGAGATAGCTACGCCCTCTGGGAAATCTATCAGGTGTGTAAGAAGAGGCTCAGGAACAAAATCAAGAAAACGAAGAAAGTGTGTTGGAAGCGCTTGTGTCTGGAGGTGGACAGAGATATCTATGGAAACGGATACAAGATTGTTATGAGGGGTATGCTGGGGTTTCCTCCTAGAATTCAGTTGACAATGGACAAAATGGAGGAAGTTATCAAACACCTCTTCCCAACACATGAAGCCGTGCAATTTACCTATGATAACAGTGATAACTTCATAAACTTTACTCTGGAAGAACTAAAGCTGGCATGTAGTAAAATTAAGAACAACAAGATCCCAGGTCCCAACAATATATCTCCAGAAATAATTAAAGCTGTTGCCCTCGCGAAACTGGAGGTTGCCCTATCAGTATACAACGAACTCGCAACAAATGACACTTTCCCGGCCGAATGGAAGAACGCTCGACTGGTGCTTCTACAAAAAGGCAATAAGCCACTGGATGGTCCTGCATCGTTTCGCCCCATATGCCTTCTCGATGTAGAGGGCAAACTTTACGAACAGCTGCTGCTATATCGTCTTAATACGGAGCTACAAAGAACCGGAGATCTTTCAGACAGGCAGTATGGATTTAGAAAATCTCGACAGACTGTAGATGCAATAAACAAAGTTCTTAGTATCGCCAGAGAAGCAGCGTCATTTACCCCGGCACATCGTAGGCTGTGTGCACTTATTACCCTTGATGTCAGGAACGCTTTCAATAGTGCTTCATGGCAGATTATTCTTGAAGAATTAAAAGGGCGAACTGTGGACGAAAGTCTAATCAGCGTCATAGCGTCATACTTGTCCGAGAGAACGATATTGATAAGGGCAGAAGAAAAAGACAAAAGCCTACCTCTATCAAGTGGTGTTGCGCAGGGATCCATATTGGGCTCGACTATGTGGAATATAGTGGAATATACTCTATGATACGTTGTTCGGTATCGAAATGCCCACGGGAGTCACACTTGTAGGTTTTGCGGATGACGTGGCCCTGGTCGTTGTGGCGAAAGAGGAAGGTGTCTTAATGAATTCAGCAAATATTGCTTTGCATCGTATAGCCAACTGGATGGAGAAGAAAAAACTCAAATTAGCCCCAGAAAAGACGGAAGCAGTGTTGCTGACAGCAAGGAGAAAACTGCTCCCGATCCACTTTAGCCTGCAGGGAGTAAGAATTGACCTTCAAGGAGCGGTGAAGTACTTAGGAGTGTGGCTGGACAGAAAGTTAACGTTCGCCGAACATGTTAATAGGGTCATCGAGAAGTCGGGAAAGACTCTTACAGCGCTAGTCACCCTTATGCCTAATATCGGAGGACCCAGGTCATCAAAGAGGCGTGTCCTGTCTAGCGTTATCCACTCGCAGATGCTATACGGATCGCCAGTTTGGTATACTGTGGTGAAAAACTACTCAGCGGTGAAGAAGCGTGGAACCAGGTCTATAAAACCATCAGAGACATAATAGCCACCAAGGAGAGAGAGACTAGAGACTAAAAATGTATTAATCTAGTGCCAAAGAGACCTTAACTGTGATAACAATTATGCAACCCAAGATGCCTGACTATGATATATAGCTTCGTGTATTTTGCTTTATTTACATGTTTGTGAAGAGTCCAAATTTCATTGTGTATGACCTATCTAAGCAGCTGGTCTGCCTCAAGGAGGAAAGGATGACAGATATGAAAGACCAGCAAGCACGTTGAAGTAATGCGCGAGCGATTTCCAGCGTGTGTTGCCTGAGCCTTTAGAGGAGAATTTTTTTTAGTGGGTACGCAGCTCCCTAGAGGGACTGAATCCCACACTGGCCCAGCCGCAAGATCAACAGGCTGGTGCGTCTTTGAAAGATTTTTTCAACCCCTCCCAAAAAAAAGATAGATAGACAATATAAGTGCTTCTACTGCCAACCTGCCAACAAAAAGACGACGTACATCATATCGTATTTATATGCCCGATGTGGGAAAGAAACAGATTGGATTACCAAACAAATACAGGCAATGTGTGGAATGCCGAGTCCCTAAAACAGGGACTACTCAGCGGTGAGTAAAACATGCTTAGGATCAAGAAATTTAACCATTTCTGAATATTTTACCGTTTTTGCTTTGGTAAAATATTAAAACGATTTTTATAAATAAACCATTGCACCACCGGGTGTACTAGCAAAAACAAAATTTTAAAATTTTTTGCTCTAATTGTCAAAAAACCAAAAAAAAATGTTTTATATTGGCTTAAACAAATAAAATTAAGTTATATAAATCTAGTTTGGTAAATAAAATAGTACTTTTAAACTTTGTTAAAAAAAAAAAAATAAAAATGGCTAATTCCTTTTTCCAAAATACATGCTTAAAATTTGACATTCGGGGCTAGAATTAAATTCTAAGCACTTTTACTTTTTATTTTGTGACCTAACTCCACTTTTGCCGATTTCAACTTGTCTTTTTCAAATTTCCCGCCATACCGTTGTTCACATGACATATGTCAAAATAGATTTTTAGGCTATTGGACATGCAGAAGCGATCGCCAGAAATAAAACTCGGAATTTCCCTTAATAAAAGAGTTTCCATTGGAAATATTATTATGCCTGTATGGCAAGTACATATTACAAAAATAAGAATAGTTGAGTCAAAGGTTATTTTAACATTTAACATAGCGCTAACGTCAAAGACATTGAGAAGTTTATAAATCCACCCTACAATGGATTTTTAAGCAAGAACTAACCTTGATCTTGCATATAAATGTTAATATGCATATCATTTATTAACTTCCCACAGAGAAAACAGCAAGAATCTTTTGTCAGGGGCGGTCATATCGACTTTCTGAGGGGGGACATATTATTTATAAATGCCCAAAATGCCCATATTTGCCATTACACCTGTATGAAATACAATGAAATAGAAAGGATGTGGCATCAAAGAGGGTGGGGGGGCATGCCCCTGTCTTTTGTCTACAAAGAAAAATGTCTGTCTAAATGGCTAATAAATGGTCTTGAATACTGTGATAACTGATTGTGTGATAATTTCTGTTTCCCTCTTGTGCCATCTTCTGTATTCATAAAAACCTTTTCTTTATAGAGAAAAAGGTTGGGCGCATTGGGTATGCTCAACTCTTTTACTGCATTAGGATGATTTTACCAGTTTTGACACTTCTGGAGCACATATTGCTACATTGACATTTTATGAAAATGTTCATGATTATATGTAGCACCCAAATAAATCACAACATAATGCTCCCCTTCAGGCACCTTAAAAGGTCTCAAAATGGTCCTGAATATAAGACAATGACATTTTTTAACCCTCGCAGATTACAATGCCGATATTTAGGAAAAAAACTAAAGGGATTAATTGTAAAATTATTTATTTATTATTACTGTATTTACAGCTTTCGCCATTTACCGGCATTAACTCTAACTAACTAATCTAATTAAAAATACAAATTTTAAAAATATTTAAACCTATGTGATTATTGTATAAAAAAAATAGTTTATAAATATTCCACTTCACTACACTTATACAATTAAAACATTTATTTAAAAAATAATAATAAATAAAAATAAAGAAAACTAGATAACTGCTTGTGAGCCTTTTATACACAATTATGATAAAATATTCATGACACGAGTTCTCTCTCTAATTTTTATTCTTATTTTATTTTATTTGATGTACATACAAAATGACTATCCTCAAAACCTACACCTAAACTGTATAACTTAAATGTAATCATATGTCTGCATATGAATATTTTTTAAATAATATTCAATACAAATTTCAATAGGCACTCAGCTATAGCAAAGAAAAATATTACAAGAGCTAAACAATTCCTTTTACTCACATATAAAAATCAAGGCATATCCAAGCTGCACAATTATATTTAACAAAATTAATGAAAAAGCTTGAAATATATGGAATAAGAGGAATAAGTGCATCACTAATTACATCCTATATAACAGAAAGACAGCAGGAGGTCTGTGTAACAGAAAATGGCAGGCAATATTTCTCAGAGCCTATAGAACTAAAACAGGGAGTTGCACAGGGTTAAATCCTAGCACCTCTACTGTTTCTATTATATGCAAATAGTCTATGTGATGGATTTATTACTGGATTGGTCTGTCAGTATGCCGATGATACAACTGTAATGCTGGAAGATCATACCATGACTGGTCTGTCGGCTGAATGTTCGCAGGCTGCGGAACGGATGCAGTCTTGGTGTAGGGAAAATCATTTAAAACTTAATAGAGGTAAGACTGGCTTAATCCAGTAAGTAAACCAAAACAAAATAAGTCTGTTCTTGCACGACTAAATAATAAATCAATACCATTACTAGACAACATTAAATTTTTGGGAGTCTTTATCGATCCAGTACTGAATTGGGTAAAGCATATTGATGTGTTCATCAAAATTAAATAGTTACTGTGCTCTTCTCCGCAGGATGTGTTGACTGTTGAGACTATTAGACTTTTCTATTTTGCCCGTGTCCAGTCAATTATAAACTATGGCCTATTGTTCTGGGGTGCCTCTGACAATGCTCAAATGTTTTTATAGCTCAGAAGCGAATTATTAGGACTATATATCAATTACATCCAAGAACATCATGTAGATCTTACTTTTCGAGGTTGGGAGTATTTACTCACCCATCCCTTTATTTTAAATCATTAGTGGTATTTGTAAAAAACTATCCCGAACTATTTCAAACAAACGCCAATCACTACGCGAATAAAATGACGATGGTAACAAGAGGAAGGGATGGCCTAAGTATTCCTTTCCACACTTCGATATTTTTTGAAAAAGTTCCTTATTTTAAGGCAATTAAAGCATTTAATATGCTGCCTAATAATACCAGGAGCATTAATGAAATGAAAAGGTTTAAATCCAAGGTAAATGAATTTTTAATAGATAAATGTTTGTACTTGTTTAATATTGAAATGTTATGAATTTGTGCTTTGTTTGTAACTTAAATATTTTTACTTCCACTACTTACTGGTGGTGATACTTTTAACTTTATGTTAGTTGTTTAATGTAATATTTTAATTTATTTATATTTATCGATGGATACCACCTTTTTGTGAATTTGCTCTGTGATGTTTAAATCTTTTTGATGGCAATAAAAGTATTATTATTATTATTATTACTATTATAATATGCCAGCCAGCCATTGAATATGGTTCCATACTAATGATGAATGCAAGACCAGCTTGGAATAACCTTAAAACTGAAGAAACAACAGCCCTAAGATGTCTTACCAAAACTAGGCCCCCAAATAACCCACTGCTCAACCCATATAACAACTGAGGAACATTGTCCATCTCACAGCTACCTTTACTTAAGAACCAAATTGCAACCTTCCAAGGAAAGGAAATAAACTGCAAAGAACCGCAGCAACATAGCAATGCTAAACCCAAGTTGCAGGAACAGCATTTAAGGAGTCACCCCCAAACATAAATAGCCTGAAGAGACATTATGGGAATGGATTCTCGAATGGCAAATGCTGAATAAACCGACTCTAGTGACATAAAGCGGAAATTAATTATATACAGTGTGAACGTAAATAGTCCCCCTGCTAACTTTTGTACCCTTAATTTTGTCTTTATAAAATTTGGGTATGACTAATGAAAGGATATAAACTACTTTTGATGTATAAATGATAGTTGCAACAATCAAGATAGCGGATGGGCGCCATCTTAGAAAAAAAATGAAAAGAGGGGTCTTGTGGTATATCATTTTAAAGCTCCTGGCGAGTACTTTATAATCCCAGAATATAAAGTCAATATCTTCACCTGTTACAAAATGGCGGTACTTTCTAAATTTCTGTCTTGAATTGCTATATTTCCAAAGCTAATAAGATTAGATGTATTTATTATGTTTTTTTAAAGCCCTTTTAAATATCTGTCCAGAGGTGATACTGATAATAATATACGGGGTACGACAAAAAGTACTATTTTTTTTAAATGAAGCACCCTGTATATTTATTTCCTATTTAAAAGAGCTTTAAGAAAATAAAAAGTTAGCAGGGGGGACTATTTATTTATTTATATATTTATGACATCATGCACTCTACAGAAACATAATCTAAATGGTACAACGAAACTTACAGACTAAATTAAATTAGTCCACACTGTATTATTTATTACACTGTACCTTTTTTTTGTAAAACAATTTTTTTCTATTTACTATGAATAATATTGTAATTTAACAAAAACATGCATGCTTAGCAGTGGTTCATGAAAAAGAAAGTGTGTTCTAGCGCCAATGTCCTTGCTGGCTATTAGCGTTGATACATTTTGCACTTGTCTGTCTTGTTCAGCTAACCATTAAATTTCAACCTTGGCCGCCGGCAGGATTCGACCTACCTCTCGTCGGTTGTGCGCACATCGACTCGGCGCTTTAACACGCTAGTCCAACACCCCACTTATATACTTAGTTTACATGTACCCTTAAGGTAGTTCTACCGATACTACAAGAGACAAATGAGTGCTTAAGGTAATTTGACTACCGAGGTATTTATATTTTGCAAAGCTGCATAAAAACAATAGAAATCATACGCAAAAATCTACTGCACAAGCATCTTTGAACAAGTTATCGATTTTAAATTTTTATGTTTATTTATTAATAAAGTCTCAAAACCACCCTTATCATATGACAAAAAAATATATTTCATTGGAAAGGCAAAACAGTCACTTAAAAAAATTATAACAAATTTGTAAAATAAGTGCAAGTAGCACATATTTAAGGATAAACATGGAAAGTTTCTGTCACCTAACCTTTCAACTAATGTAAATATTGATACATCGGATTATGGGCGTCGAAACGTTTACCTAAAAACACTTGGATAAAACATATTTTCTAATTATTGCGGATATTTATTATCACTCATTAGATCTTGTAACCGAATTGTATTAGACTGGCATCAATTTTATATCCCCATATACTGTATTCAATAAACTTTTTCGGGCGGATCATAACCCTACGGCGGCGCGGCGTTGCCACATCACATAGCATATTTTTCTTAATTATTTATTAATTACTTCTATCAAAATGTTCAGGATTGTTATTTCTTCCTTTGATACAACTTTTATTGAAATCTGAACATCAGTTTTTATGAAGTAAAATAAAATCTGCGATTTTCCATATGGATCAATGATAAAGCTATTATAAGTTCAGTTCGTGATGTCGGCGAGTGTACACGTGTGCGCTCGTTGCTCCGATAATTTTATAGTCAATTCCAAGTTAGTGACTTGTAAATTTTGTGAAAATAATTATCATTTGCAGTGTGTGCAAATTAAAGACCAGGTGCTAAAGGCAATTAAAGATTGTGCTAATCTGTTTTGGTACTGCGATGATTGTGTTAGTTCAGTAAATGAGAAGTTGGATATTGCTAAAACCATTCAGAAGTTGGAACAACAAACTAAACAATGTGTAAAAATTCAACAGACATTCTTAAACATTTGGACAATGAAAATATTGTGTCTCCTGTAAAAACAATTGGTCAAATGTAAAAAAGAAGAATAACTTTCCTCCGTTATTAATAAAACCAAAAAAGCAAATCAAGATAGCTCGATAACAAAACAAGTTGTCACGCAAAAAATAAATCCCTCAGATTTATCAATATCCGTAATAAATAATAGTTTAAAAAACTAAAACACACGCTTTTATATGCAACCGAACTAAAAATTAGAAAATAATTTTTCATTACAAAGAGTTTGTCACTTCAGAGTAAAAAGCGTGGGGTGCATTTTACTATTTTTTCATAACTTTTCCCTCATAGATATTTGCAAATAGAATAATTATAACATTTAATATATTAAGCACCCCACGCTTTTATTCTGAAGTGACAAACTCTTTGTAATGAAAAATTATTTTCTAATTTTTAGTTCGGTTGCATATAAAAGCGTGTTTTTTTAGTTTTTTAAACTATTATTTATTTTTCATTTTTTAGTTCGATATATCAATTAGTTTTTTAAAAATAAATGCTCCAGTTTATTCACTAAAAAATTCCTTCGCCATTTTGTCAAGAGACACAGAGGATCTGTAAAGGAATTTATTTATCCTGGAGGTCCTAATCAGGATAACGGGATACTGTTTTTAAATTATTGCATTGTCATCGGTCCTTGATACGTGTGCAAAGTTTCAAAGAAATTGAATCGCAGGAAGTTGGTAAAAATTAGGCTCAAAGATTCCGTTACATAGATAGATAGATAGATGGATAGATAGATAGTTACAGCCCAAGCTAATAAAAGCGTGTTAGAAAAGGTAAAGTCGGTCGGGCAAGGTACTGTTGTTATTGAATGCAACGATAGTGAATCTTTAAAAAATTGCAAAATTCAGCTGTTGCCAAGTTGTCTCAGGTTTATAATATAGAGTTGCCAAAAACATCAAATCCGAAAATTGTTATTGTGGGATTACACGAAAAATATTTGGATTCTGAGGAGAATTTTATTGCACGAATAAAACGTCAACGTAGTCATTTGGAGGGCGAGGAAGACAATGTCAAAATAATTAGAAAGTACATACCAAGGAACAAAAAATTATGGAATGTTGTTTTGGAAGTAACGCCGGCGTTTTTCAGAGATATAATGAAAATTGGAAAAATATTTCTTGACTGGGAGAGTTTTCCTGTATATGAATATGTCGGAGTGTTGCGCTGTTATAAATGCTGGAAATACGGCCATAAAGCCGCAAATTGTCATCAGCAAATATTGTTTGTCCTTTGTGTAACAAAAATCACAGGAGTAGTGACTGCAGTGCAAGTGTCCATGAATGTACAAACTGTAAATATGCAAGTGAGGTCTTGAAGATTCCAGGCGTTGATTTTAAGCATACAGTTTTCGACAAAAATTGTGTATCGTACAAAAAGGCGCAAGAAAACGTTAAGTCCCGAACGCAGTACATATAGCAAACACAGTTTGTGCCTGATGGGTGTTTGACTACGTCGTTGTTATCACATGTTAACAGCCAAGGTCTGCTATCACATATGGAAGAATTAATAGAAATAGTATCCAAGAATAGCCCATCGATTGTTTGTGTAAGTGAAACTCATGTCACAGAAAATATCGAAGAATCGGAGTATAAAATCGATGGTTACAATACCATTGTAACATATTCAAACAGTAGGCACACTGAAGGAACTGTATTGTATGTAAAAAATGATCTAAAATATAGAACCATATTTACTGATTCTGTAGACTATAACTTATGGCAGTGGCGGTTGAAGTACAATTTAAAAAAGAATCAATATTGGTTGGAGCTATATATAGATCACCCCATGGATATATCCGGGACTTTTTGTCATATCTAGAAGAAAAGCTTAATGATAACATAGTGCAACAACAGAGAACAGTGATAATGGGCAATTTGAATATAGATTATTTAGCAGATGATTCTTATACTCGTGCTCTTAAGAATGTTATTCAGTCGGCTGGGTTAAAACAAATAGTTACCAAGGCAACTCGAATTACGAATACATCTGCAACCCTGATCGATCATATAATAACGAATGACTTTAATGCTTCTGAAGTGCCTAGAAATTTTCCGATAATTAGTGATCATGAAATTATTGGAATACAAATAGACTTTTCCAATAATAGAGAGGTTATTGAAAGTGTATATACTAGAAACTTAAGTACTCAGAATATTGAAAATATTAAAGAAGCTCTTGTAGGACAAAATTGGAATTATACATCAACCGATGTTAATCTCCTGTATAAAGATTTTATGGGGGGCATATTACAAAATGCAATTGAAAAAATAGCACCATTAAAAAGAGGAACTTACCAAAATATCCTTGGATTACAAAGGAGGTTATACAGACGAGGGCTAATAGAGACAGAGCATACAAAAAATTTAAATTTTCAAGGGATGAGAAAGATTGGAGTGACTACAAAAGTATGAGAAATATAGAACCTCAGAAGTAAGAAAGGAGAAGAAGAAGTTTTTTGAGAAAAACATAGATGAATGCAAGGGAAATGGAAAAAAATGTGGAAAACCTTAAAACAGTTGGTTGGTAACAAGAAACAAATGGCTGATTTTACAAATATTGACTTTAAAAATTATGATAAAAGTATAGAGGAAAATATGAATAACTTTTATGCAGACAGCTTAATTGATATATCAGAAAGTATAGAAAAAAGAAGTGGACTGCAGCCATGGAAACAACTGGTTGTAGCTTATGTTACTTTAAAACAATAAGTCTGTCGAAACTAAAAAAGGTTGTATATAGTTTAAAAAATAAGTGCACGAGTGATGATACATTGAATGTTAAACTTTTAAAGGAATTGTTTTGTGTCATTGCTATATTTGGTAAATACCTCCATAAGAACTGGAAAAATTCCCAGTCAACTTAAGACAAGTGTTATAGTTCCTATTTTAAAGATATCGAAGCCAACTAAAATGTGTGACCAGTCCAATAAACTTGTTGTCAGTGATTGATAAGATCCTTGAGATAATAGTGTGTGAACAGTTACGAGAATACTTTGAAAGCAATGGATTGTTATACAGTGGCCAGTCCAGATTTAGAAATAAGCACTCGTGTGAGTCTGCTCTGCAATATGTTTGTGCTGTTTGGAGGCAAAACATGAGTGAGTCGAATATAACTATAAGTGTTTTTGTTGATTTAAAACGTGCTTTTGAAACTATTAATAGGGATATTCTTATAAACAAATTAATTTTATATGGTTTAAAAGATTATTGCAGCAGATAATCCTACCAACCAAAAGGATTCCTGAAGTATTGCAAGCCTTGCATAATGGTGTAGGAGGTGGCCATTTCGGAGTTATGAAGACTCTTGAAAAGGTTCGAGAAAGGTTCTACTGGCTGGGAAGTCGTGCAGACGTAAAAGACTGGTGCAGAATGTGTAAAGACTGCGCTTCCAGCAAGGGACCGAAAACACGAAGCTATGGCAAGATGAAGCAATACAATGTAGGGGCACCTTTTGAAAGAATTGCCATAGACATAGCAGGGCCATTTCCAGTTAGTAAATCAGGGAATCGCTATATCTTGGTAGCGATGGATTACTTTAGTAAATGGCCAGAAGTCTACCCAATCCCAAATCAAGAAGCTATCACTGTTGCCGATGTATTATTTCAACAATGGATTTGTCGCTATGGAGTTCCTAGAGAAATACATTCCGATCAAGGCAGAAACTTTGAGTCCGATCTTTTCAAGAACCTTTGTAATCTCCTGGGAATCCATAAAACAAGAACAACACCTCTTCATCCCCAGTCCGATGGTATGGTAGAGCGGTTTAACAGAACACTTGATAACTACCTGAAAATTAAAGTAAATGACCAACAAAGTGACTGGGATAACTGTATACAGCCGTTTTTATTAGCATACCGCTCCGCAATTCACGAAACTACTGGCGAAACACCTGCTAAAATCATTTTCGGAGCGGAAATATGCCTTCCAGTTGACTTGCTTACAGGACGACCTTCCACCAATGAAGAACCAGCAGAAGACTATGTAAGTCAACTAAGTAAACAGCTACAGAGGATACATGAAGAGGTGCGTACCAAGTTACAAAAAGGAAGTGACCGTATGAAATCCCGCTATGACTTGAAAGCTAACTATCAGGGATTTGTCGTCGGTGAAAAAGTTTGGTTATACAATCCAAGAAGAACCAAGGGGCGTTCACCGAAACTACAGAAGTCATGGGAGGGACCATATAAAGTGGTGACACGGCTTAATGATCTGGTGTACCGTATACAGAGGAGTCCACAGGCAAAGATGAAAGTAGTACATCTAGAAAGGCTAAGCCGTTATCAAGACAGTGAAGATACTTGATCGAGACGATCAAAACTTGGAAGGGGGCAATGTTACAGACTTTCATAAATGTGTTTAGGTTATAGAATTTTAGAGAGTTAGGATCATTTAATTTAGTTTGTTAATTTATTTAAATAATTTACCTTAATTTTTCCAAGTTCTTTCATCACTTTCGAAGGTTTCCGAAAACGCCCGAATTATCCATTAATAACTTTTATGCCATCATGTACTATGGAATTTTCACGATATTTCTCGAATATTCTAGATCATTCTTTACTCTTCCATCATACTATAAAAGGGCGACGGGAAACCTCGGATCAGTTAGTACCGATTCGACTTTTGTGCTGTAAACTTCGAGACAGTGACAATTTAAGATTTTGCCGTTATTGTAACCATAGTTACGTTACATTATTAATAAAGGTATAAAAACGAAGGCACGTGTTTTTATACGAGGTGTTTTGGAACAATATTTATTAATCACATTTGATGTTATTAAACCATTTTAAGTTGTTGTATGTTTATTAGACTGGGCCAAAAAAACGACATTTTTTTAAATTATATTGACAATATTGTTGAGAGTGACAAAAAGAAAATAACGTGAAGATTTGAGCCCCTAATATTAATATTTAGAAGTCCCTCTCCTTTAATTTAGATTTTTTATTTGTACTTTCATTTTTGCATCAAAGCTGCCTAACTATCGGGGAAAAAAATGTGTGCACATATATCTGTGGAGAATTAAATTGCCCACCAAAACCTCTTATTGAAAATTTTCGCCAAATAATCAAAATTACTAGACTTTTATTTTATTTATTTTATTTTAGAAACGGTCTGCCTTGTTTACAAAAAGAACGGTCAGGTCATAAATGTAGGTATTACTTATAATACCAGGCAAATTGGAAACATACCATTACCTATACCACACAGCACACTTATTCAAAAATCTATTTATTATAATTTCAAAAAAGTTTAATCATTTGGCTGCTACAATAAGGGCAATGCACCCATTTAAAAAGTTTAGGCACTCAGTTAAGGAGTTGCTGCTTCCGAAAGGCTACTATTCGCTCTCGGAGTATTTTGATGATAATATGTCTGTGATGCTACAAATTATATTAGATGTAAAATTAATTGTTGTATTTTATTTCTATTTTATTTTGTGTTATTTGTCACTGTTATTTGAATTTAAAATATAAATATTTTTATTGTTAAACCAAAAATTGCTTCTTCTTATTTGTTCTAACCAGAACTAACAGCGTAATTCGCTGTGAATTCTAAAGATAATCTACAAATATAAATATATATATATATATATATATATATATATATATATATATATATATATATATATATATATATATATATATTTATATACGTATGTATATTTATAACTATGGACGTTTTTTGTGTTGTGTTTTTTCTGTATTCCTTTTTAAATGATACTTTTACATTTTTTAAATAATAATTTGACATTTGCTTGTGTACACTTATTTCAATTTCAATTTCAATTTATTTATTGGTAATAATTACACTACATAAGTGTTTTTACACGTCAATTTACATTAATTATACAAGAAACATTTAAAATATTCTAAAATTTTCCTAAACATTATACTGAATAAAATATAAAAAAAAATATAGTTACATCACAATAACACTGACAGTCAATCACAATTATCAAAAAGTATTTAAACTAAAACAATAATGTTTTACTAAAGTTTAGCCCTCATGAGAGTCCTGAAATAATTTATTCTTTTTTTACCTCTTTAAGTCAAAATTCAAATTAACTAAAAAATAAAGCCGCTGCTCAGGTATTCATTCACAGAAAAAAGGGCATGTTTTAATAGGTACTTTTTTATAGTGCTTCTAAAAATCCTGTCGTTCAAACATCTAATGTGCTGAGGGAGCGCATTAAAGTATGTTATACAGAAGTAATTGGTGCCACCCCTGGATCTTCCAAGTCTATGAAAGTCATGGATTAAATCCTGACAGTTACGAGTATTATAATTATGGATTTGTTGATTCGTTTGATACAAGTGAATATTTTGTTTAATAAACATAAGGCACTGGAAAATATATAAACAGGGAAGAGTAAAAAGCCCCAATTTGATAAAATATGGTCTACATTCCTCCCGGTAGCCAATATTAGCAATTATGCGAATGCATCTCCTCTGCAATGTAAAAACTTTAGCAGCATGGGCTGAATGTCCCCATCCAATTAAAGCATAGGATAGCCTTGAAGCAAAATTTCCGTGGTAAGCACAGAGTACAACATCTAAGGATACACAGTGAGAAAGACCCCTTATTAAAAACAATGCTCTCAACAATTTTTTACAAAGATTGTCAACGTGGGCTTCCCAAGTCAGTCCTGAGTCAAGTGTAACTCCAAGAAATACAACTTCTTTACCAGTGTCAAATGGCTTGTGTGTTTGTGACTGTCTTAGCGTAAAGTTAATGTGCTGAGTTTTTTGTATGTTAAGACAGCCTATTTGCAAGAAACCATTGCTGAATGTTGGATTGTGTTTCCACAATGCCCTGTATTTGAGATGGATGATAACTATTAAGTGTGGTGGTATCATCAGCAAATAAGATTATTTTGAGTAAGTCCTGGAAATTTGGAAGGTCATTTATAAAAATAAGAAACAACACCGGGCCCAGGACTGGGGCACTCCATAATTTATTGACTTTGAACTTGAGTTTTCCCCTCTAAACGCAACAAATTGGAATCGTGATGAAAGGTAGGATTTTAATAGGTTTCTCATACTATTGCCAACTCTGTAATATGGCAACTTTTCCAGCAAAATATCATGCCGAACACAGTCAAAGGCCTTTGTTAGGTCCAAGCAGGAAGCAAAAGTATCAAGACCATTCTCAAAACCTCTTTGAATGTGCTCAACGAGACAGGTTATTGCTAGTGATGTGGATTTTTATTTCTAAAGCCAAATTGTCCCTGGAAAAACAGTGTATTGTTCTCAAAGTGATCGGTTAATTGGATTTTAATTGCTAATTCAAAAATTTTTGATAATATAGGCAACAGTGAAATAGGCCTATAATTTGAACAATCATCCACTGAACCTTTCTGCTTAAAAATAGGTATGAGTTTAGCAGTTTTTAGTATGTCTGGAAAAGTTTCCTGTGTTATGGCTAAGTTTATTAATTTAGTAAGAGGGACTACCAAGAGATTTTTAATGGTTTTTAATAGTTTTACACTTATTCCAAAAACATCTTTACTTTTCTTATTCTTAAGTTTACTAATTAATTTGCGAGTTTCATTAAAGGTTATGTGTCCAATCTTAAGTTCAGGACAGTTTATACTTCTATTTAGATAGTCGCGAAAATTTTTCTTGTTACAGTTTGGCAGTTGGTCAATGACAGTCTCAGCTATAGAACAAAAATATTCATTAAACTGTTCAGCATCAAGAGTATCAGAACATCTGTGTTTAGAAGAATTGTTATTGTTTACAATCTGCCACATGGCAGCCTGTTTGTTCTCTGATGTATTAATAAAATTGTCATGAGCTATTTTTTTGTATTTCGAATTTCTTTTCGGTATTTTGCCCTCTTAGTAAGAGATAATAGTAATTTTTGTTTTATTTATAAGTTATAATAAAATTGAACAAAAAGTTCAAACTCCTGGATAAGGAACTACCCAGAACAAATAAATAAAATAAAGTACAAAAGAAAACAAATAAAATTATAGTTTTTAAGTTAGAAATAAAAAAGTATGTCATTATTCATACCGGTGTATGGAAAACAAACCGTCGTCCTTAGGAAATAGGTGCGTTTAATCCCCTCCACCAATCTACTATGTACTCTCCAGCAATTCACCGTTGCAACCACCGCGCCGTTTGAACAGAACGAGATCAGGGGCTGCCGGCCCACCACTTCTCTTTCTCGAACCCGAGCTCGAACCCCACCTCAAATTTTTTCTATGCATTTAGTTTCCTATGGTCGGCGAGTAGGTTTCCACACCTGTATAGATAGATAGATAGATAGATAGATAGATAGATAAGCATTTATTAATTCCAAATAACAAATAGTTACATATAAAACCCAAAAGGGTGTGGAACCATGTCATACAATAATGTGATAATATATTATCTTAATTACTACACCTACCTAGTAACTTTTTATCCTCATCATCAAAAAATTCACTTAGTGTGTAAAATGATTTTGTTAACAGATATTTCTTAATACACTTTTTTAGTTCACTCTCTGAAAGTAGCCTAACTGATTCAGGAAATGAATTAAAAATTTTTATTACTGAAAATTTGACATTTTTCTGAATGTATGAAAAATTGCATTTAGCACAGTAGAGCTTGCCGACCTTATCTCGAGTGTCATGATCATGACTAAGGTGACACTCGGCAAACAAATCCAAGTTACCCCTTACAAACTTGACAGAATCCAAAATGTAAAGATTTATAACAGTTAAGATTTTTTGTCAACAAATAGGTACTTCTCGACAGCTCTCTGTTTGTTTCATTCCATAGATATTTCTAACACAACACTTCTGCAGCACCATAACTCTGTCAATTCTTGAAGAACTTCCCCAAAATACCAACCCATACTTAAGCCGACTTTGTATATATGCATGGTATGCTGTAATAGCAGCATCCACACCAACATTCTTAGCAATAACTCCCAAAGCATAGACAAATCTGGCAACCCCCAAAGCAACCTCCTCGATATGAGCTTCCCAGTCCAGTCTACAATCCAAGTTCACACCCAGAAACCAAACCGTATCAGACGACACCAACTCCTGCCCACGATAGTTAGTTCTTATTGTATTTTTTGTTTTGTTTCCAAACTGAACTATTTGTGTTTTTGTTATATATATTTAATAGCAAATCATTTTCAGCAAAATATTCGTTAAGTTGATCCAAAGAATTAGTAATATTTGTCAACAAAAGCTCATCATTTGCTTCACTAAATATTAAAGTGGTGTCATCTGCATATAGCACCACATGATCAGGTGATATTCCCGGCAATTCGTTGGTGTACAAAATGTATAAGAGTGGTCCTAGGACAGAGCCCTGAGGAACTCCCCTTTTAAGAATACCTTATTGGATTTTAAAAGATTACCAACCTCATCACGCTCAACAACTTGCTGGGATCTATCAGTCAAATATGATTTTATAACAACTTACCCAAAGATAAAGATGTGCCTTCTATTTTAATTTTATTATCAGCTTTATTTTTTCTTGCTTAATAAGTATCTGTGCTAAATCTATCTCCGAATCCTCATCGGAAGAACTCGAAGAACTGGAATTTCGCTTTTTTTCTTACTTTTCTTTTTATGTTTTTTATCTTTGTGCTTATGTTTTTCTTGCTCTTTTTACTTTTCTTTACAAAATCGTCCGATTTTTCTTTTTTTCCTTTTTAACGATTACCGGTGGTTCTGCATCAAAAGTACTAAAAAGTTCTGATAATATCTGCATAGAAGACTTTTTGGTTCTGAAACTGTTATTTTTTTCTCTACATATTCATAGTCGTCATCTTCCTTTGATGGATTCATTTTGTCGAATTTTTCAAAAATTAATCTTTGTTTGTTTGGAAATTAACACTCTTCTAACAAAATACTTAAAAGTACAAAATAAGTTTTATGTGCACAAAATCTCAATAAAACTCTATACAAATAAAAGATTATTTGACAAATGACATACTAGTTGCTTTCCTTTTGTAACTTATCTCAGCTCAGCAAAGCAAAAATCTTAGCTGAGCTAACAAATAGAAAAGTTGTAAAAGGAACCATTTTTTAATATAATTCTAATTAAATAAAAAAAAATAGTAAATACTAAGTCTAAAAACAAACACCCTTTAAAGTATTTCAAACCTCGAAATGGTCAGGAATACGTCTGACTTACGTGACCTTCAATAACACAATAACGCAACAAAAATCTTAAGTAAGATATTCGCATAGATATCTCACATTTAGATACACAGAGCCTAGTTGACTTATGCGGATTTTTACGACCTCGCGCAGTAAACAAACTCGAGGCCCACCGGAAGGTTCTTTGTACATGCGCATTAAAAAGTCATGTCCCGTACCGGACTTAAATCTTTTTATTAAATAATTTAAAAATCTTAAAATCTCAGTATCTTAATGTGTAAAAAAAATATTCGTTATATATTTATATAATAATTTATATTATTTTACATTTCTTTACGAATATAAATTAGGTAGTGATATAAAAAAATATATCATGGACACGATACGTCAACAGTAAATAAGGACAAAGATTTGCTAAATTATCTTTGAAGAAAAGGTAAACGGATTACCTGGGTCACGTTGACAGAAATAATATTTTAATATCGTGAGTTTAATGTAACTTGATAAAATAATAAAAAAGGATATGACCCAGATTCTGTAATGTATTTTGGACTACTAAACATGAATCAGAAAAGTAACAATTTGTTCCTGACATTAAAGAAAAAGTGATGGTGGCTCAGACATACAAAATACGTTTTTCATTCATGTTCTGAACTTAAATTAAGGGTAAATTTTGCTTTAGCATCCACCAATATATATATAGTACTTTGTAAAAATCGTTAAAAAATTTCTGATTTTATATTCCGATATTTTAAGGTTAGAATTTAGCATATATCACATATCTGAGTGGCGTTCCAGTGACGCAAATAGAGCGCTCCCGAGTAGCTCAGGAGCATTTCGTTCTACTTTATGGCGTTCCAGTGACGGAAAGTGTTATGCATCTGAGCTACTCCGTTTTCCTTTCTCCTTGCCCCTCATGCACCAACCCCTCTTTTGGTTTTTGTGCTTCAAACGTGGTTTTTTATGGTTAAGGATGGATTTTTTAAAAATTATTTATTTAAAATGGAATTAGGTATTAAAAAGAGATTATTATTATAAAGCCAAGAAAAGTTAAAAACAACGAAATTTTAACATTTCGTAAAGTATATCTCTTTCCTTGTCTAAGGATGCGTTCCAGTGACTAACTTTTTAGAGCAGTTCAAGAGCTTCAAGCCCTGGAGCGCGACGCACAAACATTTTCGTCACTGGAAAGCCACTCTGGTTCCAATCCTTTTGTTTTATTTTGTAGAATGGTGTAAGTCGAGGCAAGATAAAGGAGACAAAAAGGAATCGGCCAAAAAACAATGTCGTGGTTTCGCAATATCAGAGCAGGAGAATGTCCGTCCAACAACCCCAGTAAACACAAAAGCTCGGTATTGCATCGGGCCAATGCTGGAAACGTGGGGAGAACGCTGGCATCTGTTATATAGTTGTCTAGTTTGTAATGAAAATGAATTAAATTTTCACTACAATAAATAAAATTATAAAAAATCATTTTATAAATGAAAAAAAAGTAAAGTAAAATAAATAAATAAAATTAATTTAAATTTAAAATTAAAAACTTACTGTTAAAAGAAACCAAATCAAATTCTATTTTATTCCAAGTCACAAAAGGGTAAAAATCCAAAGTAAATTTTCTAAGTTCACAGATCACTTTAAACTACTTTTGTTCCGCGAATTTTTGACCGAACGAGGGAAGAACCACGAACAGACTGACTGAGTAACTTCACCATATTAACCAGGAAAGCTCACCCCTTCTAAGTAAAGAACATTTATTGCCTATAAAATTTTCTTACACTACATATAATTAAAAACCTAAATTATTTGACAGAATGTCTCATAAATTTTGTAAAAAGGCAAAAGAATATAAAGTTTTAAGTGTTTTTGACCAATTAATGTCTTAATAAATCTCGATGTTCGGTAAACATTTGGGGTTTTGTACACGTGTTTGATAGTATAAAAAGAGCACGATAATTCTGTAAAAAGACAGTACAATTTAAGACGCTACGCGATATACATCAAGAAAACGGTGAAGCCTCGGAAAAATGTCAGTTCGGGAAAAGTTCAGTGAAAGTTCGATATAGTACAACCAAAGACCTCGGGAAAATGTCAGTTCGGGAAAAGTTCAGTAAACCGTCGAGATGGTATCTACCTCTAAGAACTTTGCTCAGTATAGTTTAAGAAAACAGTAAAAATCCAAGAAAGTTAGTCTTCATTCGGCAATTAAGTACATTCTACGACGTTACGCGATATACATCTGGAAAATTGTGAAACTCGGAAAAGTCTGTCAGTCGGTAGTACGGTCCGTGATCCGGTGTAGTGAAAATTCAAACGGCTAGAAACGCTAAAAGTCAGTACCGTAAAAGTGTCGGAAATAGGTAGGTTAAAAAGGTCGTGGAATTAGGACAAAGGGTCGTTAAGTGAAACAAAAGTAAGTGTCGTGACATAGTGGAATAAATATTAAAAGGTTTATAAAAATTAACTTAGAATTAGTGATTGCTCGGGTGGCTCCCGTAATTATACTTAATCTAAAATATGTACACAGTGTTTTACAGTGTTTTAAAATAAATTGTGCTCCCTTAAAATTTATCACAGTGTTTTTTTATTATTATCAGAACAAATTTGCTTTAAATTCACTAAGAAAATAAATTCTATTATAATTCTTTCAAGTGTTTAAAGTAATAAATCATATGGCAAAAAGGTTCTCCCGAACCCTAAAATTAATTACCTTGTAGCAGGCACAGCCGGAATATTTACTTGAGGTGTTAAATTCTAAAGGCAGTGCCGTGCCGCTACAAGTTGTCTTGGACCAGGTAGTTAACAGAGCCTGGTGGAAGTTTGTTTACTGTCAGATTTGATATTTGATAATTTTGTAATTTTGTGTACTTAATAAAAACCATTTCCTACAAGCTGATATTTATTCATTACATGGTGGCAGCGTAAGAAAAACCCACGTTTTAATATCATAATGGGAGAGTTTACAGTAAGAAGTCCAGTCTGCATGAATTTTGAAGGAAATGTCTCAGAAAATTGGAAGATTTGGTATCAAAAACTAGATATATATTTAAAGGCAAGTGGTTCAGATAAAAAAGGCGATGAAATAAAAATAGCTATCTTATTGAATTTGATCGGTGATGAAGGTCTTCGCATATACAACACCTTTGAATACAATGAAGAAGAGGATAAGAACAAGTTTGAGGTAGTAATCAATAAATTCAATAACTATTGTAATCATATTAAAAACTTGGTTCTTTCTCATTTTAAATTTTTAGTAGAAACCAAGGTTGTTCAGAAAAAATTTACAATTTTTTGACAGATCTAAAAACATTAATTTCATTTTGGGAATTTAAGGATCGAGATACTCTTCTTAGAGATAGAATTGTTTTAGGTAGATTTGATAAAAAACACAAGGAATTCTTTTACAAAAACCAGATTTAATTTTGTCAGAGGCTATTCATATTTGTAAAAGTTTGGAAACAAGTGTCAATACTCAAAAAATATTAAATAATAATAAAGAAAATGATTTTTCAATTGATGCTGTTAGTAGACAGGATAGTACCTACTAGTTCTATAAAAACAAAAAAATTATTGAAAAAAATAAATTTAATGGTAAACATGCGAATTTTTTAAATAAAAACAATGAAAATCTTAAACGATGTTATAATTGTGGTCTTTTTCATGAAATAAATCATTGTCCTGCATATTTTAAAATGTGCAATAGTTGTGGAAAACGCGGTCATTTCTTTAAGTTTTGTAAAGGGAATAGTCAAATAAATGAAATTAAAGTTAATGATGAAGTCAAAGCTACAAGTAGTGATAGTGGTAAGATTATTTGGTCAATTTATAAACAAAATGTAAATTCTATTGAATGGAGTGAAATCATAAATATTAATGGAGTTGAAATAAAATTAAAAATAGATACTGGGAGTGAAGTAAATATTTTAAATACAAGTGATTTTAAAAAAATTAATTTTAAAAGAAATATACAAAATACTAACATTTCATTAACTTCGTTTTCGGGTCATAATATTCCAGTCATTGGTTCAGTTAATTTGGAGTGTAATTACTTGGAAACAAAAAAAGAACTGATATTTTATATAGTAGATTTTGAATGTCCTCAATCAATTTTAGGTTGTTCGGGAGCTTTGAACTTGAATATTATTAAAAGTGGTGGATTTGTGCAAACTAATGTCATTAATAATGATTTTCTCAGAAATATATTACTAAAATTTAGTAATGTTTTTAATGGTCTGGGAAAAATAAAAACCGAATGTAGTATAAAGTTGGAAAATAATCATATACCAAAAATAAGTACAGCTAGAAAAATTCCTTTTTCTCTTGTAGAAAAAGTTAGGGAAAAGTTAAATGAAATGGAAAATCATGGAATTATAGAAAAAGTAACTGAGCCAACTGACTGGGTACATCCTATTGTAGTTGTAAATAAACCTAATAGGGATATCAGAATTTGTTTAGATCCCAGATCGTTAACTCAGTATATAAAAAGAGAACATTTTAAAATTCCAAGTTTTAAAGACCTATTTTCTAAACTAAATAATACAAAGGTGTTTACTCTTTTAGATGCTTCTAATGCTTTTTACAAGTTCCATTAGAAAAAATTGTTCAAAATTATGTACAATAGCCACTCCATTTGGTAGGTATAGATATTTAAGAATGCAAAGTAAAGTAAAGTAAAGTAATCTTTATTCATCACTCAAGCCATTACAAATAAAAGAAATAGCTTATCGTACTTGTCATACAAACATACACTAAGTCTAGATTTAAAAATATATAAACAAAATAAGATAAGCACAATATGAGATTAAAATACTAATTTGCTACACACTTAAATGATAACAGACTTTCATTAAAATACAAACTACAAAAATAAAGCACAAAAACAATGGAACACCTACATTGACAGATACTCATTTACATCATAAAAGGCTTGTTCCACTAAGAAATTCTGCAAGGTATTCTTCAGAAGCGTATTACTTTCAAAATTACCAAAAAGTTGCAAAAACTTATTATAAAAAATAATTCCTTTAAATGTCGGAGAACTCTGGCCGACACTTAATCGAGAATATGTAAGATGTAGGTGGTTATTAGTTCTTGTATTATAATTGTGAATATCAGAGTTCCTTTCAAATTCAGCCTCATTCTGTCTTACATAAATTATTAGAAGGTATATATAGAGAGATGGGAGAGTTAAAATTCCTAAATCTATAAATGCTTGTCGGCAATGCGCACCCGGTGGTAAACCTAACACACATCTGACAATCCTTTTCTGCAAAACAAAAACTCTATTAACATATGCTGAAGCTCCCCAAAATATTAAACCATATGATATATGTGACTGAACCAAACCATAGTATGCCAATTTTAACACATTTAGCGAAACGGATACCCTTAAGTATCGAATCAAGAAGCAAGATTTACTTAATTTAGTTGTTAAATTGTTAATATGGCTCTCCCATGTCATTTTCTGATCCAATGTAACCCCCAAAAATTTTATATTTTCAACCTGAGCGATAGATTGATGATTTGCTTTAATTAACCAACTCTGGGAAATTGTTGCATTCTTTGGAAGGAAATTCATAAAAAATGTCTTGCTTGCATTTAATACTAGCCCATTATTTTTACACCAGTCACTAAATTCAACCACCGATTGATTTGCCCTTGTAACAGTTGCTTCCATAGTGGATTCGGAAATCAAAAAATTTGTATCATCGGCATAAACAATCGTTTTCAATGGGGAGGGGCAGCTCACAGGCATATCGTTGATATATATTATAAACAGTAAGGGTCCCAGAATAGAGCCCTGGGGAACTCCAGTCCGTACATTACCAACATCTGACCTGCATTTATTTATTACCACTGCCTGCTTTCTATTAGTTAAATACGATGCTACCCATTGATGAGCAACACCTCTTACCCCCAACACATACAGCTTTTGCAACAAAAGCTCATGGTTTATAGTATCAAATGCTCTACTAAGATCAAAAAACAGTGCTGTTGGATGAGCCTTCAAGTTCAGGGTGTCATAAATAAAATTACAGAGGTCTTTAATCGCTGTTATAATATGCCATTTGGTATTTGTAATGCTCCTGAAGTATTTCAAAGAGTAATAACAAATATATTAGATAATTTGCAGGGAGTAATTGCCTATTTTGATGATAAACTAGTTTTTGGTAATGATGAAATATCACATAATAAAAATTTAGAAAATGTTCTTAAAAGATTATCTGAATCTGGTTTAACTCTTAATAAGGAAAAGTCTAAATTCGGTTTATCAGAGATAAAATGTTTGGGGCATATTATTAATGGAGAAGGCATAAAAGCTGATGATAATAAAATAAAAGCAATTCTTGATATGTCTTCACCAAAAAACAAAAATGATTTACAAAAGTTTTTGGGTGTGATTACTTATTTAGCTAAATTTTTACCAAATTTGTCACAAAAACATATGAATTACGGCAATTACTCAGTATAATATTGAATGGATTTGGGAAACGTCTAGTAACAACTACACCTGTTCTGGCATACTTTAACCCTAATCAACAAATTGTATTATCATCAGTTGATTCAAGTCAGTATGGAATGGGTGCAGTTTTGCTACAGAATGACCATCCAATAGAATTTGCATCTGTGTCTTTAAATAAATGTCAACAAAGATATAGTCAAATAGAAAAAAACTATTTGCTATTGTTTTTGGTTGCGAAAGATTTAACTATTATTTATTTGGACAAGAATTTATTGTTCAAACAGATCATCAGCCATTGTTAGGGATTATAAAAAAACCTATAGAAAATTTATCACTGAGGTTACAAAGGTTGATGTTACGATTATTAAGATACAATGTCAAATTAATGTATGTACCAGGAAAGAAACTTCAACTAGCAGATACACTTAGTAGATCTCCTGGTAGCGATACATTTGAGTTAAATAATTTGGATTGGAATTTATATGTTTTCTCAGTAATCGTAACATCTGACGACAATGTTAAAAAAATTAACGAAGCAACAAAGAAAGATAAGGTTTTAAAATAGATAGCAAATTTTATTAAAAATGAATGGCCTTGTCATAAAAATAAAGTAAGCACGGAAGTTAAACGGTATTGGAATATAAGAAATGATATTTATTTACATAAGAATGTTCTGTTTTTTAAAAAACGATTAATAGTTCCAACCTTATTAACAGAGGAAATTTTGTCTAGCATACATAAAGCTCACCAGGGTGTTAATTCGTGCCAGTATGTTGCTAGGGAAGCTTTTTACTGGCCTGGAATAATAAATGATATAGAAAATTATGTACTATCCTGTCATGTTTGTCAAAAATTTGCTAGGAATAACCCACGTCAGCCGTTAATTTCACATGATATTCCCGAGTATCCATGGCAAAAAATCGGGATTGATTTTAAGCATTTTAAAGGTTGTGATTTTCTGGTAATCGTGGATTATTTTAGTAAATTTATAGTTGTAAATAAAGTTCAAAATAAAACAGCTCAATCAGTTATTTCTTCTTTAAAAAATGTTTTTTGCTCTCTCGGACTGCCTTGTCAAATTTTTTCTGATAATGGACAACCATTTACATCAAATGAATTTAAAGTTTTTGCTAAAAGTTATGATATTAAAATAACTACCTCAAGCCCTTATTATCCAAGATCAAATGGAATGGTGGAGCGTCATATCCAAATTGTAAAGAATCTTTTTCAAAAAGGTGTAGAAGCAAATCAAGAAGATCCTTTGTTAGCAATTATGTATTATAATAACACGCCAAAAAATAATCTTCCTTCTCCATCTGGGCTGTTAATGGGTAGGAGAAGCAGAACCACTCTTCCAATTCATCAAGACTTACTAAAAGTAAATCCATATGATCATAATGAAGTTGGAAAGGAAATGGAAAATAGACAAGAAGTACAAAACATATATTACGATCGGGGTACTAATAAACTGTCAGAGTTTTCAATAGGCCAATCTGTTCTATTTAAAACAGAACAAGGAACATGGCAGTTCGCCACTGTTGTTCAAAAATACAATAGTAACGACTATATTATTCAATCCCAAGAAGGAAAAAAATTTAGAAGAAATCGTCAATGGTTAAAAGAAGCTAGAGGATCTACATTAAATACAGACAATGATATATTTATTTTAAAAGATTGTTCACCAAGCAAATTTGTATAACATACTGATATTTCGCCGTAAATCCCTTGCTGCCATATTTTAAACCTCAATGTCTGAAAGGACAACGAAATATTTTAAACTTATTTTTTTAAATAATATAGGCACGGGATTGGCTTTTGCAACGTCCAAAATTATTTTCATTTTAAAATTACACACTTTTTATTATTCTAAAATGTGCTTTTGCCCAAGTATTTTGTCTTTTTAATTATTTGGTAAAATGTGTTAAATTCTAAAAATTTGATGGTTTTGGCAACACTGCTTAATTTAGGCGACTCTAGGCGGTGCTGCCCTCATAAAAATGTGAAGTATTTACAAAATAAAATAAATTTCTTACGATTACGTATGGATGGTGGAGGGGAGGATAACCATCTGAATGTTTTAAAAAGTGTCCGTCCAAAGGTGCAACTTAAGGTGGCGCCACAGTAGCCAGAGGAGATTTTTTAACCAATGAGCATGAATTATTAGAGTGAGATACAAAATAAAAAAGGACAGATAGATACAAAATAAAAAAGGAAAGAAATACCAAAATCTCTCCACTGGCTACTGTGGCGCCATCCCAATTTGGTACATTCCGATTGCCACTTTTTCAAATTGTCCGCCATAAAAGATGGTTATCCTCCCCTCCACAATCCATACAATTACGTTCCAGAGACCTACTCAAAGCACGATTTTATAAAACGATATGAATGTACAGTGGCGGAGTAAAGACAAATTAGTTTTGTTAAATACCTAATTTTAACTTTAACAAGTCACAGACTTAGAGCGTTATCAGAATTAAAATTTTGGATCGTAAATATTGATTTCAGAATTACAGATTAGGGATGTGCGATTTTCATCGGTGATATCAAACCATCGATGTTAGGGAATCGATGGTCGATGTTTAACAAGCTTTTAGGTATAGCCGGCTGTTTTCTATTTAGAAGCATTTAAAATGACACAACCACAAATTTGGTGGATTGTTTTTAGGAATTTGACCGGTTTGCCGCGAAATAATAAATTGTGTGTTAGTCTCAGGTTTAAATAAGGAATCTTCCGATCTACCGATAAAATCAGTAAAAACCGCCAGTAATAACAAATTTATTTACATTTTTGGTGGTTTTTATAAACGTAAATAAAAAAACCGCTGGACGGCGGTTCGCTTCTTATAATTGAGCAAAACCGCCGGCGGTCATTTTGCCAGTGCCTAAAGAAAAATACCAGAATTATTTATCTGTATTATTGTTTATATTTAAATAAAAATTAATAACGCATGTCTACCTGGACATGCGTTATTAATTTTTTAATGACATAGCTTGGGATTTCATAGTAAAACATTTTCTCTTATCCAAATACAGAACGTTTTAAAACTTGGTAGGTAGCTGAAATTTTAATAAAATTATCTTTTTAATTTTAGGATAACAAATAAAAATGTATTTTTTTATTTGAAAGAGTACTGCAAACATTGATATATTAACAATTTTAATTTTGGTATTAGTAATTTCCTAAGAATTTGTAAAATTTATCGGAATAATAAGTAGACTTAGCGTGTTTCTAATCAGATTCGCTTTACTTTTGTAATAATTTGGCATGTGTCAATTTTGATATGAATATTGTTCTCAGTACTTACCTAGGGGTTTTTTATTATTATTATTTACCTAGGGTAAGAAAGATTAAATCTCTTTTGAGGAATGGAGTAAATAATAGCAATATTTTAGGTTGGTAGTGAAAAAATCTTTTGT
The DNA here is from genome assembly GCA_014170235.1 of Listronotus bonariensis. Taxonomy (NCBI): domain Eukaryota; kingdom Metazoa; phylum Arthropoda; class Insecta; order Coleoptera; family Curculionidae; genus Listronotus; species Listronotus bonariensis. Next base: position 246,772 of record JACEGR010000088.1, read on the forward strand.
TTATTTAGTAATAAACATTGAGTAGTTAAGCACATGTTATTATGCGACTTTTTTTATATTTTAAACTTTTGAGTAAGTTTTACTAATTTTTTTAAAGTCGGTTAATTTTTTTTTTAATAATTATTTTTCCCTTTTTAGTTTATTATTAGTTTATTATATATTATTAACAGTTATTAGTTTATATTAACTAAAAACACTACTAGTACTCTTTTAGGGGTTAGATGCAGACCCGTGTCAATTGATTTATAAGATTTTGACAGAAATGAAGGTTTAATTAAGGAATTAACTAACCATGACTCCCCATTTATATTCTGTCTTGGGTTTTTTTATATTGTCTGTCAAAAGCTCTTAAATCAATATACGCGGGCTGCAACAAGTCGACACACACGGAGATGCAGCTAAACGCTTGTAGAATACATTATATCTGTCAAAAGCTAATAAATTAATACACGCGGGGCTGCAACAAATCGATACACACGACGCTGCAGCTATCCGCTATTAAAATACATTAATTGGTCAAAAGCTTATAAATCGATACTCACAGGGCTGCAATAAATCAATACACACGGGGCTGCAGCTAACCGCTAGTAGAATACACTAATTTGTCAAAAGCTTATAAATTGATACTCACGGGGCTACAATAAATCGATACACACGGGGCTGCAGCTAACCGCTTGTAAAACCCATTATATCTGTCAAAAGCATATAATCGATACACGCGGGGCTGCAACAAATCGATACACACGGAGCTGCAGCTACCCGCTTGTCTTTTAGTTCGATGAAAAGGGTTAATTTTACCCCAAGGTTGTCTATTCTGAATGCGCCCTGATCTCATCCTTTTTTAACGAACTTTATTCTTTATTATTTTAGCATTAATCAATCTAGAGGCGGCTTATCCGCACAAACAACGTACGGCAGAAAGAAACAAATAGGTCTAGTACCTTTCTTCATCGCTATCCTGACTTTCTTTTTAATGGGACCACCGCAAAAGTGCACTCTTTCAAATAAAAAATACATTTTTATTTGTTATCCTAAAATTGAAAAGATAATTTTATTAAAATTTCAGCTACCTACCAAGTTTTAAAACGTTCTGTATTTGGATAAGAGAAAATGTTTTACTATGAAATCCCAAGCTATGTGTCCAGGTAGACATGCGTTATTAATTTTTATTTAAATATAAACAATAATACAGATAAATAGTTGTGGTATTTTTCTTTAGGCACTGGCAAAATGACCGCCGGCGGTTTTGCTCAATTATAAGAAGCGAACCGCCGTCCAGCGGTTTTTTTATTTACGTTTATAAAAACCACCAAAAATGTAAATAAATTTGTTATTACTGGCGGTTTTTACTAATTTTATCGGTAGATCGGAAGATTCCTTATTTAAACCTGAGACTAACACACTATTTATTATTTCGCGGCAAACCGGTCAAATTCCTAAAAACAATCCACCAAATTTGTGGTTGTGTCATTTTAAATGCTTCTAAATAGAAAACAGCCGGCTATACCTAAAAGCTTGTTAAACATCGACCATCGATTCCCTAACATCGATGGTTTGATATCACCGATGAAAATCGCACATCCCTAATCTGTAATTCTGAAATCAATATTTACGATCCAAAATTTTATTTCTGATAACGCTCTAAGTCTGTGACTTGTTAAAGTTAAAATTAGGTATTTAACAAAACTAATTTGTCTTTACTCCGCCACTGTACATTCATATCGTTTTATAAAATCGTGCTTTGAGTAGGTCTCTGGAACGTAATTGTAAGAAATCTATTTTATTTTGTAAATACTTCACATTTTTATGAGGGCAGCACCGCCTAGAGTCGCCTAAATTAAGCAGTGTTGCCAAAACCATCAAATTTTTAGAATTTAACACATTTTACTAAATAATTAAAAAGACAAAATACTTGGGCAAAAGCACATTTTAGAATAATAAAATGTGTGTAATTTTAAAATGAAAATAATTTTGGACGTTGCAAAAGCAATATAGGCACGGGATATTATTTAAAAAAATAAGTTTAGAATATTTCGTTGTCCTTTCAGACTTTGAGGTTTAAAATATGGCAGCAAGGGATTTAGGGCGAAATATCAGTATGTTATACAAATTTGCTTGGTGAACAATCTTTTAAATTTAAATAAAATATATCATTGATTCTATACAGTGTTAAAAGAAATATATCAATTTAATAATAACTCTGTATTTGATTTGGTGCCACCTTGACAATAGTAATTTTCTCTGGTCAGTCTTGCTGATAACGCAGTTTTTTCTTTAAAATTGTTTTTTTTACAATCCTTATAAAATATATTATTTTATAATTAATAATAATTATACCTTTGACATTTTGATAATGATATTAATGAGGCAGATTATACTTCTATTTGGTACTAACGTTTGAATTTTCCCAGAAGAAAAATCAACCTGCATCCAAAACGTTTTTTAACGACTAAAGCAGGGCCGAGCCGTGCCGGGGTGCAAGGGTGCGTGGCACCGGGGCGGCGCTCGCTTGGGCCAGTGGAATCTAGTTCATAACTTCAAAGCGCAAAATTTTAGGAAATGTCCCGATTTTTTGAAAAAGTTCCGTTTTTGTTGGGTTGCGGATTTGAGCACCTTCTTTTTAGGACTAAAATAATAACTAATAATTTGTTAGGAAACATTTGAAAGGTAAGTTTTTTTGTCTTGAAACAATTTTTTGGAGAAAATAAAAAAAAATACAACCTATTTCACTCGTCCCGATTTCTAAGTTAGAAAATGTAGTCACTTTACTATTACTGTAATTTTTAAAATTTGTTTTTCTTATACATTATAATATTACTGTTGTCAGTGTTTTGTTAATGGCCAGTTCATTCCAAATAGCTTTTTATTACCTACGTATATAGCGTTATAGCGTTGCCATACATTTTTTAACCAATATCGGAACACTTTGATTCTTGGGATTTACAGGTTTTGAAAAAAATCTAATGCAAACTGCGTTTTCCAACTGCTGATGAGGCGGCAAATTTGGTTCTTGCACCCAGGCGGCAAAAACTCTAGGCTCGGCCCTGGACTAAAGGATTAAAAGCGGTTTCGCAGAGCGCACATCAGCTAAGTAAGAATTATAGCTTTAATGTTTGTACTGAGTGATAGATATCGACCCGATTTGAAGTTGCGTTTAAAAATTAGGACAGTGGACGGTTTACCCGCTGGGAAAGGCTTCTTGAATCCTACGACTATGTACCTATACCGGGTGGTCACGAGATTACTGAAAAAACCTGTTATTTTTTTGACAAGCATTACAAGCTTTTAAAATTTTGGTTCAATGTATGGTTAGATAGGAGGCAGATTTCTAATGATTTAGATTTTATGTGGCACATTCGGTGTATTTATTACCGGATGTGCTCTCCACTTTTCTATTTTAAGTGGAACACGCTAATTTTTTTTTTTAATTTGTTTTACAGAAATTTCTAAGAAAATACATGTTATACCTATCTTAATTAGTTTTTAAGAAAATGGCGTTCAAAAACGTCATCTTAACCGCCATTTTTATCGATTTGTTTATGATGGTAGAAAAGGGCTAATGCTCCTTTTAAACATATTTAATAAACCTTAACAACTTTAGTGGGCTTTCACACCAAAGTAGCATGCGACGTGCGACTCGCTGCTTGGAAGCAAGAAGCACGTCGCAACTAGCATCTTTCACGTTTAGCTTCACACCGAAGCCGCAAATTGCGACTTATCTTCAGTTCTGTGTTGGTAGTGTACAATAACAAAACAATATTGAAAATGTCGTCGGAAGAAGACAATTTTGTGTTAATTGCTGCTATGATTGCAAGAAGAAGAAGGAAAAAGAGAAGAAAAGTTTGGATTCATCCGTATTTAGGTGATAATGCTGACACGCATAGCACTTTCATTGTATCCCAGCAGCTACAATTACATCCTCAAAAATTTCAAAACTTCTACACGATGAAACAAACAACATTCAAGAAGCTTGTTGATCTAATGAAACCATCAATGCAGTTACAGGATACAAATTACCGAAGATCTATCACTGTGGAGGAAAGACTTCTTATATTTTTGAGGTAGGTAGGTAATAAACCAGTTAATGCATGAAAATAAACCACAAGACAATTTGCTAAAACATGTTTTTATTATACATATACTCAAAAAACTTATAAATCACTAAATCGCTACTACGTCATTTTGGTTAGGTGTGTAGCAAGCTGATTATGTGATGTATAGTTACCTTCGTTGATGAGCATGCCTCCAAATTGATCCGGAGTGAATGTGCCAACAGGAATGTTATTATACATATGGGACGTATGCGCCGTGTTTGATGCTGAAAGATCAGAAGAATACATTAAAACAGCATTAGCCTGCCTGTCATTCGTAGAGAAAGAAGCGCTCGCTGATGTTGATGTATTCTTTTCTTGCAACATATATGTCTAATGTCTGCAGCACCACTACTTTGAATCTTCGTTTCTGAGATGCATTTAAATTACCCATATCCGGAAGAATGCTTTTAAAAAATCTAAGTCAGGGTTTTCAGGTTTTGGCTCGCTTCTTTGAGAAAGGTAATTGATGACAGCATGCTCCATTTCATCGTCTGGTGGTTTTGCAGAAGTTTTTCTTTTTGTTGAGGATCTACTCGATGTACGTGATGGTGTACTTAAAAAGAATTTCCATCTTGCAAACTTGCCTCCGAATGATGATTAGGGTTGGGTTCTTCTCTCGGTTCTTCTGGACCGGCAGCTGTGGAATCATTTTCATCATCGTCTATTATACTACCCTGATCGGTTTCAACCATTTCATCTTCATTGGCCTCAGTTGGCAAATTGCCCGATTGAGGTCTTGATTTGGTGAATGGTAATACGAATTGCATAACGTCCCATAAGTAATACGGCTTTTTTGATTTAGCTGAATCTCCACTTTTTCCAGCACGCTGTTTCACATATCTCGTGAGGCTACTTCGAAGTGTTTTCCATTTTTTTTTGCATTCAGATGCTAAAACAAAACGTATGTCAATAAATTAGTGTAGTCCGCATCTTATAATTTATTTCAGTTAATACTATTATTGTAATTAATACTGATTATGATTTTGGTTTATCAAATATTTTATTTGCTTCATTTTCAGGTTTCTCGCAACTGGTATGACGTTTACAGCGCTTCACTTTGAATTTTATCGAGGAATTTCAACAATAAGTAGCATTATTGCGGATACTGCTGAAAAATTATGGATAGTTCTCCAACCGCAATATATGGCATTACCTACAGTGGAGCAATGGAAAGAGATTTCTGCCAGATATTATGAACTATGGAATATGCCAAATTGCTTGGGATCTTTAGACGGCAAACACATAAGAATAAAGTGCCCTAAAAAATCAGGTTCATCATATTATAATTACAAAGGCTACTTTTCAATAGTTTTAATGGCAAGTGCGGACGCAGATGGCATATTCACTTTTGTGAGTGTTGGTGACTACGGTAGAAATAGCGATGGTCGTGTGATTAAATCTTCCGGTTTTTTTCGCGCTCTGACAGAAAATAAATTGAACATTTCACCTCCTACTGCCTTACCGAATGATGAGAATAATTCAACGTTTCCTATGTTCTTTATAGGAGATGAAGCATTTCCGCTTCATAAAAATATTATGCGAAGAACCCTAACCAACTCCAAAAGAATATGTAACTACAGATTTTCGAGGGCTAGGAAAAGTGTTGAATGTGCATTTGGTATGCTGGTTTCAAAATTCAGAATTTTTGAAACACAAATTCACTGAGAGAAATTTCTAGCAACCATAATTAAAGTTTTAATAATCATAACTAAATTATCTCAGTTAAATAGGGGACAGATAAGATCAGTTAATGCCATAATTAAAGTTGACTTTCTACTTCCAAATTAGTTACTATAACTAAGTCGGCTTAATAACCGAAAAATATCTGATATGTTAGCGACCATTATTTGGCATTGGTAGTGTGGTTATTAAAGTCGTCTAGTTACCGCTGTTAGTCCATGACATTATGGTAATTAAGCCATTTACTTTTTACTGCTCAAAGGACTTAGTTGTGACTGATATTCAATCTTATTATCAGTATTACTATATCAACATTATGATCAATATTGTAATGTTAATGGACTTAACTAAAGAGCTTTTGTATGGTTATAATTTTTAGGACTTAGGGTAATACCTAAGCTTTAATTAAAGTAGCAAAAATGTAGCTTTCTGGAATATACAGGGTGTCCGGAAAGGTAAGTTCAAAAATGATAGGGGTGGTAGAGTGAGCCAAAATAATGTTAGTACATCATATAAAAAAGAAGTTCTATCGCGCTTCCTTAGGGAGTTATTGAGGTTTATTAAAAATAGTATTTCATTAATAACTTTGCCACAATAATAATCTTATACTGAGAAAAGCGTAGTAGAATTTCAGTTTCCATAGGCCAGTGTGCTTGGTCCATTTTATTCGATATCTACATACTTGTTTTTTAGGTATGAGGAAGCAAATAAGATTGTAGGTTTTAATTAACAATGAAAATTTAAGTTTCCACAATACTGAATACAATATTATTTAGAAATAAAATACTTTTGTAAAGGAAGCTCAAAAATGCTCGGTATTGCAGAAAAAAAATCTTAACCCTAAACATCTTTTTTCCACAAATTTTCGATATTGACAAAAATAAGTGTACTTTCCTCTTAAGAAAAATTCATAATTTTTAAGATATTTCATATACCTACCACCGAAAACAATTAATATGGGATGGTTGAATTTTTTCGTAAAATTAATAATAGTTTGCCTTATGGTACGAACTTAAGTAGACACACTCTAATCTTGGTTTGTACCTCAACTGGGTCAGTTATTTAGTGTTTAGGCCTTTTTATTTTTTCGCTTTAGTATAATTTTTATCACTATTAATACTTTTAAACTGGTCATTTGTCTGTCTTACAGTTCAAGGAATTTTTTAAATATGGAGTGACGCACACAGAAATCCTCTATTGGTTCATTATGTTTTTACCTCCAGCAAGATATTCATTAAATATATTTTACGTATTTATATAAAATATTAATGTATATAATATTTTGTTAAAAAAATAAATCTTACATAAAGTGTTAATTTGTTTTTATTCATAAAAAAAACAACGTAAATAATTTCAAAAATAATTTATTTAAAAAACCAATAAATTTACACAAATGTTGTTTCAATAATTTATATTTATAACACAGGTCACACATAAAATTAAACCGAATAAAACACAAAACAAATAAACAACCACAACAATCACAAAACATCAGCCATATTGAACATATTGAAAGTCAAGAGTTTTGACATTTATAACAGCCAATAGCAAGCCGAAAAAAGAACCTCTCATGCGCATGACGAGTAATCCCGCTGTGTTAAGTTAACCATCAAACCGGTTAAAGTTCGCAAGATATTTGGCTGATAGTATTGATTCAGACACAAAAATGTTACGTAAAAGTGCGTACTGAAACAAAAAAATTATAAATATATCCATACTTTTAACCAAGCACGTGCTTTTTAACAACTGTAAGCAAGAATAAAATAAAACTTTGACGAGCTCTTTCGGTCGCTGAACACAATCACAAGTCGCAGGTGTGTGCCATTTTTAATTGGTGGGGGTAAATCAACTGTTTCTCTCCCCTTGTCCATTCTCTTTGCAAATCACTCAACCTTTAGATAATCGTGTCCGATCGTCCGCTTAGAAGTTGGATGTTTCCGGCAGGCCAAATATAAAGATTTCTACAAGGGTATGTGTGTTTGACCACCAGGTAGGGCTCGATATACAAAAAAGCAAAAAAATAATATAAGTAACCAATTGTTTTTAAGGCATTAGTGGTAAAAAAAAAACACGAATTCAAGATGATGAACAAATATGTAAGAGCCCCGAACCAAGCCGCCGCTTTGTAGTGTTGTCATGAATGCATACTTATATATTTTTTTAATAATATAAAAAAATATATGTATTTACAAAAAAATATTATTACAACATACATGTTCGAATGTTCTTACCAAATGGGAAATTTTTTAATTATCAACTTTACTGAAAAAGTTTCTTCTTCATTAAAAGTCTTGTTTGATGACGACATGCATTTCTTCAAAAATATTTGTATGTTGGATGGATAAGATTCTCAAAAATATTGGGTGTGGTGCCCATTGAGACGCCATCGCCAGTGGACCCAATAAAGTTAATCTAGTTAGAATTTTACAAGCGCTTTATTACATCAAAGAAACGTACCAAATTATTTCAACCAAATCGGTTTAAGGGTATTTAAGATATTTATAAAATACCGACTTTTTTAAAAACTTTAACGCCCTGTATCTGAGAAACAAATCAACTCCGGACATATTTTATAGGATAATGGATAGATAGGGAAGTACCCTGTATATTAATTTGGAAACAAGTCTCTTCTAAGCCACCCCTGTACATCCAACATACAGTTATTTTTGTTGAAATGTATTTTCTCATCAAAGAGAACTTTTTATGAAGATGCTCTTCTTTTTCGTGAAGATATTTATTAAAAAGTTTCCAATTTGGTAAAAACTTTCAAAGACGCGCTGTATATGATACATAAATGATTATTTCTAAGAGCGCGGCGCCCTAGAACCCCCTTACAAAGCGCCACTAATATAAACATTATCACAACCAAACAACAGCTGAAATTAATTTTATCGAAGGTATACAGTGCGTGTCTAAAGTCAGGTTTTCTACGTTTTGATTTGTTTGGTATGGTTCCATAAAAATTTGACAAATAAGACAACATAAACCAAATTTTAGGCAAGAAATGACAGATATAAATGTCAAACGGAGAGTTCGGACCATTAAAAAAATTAATTAAAAGGGGGTCATGGGACACATAATTTTAAAGCTCCTGACGAGTACCTACTTAATAACCCTAGAATATAAAGTCAATCTTTACCTACTACAAAATGGCGGTACCTAAATACGTTATTTTGATGGCCATATTTCTGAAACTAATAAAGTAAGATATACTTATTGTGGTAGTTTCTTAAAGCTCTTTTCAATGGTAATATTGGTAATAATATACAGGGTACGACAAAAGTATATATTTTTTAATGACGCGCCCTGTATATTATATTACCATTAAAAAGATCTAGGAAAGAGCTTTAAAAAAATGTCACATTAATGGTATCTAATTTTATTAGTTTCGGAAATGAAAAATCAGTTGTTTAGGTAATTTTTAAAGTATCGCCATATTATAGGAAGTATAGGACCAACGACGTATGGACCAGGTTTGTTTACGTTTGAGCTGTTGTCATCAATACATCACAGTAAAAGCGCTAAAATGCGGTTTGCCAAATTTAATTTTTCCACTCTAAACTTACTAACCACAAGTAGTTGTTGGATAAGCCTCTATATTAAAGAATTTTGTAATATAACTTTTTAAATGAACAATACATATATTTTTATCATTTTTAGATATCATAATAAAAAATATGTTCAAATATTATAAGTTATTATCTTTTTAAAAAAGCAAAATTCTGAAAATACGTGATTATTTGTTAATCCCGGCAACGCCGCCCAGGGATTTTTACTCCATCGTAAATAAAACATGAATGAACTTTTCCTAAACGCTTGTGGGTGACGCCCCCTTTGCTTTGTCATTTCTGTTGGTTTCTGTCATTTGACAATTTGGAAAGCCAAAAGTGATCAAATAAAGCTTATAATGCGTTTTTTTGTGTATTTTCTGGTGTTTGTTGGTGATTAGAAAGTGTTTTTAAAGACAATATGGGTAGGCAGTGCTTTGTTTGTAGAAGGGTAGACTATTCATTTCCGCACCTCACTTTTCACAGGTAAATAGAGACCAACGTCGTTGGGTGCATACTATCGACCAAGGTCAAAAAGTAAGTCCGCCATTTTCATTTCTCGCTTGCCTCACCCCCTTTGCCTATTAGGATTGTTGGCTTAATGTTTATCATAAAATTATGAATGAATCGCTGGGTCCATACGTCGTTGTATAGGACCCACCTTACTATTTAATTTTTGTTTCAAAATGGCGCCCAACTCTTAATTTGACATATCTGTCATTTCTTGCTTATTATTTGTTTTATGTTGTTTTACTAAAATTCTAAAATTTTCATGAAAAAATACGGTATAATTTTAAAAGTTAGGGGAATTTCTGACTTTAGACAGGCACGAATAGATGTTTTTATAAAGTGTGCGTTTACATTATACTACTTTTACCTCGTCTTTTGCGTCAAAATATATCCAAGTTCATGCTGAGCAAAAGCAGAAATATGTGCATCTTCGGCATTATTTAATTCGTTTGTTCTTTTTGCAAGCAAGTTCTGAAGCTATCGGTAGCGTCTCCAAAGTTTTTCTGAATGCTGTAGCAAGATCCCAAAATTAAATTGGAAAGCCCGTTTCTGGGCTCTTCGCTTGCCAAATCAACATTTTTACAGTCTAAAAACATAATAAAAAATATTTTAAGAAGGTGCAAACACTGTTGCCGGCAATGTACATTTTCATATTGGCATTGATGGTAAAGCATTGGCAATTGGTGGCAATATTATGCCAACATCTTATACGCATTAAAAGTCAACCCTAAATAAACACTTAATTGCCAATAAATTTTACATGCAGGCGAATTGCCGGCAAGCATACAAAAATGGCGGCATACCAATCCTGATTAAATAAAGCACGCGTTTTTGTTGCAGGCAAATAAATATTGGATTTTGAAGGCAAACCTTCAACGCATATTCATACTTTTTAAACCATATTATTAACATTGGTATTTAACTAACATTAAAGCAATTTTTTGATCTGTTTATTTATAATGGCAGCTAAACAACATTATTTTATGTTTTTACATAATTTAAAGGAAATGGCCTTTTCATAACATTTTATTGTTAAAAATCATGCAAATAAAAATTAGGTCAAACAAAATGTTTATTATGTATTTTGGAGCGAATAAAAATAAAATGATGGTAAAATTAGCTACGTTAATTTCGACCGAAGGTGACCGCTTTGTGCATTTGTTTTCTACGTGGTTTTCTAGCTTTTAGTTTCTTTTTTAAAGAAAAGAGTTTTTAATAGACATAATTAAATGTATTCATTACCTAATAAGTGTGTGTTGTGTGATTAATTGGTGATGGCTAGTCGAGAAGGCAAGATATTCAAGTAGACTGTTAGGAGCTGTAAACATTTTGTTTAAAACTTTATTAAAAGTTTTAAAGACGTGTTAATAAAAATATTATATATATTTAATAGTTTTTGACATACCGATAGATGGCGTAATGGACAATAAACTACTACGTTTCTGCAATATCTTCGCTTTTTATCGTCTAAACCGTACCCATTAGACAAAAATAATTCGAGAGCGGTCTGCGGTAGGTGATCTCACTTAGCTTTGAAAGAAATATCTTCGGCTAGTGTAAAAATCTGCATCTCCAAGTTGGACAGTGTTCGAGAGATGGTACTTTGCATTGCAAGGAAATTGCATGCAGTAAGGAGTTTTTCCTATTTTAATTTTCAAATAAAATATCGCATCATTTTAGCTTTTAAAAAAAAGTATATGCGACAATTTTCGTCAATAAGACGTCAGCTTGCTGCTTGGGAGTATCTGCATTTGCCCACTTTCGTGTCTTTTTGTTATCTTTTTGCCAATAACTTATTAATGATGGATGCCATCATCTTAAACGCATTTTTTGCCAATAACTTATTAATGACGGATGCCATCACTTTATCTGCAACACGTGGCCTAATAACGGCCAATTGCCCACTTTCGCGTCTTTTTGATACCTTTTTGCCAATTAACAATCTATCCATCTGTCTATCTATGTAACGGAATCTTTGAGCCTAATTTTAACCAACTTCCAGCTATTCGATTTCTTTGAAACTTTGCACACGTGTCAAGGACCGATGAAGATGCAATAATTTAAAAACAGTATCCGTTATCTCTTTTTGAATCGCCAGGAAAAAAATTCCATTATATTATAAAAACAACACCTAGGATGCCATCTGTTGGCAACATTTCAAACTTTGCTATTAAATGAAGAAGAAATTTTTAGTTTTTACACAATTTGGTTAGTTGCACCATTGGTGTTCAATTTTTATGAACAATAAAAATATAGGGTTAGTTGCACCAGAGTAGCAGAAACTAAAAAATGAAAAATAATTAATAGTTTAAAAAAACTAAAAAAACACGCTTTTATATGCAACCGAACTAAAAATTAGAAAATAATTTTTCATTAAAAAAAATATTGTCATTTCATAGTAAAAAGCGTGGGGTGATAAATATATTAAAATGTTATAATTATTATATTTGCTATCTATGATGGAAAAGTTATGAAAAAAATAGTAAAATGCACCCCACGCTTTTTACTATGAAATGACAATATTTTTTTTTGTGAAAAATTATTTTCTAATTTTTAGTTCGGTTTGCATATAAAAGACGTGTTTTTTTTAGTTTTTTTAAACTATTAATTTTTTAAGTTTTTGATTGTCTATAAAAAGGCGCCCCCAGGTTTGGGATAATACTGTCAAAACCTCGGTCAAAAAAAAAAAAAAGTTATGGTGTAAATAGATTTTTAAGTTTCAGGTAAAGTGTCCCCTGGCGGTATTAAAAAAAAAGGACATTTATCTTAAAATTTTAGAATACTGCTAAGCTCGATTCGTTGTGCCAAATGTTAACTAGATTGGTTAAAAAATAAAATGCAATATGGCGAAAAAAACAAAAATAAAAATTGAACTTTAACCCACTGGCAACTTGGTAACCAGGGAGATGTCGACATTTTGTCAAAGGACTTAGATCGCTCTTATCATGCGGGTGTATTAATTAATCAAAGACAAACTTTTGTAGTTACAATATATTTTAACTTGTTTATTAACACCTTTTAAATGTATCGCGTAAGATAAATGAAACAGATATATGCAGGTTTTAAGAACAAAAAAGGGATACAATTATAAATATAAGTGGCTCCATAACAATCAAAGCGAATCTTTTTATTATCAACGGTTCAAAACATTTTAAAAACATTTGAATACCTATCTCTATCTAACTCTTATATTTATATTGCCATTTCATTTTAGGTTTTTAAAATGTTTTGAACTGTTGACAATAAAATTCGCCTCAAAAATACAAGGATTTTGATTAATGGATGACATTTAATGTCAGTTTGATAGTTTAAACTTTAAATTATAAATATACAAAGTTTTTCTGTACATTTCTTTATCTGCAAGCGAAAAAATAGTTTGAAGTCCTAATATTTATTTCAAGAACAAAAAAGAAAAAATAGAATGTCCCGGAAATATAGAAAAAGAAGTAAACAGAGCTCTTTAAGTTGGTTTAAGAATGGTGCCAAAGGTTATACATTACAAAAAATGCGATCTTGTTTGAAAACAAAAAGAAAAAAATACGCAAGCAAGCGAAAGACTAGTGATTAAAGGGAATCTGTGAAAATGAAAATAAGGGACAACACTTTTAAATTACATAGACTAAAATATAACACCGCGGTTTTAAAGGTTTAAATAAACGATGTATGTTAGAAATTTGGTAAAGATATTTACCACATTTAGGGATGGCTCGAAAGGTGATGTACAGTTTATTGATCCTATTAGAAGATATTACTATAGCATTTGATTTATTACGTAGGAAATTTTGTATGTTTTATCATTTACCATTTTTTGTAAAAGCTTTTTCGTAGCTTTATTTACATGCCCATTGTCTTTTAGGTTTATAAATCAATACCCCTTTCTTCATTTTTATACATCCACTAAAATCCCCGATTTTTGTCTTTTTTCGTTTACAATTTCATTTATAAGATTGATATTTTTTTATATAATAATTTAAAAAAAAATAGCTATTTCTTCTGACACATCGCAAGATCCTGCGAAAGAGATATCTGCATCGCTCTGCATTTGTTTTCCAAATCAGGTTTAGTGATGGGTTTAGGAACCTGAAAACTGGAGTGAAGGGTACTATCGTCGACGACGATGAATGGAATTAGTTGTGGACGACAGAAGGTCGTTGATGTGAAGAAGAAACAATGTTGGTGCCAGAACTGAGCCCTGGGTCACTCCAGCATTAACTTGGTGAAAGCTTGAAGAATGGCCGGCCACAATAACTGATATACGTCAATCAGATAGATAACTAGAGAGCCAAGTACAGAGTTTAGTTGAAAGACCATAGGAGGGAAGTTTATTAAGAAGTGCGGCATGCCAGACCTGGTCAAAAGCTTTGGATATATCAAAAACACCTGGAAACTCAAGAGACTTATTCCAGCAGTGTGATAAAAAGGAAAGAAGATCAGCTGTTGTTTTTTTGTGGCGAAATCCATACTGCCTGTCATGCAAAAATATTCTCAAAAATAAACAGTATAGCGCAACATCTTAAAAAAATTAAAAAATAGGTATATTATCATAAACTTTATGTTTCTGCATTTTAGTTGTATAGTTTTAACATTAAAATAATTTTTAAAAAGCGGATGAATAATTTTTTCTTTATATAGAATTAAAAAAATCAAAAATTCCTGATTTTTTAAAAACAATAAATTTTATTTCGATTTTTTTTAATAAAAAGCAAAATTTGCCCAACCCTGCTTTGTCGTCACCCAATCGTCGAGTTAAGGTTTAACGCAATCACAATTTATACGCTCATATCTATACACGGCTTAATGTGTCAAAGTCAAAATGTCAAATGCTGAAGTAAACAATATTTTGGTAGCCACTGTTTTTTTAATTTGATTCATATGCATAATGACCTTTGGACCCGCACGTTAAGAGCCTACAAATATATCTAAATATTTTTCCTGACAATAAATTTATTATTGTTATTATTATTATTATTAATAGGGCTTTAAACATAGAACTCTTTTTTCAATTTTATTTCTTTAGTTTAGCTTATTGTTACTACTTCAAATATTAATATTTTAATAAATCCAATACGTATTTTTAAAGGAAATTTAATGCGCTACAAAAAAGGTTTTTCAATTAATTCACTTTTTCAAAAGTTATTTGACGTTGAAGTTGAATCCAAAAGTATTTTCAACGTTAAAAATATCTTTTGAAGGAGTGAATTTATTGAAAAATATTAAGGACCTTTTGTAGCGCATCTAATTTTCTTTAAAAATATGTATTGGGATTTATTTAAATATTAATATTTGTGGTAGTAACAAAAATCCAAACTGAAGAAAGAAAATTGAAAAATAGTTCAATGTTTAAAGCTCCATTACATGGAAATGGCCCATTTGACAACGATTTACGGAAAGAGATTTTTTTGTAGGTAATTTTTTTTTAAGACTGTGTGTTGGGAAAATATTTCAGAATTTTCGAATTTTGCATT
This sequence comes from Listronotus bonariensis, assembly GCA_014170235.1. NCBI lineage: Eukaryota > Metazoa > Arthropoda > Insecta > Coleoptera > Curculionidae > Listronotus > Listronotus bonariensis. The sequence goes on from JACEGR010000088.1 coordinate 262,069, forward strand.
AAAAAATTGTCCATAAACCGTTAGTCGTGAAGATAGACCTGTTAATATTATTATTAAGGGCTCAAACCTTCACGATATATTTTTTGTCACCTCGAACAAAATTTTCAATATATTTAAAAAAAAGTCGACTTTTTGGTCCAGTCTATTGCACATACACACTGTGTTTTGACAACAATCACAGTGTTTTCAACATCTCAAAATAAAATTTACTACGGCGGACATAAACTGTCATTTTTAGAGCTGTAGTTAAACTATGCAGGGATCCCCTTATTTAAATTTTATCTTACTTTTAAAACAGTTTTAAGATCCTCAAAGGCCTAAAAAAGGCATCTTCTATCAATTACCACGTTATAGTTATATGACCATACAGAGAAATGCTTCTTATTTTCTTACGCGAAAATCATGGATAGACGGAGACATTACGCTACGCGAACAGATTCCGCTTTGTCAACGCAAATTTGGACTATCGAACGCCAGCTGGCTCGCATAAAGCTTAGTTCATATATTTACGTAATGCGATTTGCAATTGTGAAACGTATTCTAATTGGTCAACTACGAATGTGTCGTTCAAAATTAACCAATTAGAACACGTTCGTTAGTAATCAACAGAGCTTTACTAGAACCAGCCGACGTTCAACAGGCCAAATTTGCGCCATTGAAGCGTAATCCGTCCTCGTAGCGTATGTCTCTATGGTCGGACGAGAGAAAATTAACAGATAAAATTTGCTTAAAAGTGAATGATAATTATAAAAATAATTTTTGTTTCGAGAAAAGCAGCAGCGTATATTTTGTACCAAATAAAGAAAAACTAGGTTTTATTATCTTTGAAACAGTTATTACCTGTACAAATCGCAGCTAGGTAGCCATAAAACGCCCTGGACCATCTGCTGGTAGATTTTAGATATAGAAAAGTATTTTTGGCGTTTCATAATCCAACTGAATAAGGTAGCACCATCCACCTTCGTGCAGGCAAAGAATTTGATCTCACGATGATTTGCGTTTTCTTTGCCTTTTGAAATGACTTTAATGCTACGGGTATATCAGACTAAAACAAATGATTTTATTTAAAATCGTATATACTGAGTGTACCGAAATAAATGAACAATAATTTTGAAACGACCACTTCAGCGCCAGATCGGAAGGGGCGCAAATTGAAGGTGAAAAGAAAGTATAACTTTGCTATTGTTGGGCAGGGGTGAATTTAGTTTATACACGGGAGCGGAAATTGGAAGATGAAGACCTTTTTTGGTCTTTACTCTCTTTTAGCGTTTTTTTTTATCTCAATTGTATATCAGGAGGGGTGAAAAAGTAAAGGTAAAGGAAGCATTTTTTTAGTGGAGGACCCTGTTTTTGCCCTATTTTTTTCTTTCTAGAATATATAAAGCTATCTGTGTTAAAATATTTAATTAATTTCTTTGAAATAAATCGCATTGTAAATTAATTGATGTAGGTACTGTATAAATATTTATCTTTGTTACTTGTTGCAGGCAATATGTAAAAATGACATACAGTAAAAGTCATTTTTTATGACATACCACTTCCGACCCACAATATACAGTTTTGTTTATAAAAAGTCGTACAAGTATTAAAAAGAGAGTTGCCTACTTTGGATTTGCGCAAAACTGAATTTCTTGACTAATACTTTTAAAGGTTATTAATATCTAGTTTCATCTATCGAATTCAGTTTAGGTTCAGTTGAACTTAACTGGTACATGAACCTATACATTGAAAATCTATTGCTGTCACTTTTGGCATTTACTCGACAGCAATGTAGTTCTAAATGGGCAGGTTCAACCACCAGCTGAGTTCAAATGAACCTAAACTGAACTCGCAATTGTAAAACTGGGCATAAATGTCATAGGTTTTTATTAAAACAAAACATTAGCATGAACTAGTTTTTTACAATTATCTCTTTGGTAATGTTTAACAAATTTTGACTTTGTCAGTAAAAATGTCAGGTCGATTATCTAAAGCCGATTCCCACTTAGGGGTGTTCACCCGTGACGCATGAGTCGTCACCCATCAGCTGATTGTTGGGGTTTTTCAAGGACACGGGTAAAATTATCAGAATCACAACTTTTGGTAGTACCAACCTTTAATTCATGTAGGGAATTTTGTCAAAAAGTCGTCACCCATTGGGGAAAATTAGAACCAGTTCTAATTTGATGGCTAAAACGCACTTGTTTTAACCCTTTACCCATGACTCGCAGGTGTGAATCGTCAAAAGGCAAAGACTGGGTGAAAACCCCGGGTTAAAACCCCTAGGTGGGAATCGGCTTTTAAAATTAAAATGTCTTAAATCGAATTTTTATTTATTTTAATTCACTTTATTTACATTTATGTTCAGGCTCGACGCGAATGCTTTAAATTTTTAAATACCTATGACGTGTTAACCTCCTTCAAACAGTCAGTTTGGGAATTCGGTTTTACATAAAAATAGGGTAAAGTCTTTTTAATCCTTGTACGCCTTTTTGTATGAATAAAACTCTATGTATTTGTGTGTAATAATTTGTATTATAACATAAAAACTAAAATAAATAATTATATCTTATAAAATTATGACTTACATTTAATCTGCTTGTTCGTCCAGCAAAAAATAAAAACAAAGCTGAGTTCGCGAATTCTTTTTCGGATTCCCGAATCAGTACTGTTGCTGCTTCTACGCCAGCCTGAACGTTAATTCCATCTATAGCGTAAAATGGACGTACTATAGTATGGTACCATAGCAATGCTAAGCTAAAAAATATAATAGTAGTTTTGGATAACTATTTAAATTATTAATTTTTAAAGTATAAAAAACATTCTTTCCCCTTAAACATTAAAACTACCTTTATAGACCTGCACTGAAAGAGTCAATAAACAGTTGCTACTTTGCACGTTTATAAAGGCGAATTTCCACCAAACGTAGAAAACCGCAACAAAAACAGAAACTTTTGTTGTTAAAATAGGAAATATTTTGAAGACTTTGTGTCGCGAATTCGTGTTTTCGTCAACAACGAAGAGTCTCATCGCCAGGCGGAAAGATCAAAAGGTTTCGGTGTTTTGTTTCTGTTTTTTTAACCAGACTTCCCCATATGGAAACGATCATAAACATTAAGCTTTTAAAACTATCACCACTAGCGCTAAAAGTCTTAAGGTTATTGCCAATCGATCAATTAAAGATATAGCATCTAGGTAATTTGTATTCTATTTGCAAATTTTTAGTCCCACTACATTTAACCATTTCTCAAATTTGTGTTTGGACATTCTTACAAAGTTATGAAATGACGATCTCAGTTCTCCATTAATTCCTATGTCATCATCATCCAAATTTGACATAATTTTGTCCGTTCCATTATCCAATCGTCTTTTGAAAAATGATCCCATCCAGTAGGAATCTTAGTTTTTTCGCTTTCACTTCTTTTGCTTGAAAGATTTGATTTTTAAAAAAGCTGCATGTCAATAAAAAAATATCGTCTGAGAGGCATAAGAAACTGTTTGCGAAGTGAAAATAGAAAACACTGCAAAACAAATCACGCGACAGACTAATTTTTTTTTTGTTTGGCGGAATTCGAGTTTTAGGTTTGTTTTCGTTTTTCAAACTGTAACTAGTCGCAAGCAAGTCCGGTTGGTGGAAATTCGCCTTAAGAATAGACAAAAAATGTGTCTTTGATTTTCTCTCGATTATGTACGCGAGCTTCTCAGGTTAGTGCAAGGAAAACGTTGATAGAAATTATTAAAATAAAACTTACACTTTGAGGATGGGATTCTTATGTAAAATTGGGTAATTTATATTTCAAATTATAATGTTTATTGAAAATGGAAAAAGTATACGTACCTTGCCAAAGGGGCTCGCATATCGACACCAAGCCTCGCGTACATTAGACAAGACATCCCATTTTGCCTATTCGCTGCAAATCCTAATAAGCTAACTAATCGTGTTAAGGATGTTGGTAACAGTGATACACCTAACTGAAAAAGTCCATATCCAAATGATATTGCTCCCATCAGTCTTACAAGTGTTTTTATCAATTTTTGAGTATCTCTAAAAGAAAAAACAAAGATAAGTTGATACATTATGGGGTAATAATATTCTGTATACTCTCTTAGTTCCAAGCCAGTTTAACAGGAGTCACACTCTTAAGAACTAGCATATTATTTTGAAACATTCTGTATGTATGCTTTGGTTAAATATAATTTTTTTTTAAGTTCGTTAAAGCTATGGAATGCAATACCGAAATCTGGAAATACCGCGATGTTGCCAGCCCCGGATCTTCATTTTTCTAGGGGGATAAAACTGACCTTTGGCGCCCCCTAAAAAAAAGGTCTTTGCTTTTCAAATCGCGCCCTCTTCCCATCACTTTGCGCCCGATGTATAATGCACAAATCTATCAAAAATAGAGAGTAAAGGGCCAAAGAGAAAATGGTCTTTCAAATCGCGCTCTCTTCCCATCATTTTGCGCCCTATGTATAATAAATCCTGTAAATCCTCATCGCAAACGCAAGTATGTACCGTGCAGTCATGCTTCATTTTGCCGCCCCTTGACGGTGTCACCCGGATCAGACACCCCCGTTTGCCCCCCTCTAGATCCGGGGCTAGATCTTGCATGTGCAGGATTAATACCGTGCGTAAAATCATAAAGTAACGTACCTTACTCTATGGTAAAATGAACGGGATCCCGCGCGAGATTAGCGGAAGTAAATTCATGCGTGTTCATAGAAAAAAATTGGAACTTACGGCTGGTGCGCATTTATGGAAGTGTGCCTGCAGATGCCTGAGTGGCTTTCCAGTGACGCAAACAGAGCGCTCCCAGTAAGGGTGGATTTTTAAAATTATTTATTTAAAATGGAATTAGATATGAAAAAGAGATTATTATTATAAAGCCAAGAAAGGTTAAAAACAACGAAATTTTAAAATTTCTTAAAGTATCTATCTTTCCTTGTCTAAGGATGCGTTCCAGTGACTAACTTTTTAGAGCAGTTCAAGAGCTTCAAGCCCTGGAGCGTGAAGCACAAAAATTTTCGTCACTGGAAAGCCACCCTGGATCTCAATTTTAAATGATAAATTGTCACTTGTCTTTAGATGATGATATAATAGCTATATATTTCTACTGATGGTGCCAAAGACATGATAAAAGGCAGTAATCTTATTAAGCCCTATTAGCAGCTTTGTTATGCACATGTAATGCAATTGGGTGTTTTAAATGTTATTTATAAACCTTCACAGGAAGCGTTTAATGAAGAAATGGCTGCGGAAAGTGTAGCCGTCTATAAAGTAATGAATGAATATTTTCAAAAGGTAGAAGCAGCGAAAGTGATGAAGATTCTAAATGTAAATTGTCAGAATATGACTTGTCTTTAGATGTTGATATTATATGCATTAGTACTGGCGGTGCCAAAGTCATGGTAAAAGGCGGTAATCCTATTAGGCCCTATTAGCAGCTTTGTTATGCACATGTAATGCAACTGGCTGCGGATAGTGAAGCCGTCAATAAAGTAATGAATGAATATCTTCAAAAGGTAGAAGCAGCGAAAGTGATGAAGATTTTAAATGTAAATTGACAGAATATGACTTGTCTTTAGATGTTGATATTATATGTATTACTACTGGCGGTGCCAAAGTCATGGTAAAAGGCGGCAATCCTATTAACCCCTATTAGCAGCTTTGTTATGCACATGGTATACAATTAGCTGTTTTAGATGCTATTTACAAACCTTCACAGGAAGCGTTAAATGTTGCTGCTGCGGAAAGTGAAGCCGTCAATAAAGTAATGAATGAATATCTTTAAAAGGTAGAAGCAGCGAAAGTGATGAAGGATATGACAGCTTTGCCTTAATAACGATTGTTCCTACAAGCGTGGAATGATCCCTGGGCCAGTAATGAAATTGACTTCATGATGAGTACAATTTTAAAACCTTCTTAGGGGGTTTCTTTTGACGAGTCTACCACAAATATTCATACTGCCATATTTGAAAGCTTTAATCCACCGTGTCAATATCAAATTTTTCGGGTGTTGGACTGGGCAAACGCGTCATTTTTATTGGACAAGTTTACCACAATGTTTTAAATGCAATTTTTAAACATTGTGCCAAAAATTGTAAGTGTCGCAGTCACGAAACCATAAGGTCCATTGACATGTTTTGGGTATCGGATTGGTGGGTTTCGTACCTGTAATTCTAACGATTTTTGGCAGAATTTCAAAAAATTGTGGTAAACTTTTCCGCCAAAAAAAGTGACGCGTTTACCCAGTCCGACACCCGAAACATTTTACCATATCCAGCAAATATCTGGATCTCGCAACATCGAAAATGTCCATTCCCGCAAATATTGGAATTGAAAATTTCTTGCGGGATTGAATTCGCTATTTAAAACTATGAAACGAAAGCTAAAATCTTGATTGTTATATAAATTAAACTTACACATAATTTTGTCCTGGAAGAAGATGATTTAAAGACGACGCAAAGGTATTAAAGGATATGGAATTTGATAAAGGACGCAAATTAAACCTTGCCGAACCAAAACTATTAGTTCTCGGTTTGCTACTTAAAGATTCGGTAACAGAAATCGATTTTTTCAACGCCAAACTATCAGGTTTTTTGAGCTTTTTAGTATTATTATTTATTGATTTATTTGTTACCATAATATCATTGGGTTCTACAAGGTCTACTGTGTTATTTGGATTAAAATTAAGTGAACAGGAGTGGGAAATGGACGATTTGGAATAATAGGAATACCCGTTGATTTGTGCTTCCGGAATATCCCAGTCAGACGTCGGTGATTCTTCGTTTATCTCCGGCCGTTCATTAAAAGTTGCTGTTGGAGTTTCTGGTGTTAATATTGGATCTAAAAATTAATTTTTGTTATTATAGGGTACAGTTAACCTAAAAATAAATAAATAATAGTTTAAAAAACTAAAAATACACGCTTTTATATGCAACCGAACTAAAAATTAGAAAATAATTTTTCATTACAAAGAGTTTGTCACTTCAGAGTAAAAAGCGTGTGGTGCATTTTACTATTTTTCATAACTTTTCCCTCATAGATATTTGCAAATAGAATAATTATATTATAACATTTAATATATTAAGCACCCCACGCTTTTATTCTGAAGTGACAAACTCTTTGTAATGAAACATTATTTTCTAATTTTTAGTTCGGTTGCATATAAAAGCGTGTTTTTTTAGTTTTTTAAACTATTATTTATTTTTCATTTTTTAGTTCGATATATCAATTAGTTTTCTGCGGTCATGTGATATTGAAATGTTTTACGAACTATTTATGTATGTATGCATGTAAGACTGAAACTGCACGCATGCGCAGATCACTCGCCTAGCTCTAGCTCTCTTACTCTTTCACAGAGGATCTGTAAAGGAATTTATTTATCCTGGCGGTCCTAATCAGGATAACGGGATACTGTTTTTAAATTATTGCATTGTCATCGGTCCTTGATACGTGTGCAAAGTTTCAAAGAAATTGAATCGCTGGGAGTTGGTAAAAATTAGGCTCAAAGATTCCGTTACATAGATAGATAGATAGATAGATACAACCCAAGCTAATAAAAGCGTGTTAAAAATACAGTGTAAAAACCATTGATTATGAATCAGGTTCACCATTATTTATACAGGGTGGTCACCGAGGTATTCGAGATACTTCTATCACTAATTTTAAGCAAAAACGATACTATTTACTTTATTCGGATTCCCAACCGTACTTGAATTATTTGGGTTGGAATTTGCCAAGACATAATTTCTAGAGTAATGAAATAACATTATTGCGACTAGTTTGTATGGGTCATTTAATAAATTAGCACCTTAAGTTGTAATAATGATTGTTTGTTCGTAAATTGTTATTGACAGCTATTGCATATTTTATTTTTCTTATTCCTTGTTGTTAAAATCATGCCTGTATTTTTCCCCATGAGAAATACGCGGACATGGATATGCACTAGTAGTAACATCGGCTCAGTTACTTAGCAAGTTATGCGGAAAAATAAAATAACCAACAGCTGCCAATGATGACAATTTACGAGCAAAAATCATTATTATAACTAAATGTGCTAATTATTACATTTCCTATGCAAACTAGTCGCAACAATGTAATTTCATTACTCTAGAATTTATGTCTTGGCAACTCCAAAGCCAAATAATTTAAGAAGCCCCTTAGTCTACTTATTGTGGAATATTTTATTAGTTAGTATATACTAACCACTGATCTGGATGAATGGTTAATGTTATTACCAGAGGAAAACGAAAATTACGTCCCATGGGCGAAAAACGAGGTTGTGCGCTTAGGTACCAATTATTTTCAGTCGTCGCCGAATGTTTGCGCGCGGGCGTCGAACGGTCTATCGGCATAATAGGGCATAATTTATCAACGCGTTGTCTGGACTCTCATTTGGCATACGATGGCCACAGTGAGGAACGGTGGCAGTAGTGAGATTTGTATTTGGCCATGACTTCGCGAGATCGTAAAGATCTGAAAAATGCTTCTAGCCACTGCGGATCTAAATGTGGGTTATTTATGATACTAACCGGGCAAATGAAGTTCACCAATTCTCTCTTTATACAAAGAAAGAATTTCATTATAGGTCTTTTGATATACCTTCCATGCTTTTCGCAATACCCATCCTCCTTTGAAATACCCAGATAGATCTTGTTGCAAAAAGTTAGGATTGCTATACACACCTAAAATAATTAAATCAAATATTATACAATGAAAAAAACTTATATGGGATTTACTGAATCCCAAAAATCTATTTTCTTTGTTATAGAGTAAGAGCCCGTGAGCGGCAGACCTTCGTCATTTTGTAAAAGCTGAAAGTTTCTCAGCGCATAACTTCCAACATAGGAAGAAGCGATGAGAGACTATGAAGTTTGACTCATAGTGGCTTTGGCAGGTACCAGGTACCACAGGTTAATTAATTGAAACATAACATTCGCTATTTTGTAAATGCTGAATTTTATATATGTTACTTGGGTACCTATTAGAAGATATTTCTCCAGTCGGTAGACAGTTTTGACAATTTCAACCCCTTGTAAGACAAACATTTTTGTGTGGTCTGATGAAGGTCAATATTTTTGTTATTTGACAAGATATAACAAAAAGTCTTATGTAAGAGTTGAAGGGTTTCCAAATAGGCATGTCCCTAAAATATTTTAATGTATACAGAGTATTCCAAAAACAACTTTATCAAAAAAATTTCTTACAGCAATGACTTGGACACTCTGTATGTTTAAAAATATTTTTAGAACATGCCTATTTGGAAACCCTATAATTTATGTATAAGAATTTTTGTTAAATCTTGTTAAATAACAGAAATGTTGAACTTTCTTGGACTATTGGGCCACATCAGAATGTTTGTCTACCAAGGGGTTGGAACTGTCAAAACTTTCTGGCGACTAAGGAAATATCATCTAATAGGTACCCAAGTAACTCAATATAAAATTTAGCTTTTACAAAATGACAAAAGTTAAGTTTCAATTCAGTAACCTTTGGTACCTGGTACCTACCAAAGCCACTATGAGTCAAACTTGATATTTTCCCATCGCTTCTACTTATGTTGGGAGCATGCGCTTACAAACTTTCAGCTTTTACAAAATGACGAAGGCCTGCCGCTCACGAGCTCTTGGACTAAGGATTTTTAGAGCAGTCTGGATTATTATTCACCTGTGAATCTGCTAAGATTATTTGAGTTTCTAACTGTTGAGCTAACGACTGTGGATTTTCGTTTACAGTGCCGAAAACCCTTTGGGAGAATGATTTCAACCACCCATTTTGAGTGGTGCACCGTTTTTCTACTTCTTTTAAAACTAATATTGCTTTTGAAAGTTTGTCTTCTTCAAAGCTCATTAAAGCATCCTAAAAAATTATTAAAAAGTTGTTTTTGTCTGCATCGTCAAGTTATTTATGAAAATTGGATCCCATCAAAAACATAAATGTGAAAAGTTTAATACTAAAATTGAATCGTTTATTTCAGAAACCCCTATCTCCAGAATATTACATTTTGAGTAAACTAATAAAAACTACAAAGTTTCAACAAAAATAATTTTTTTGTGATAAAAATAGTTTTGAAGCTGCCCGACAGACGTTTTTAATGTGCATAGATGAGGGATTTTTGCACTAAACAATGTGTTTACCCCTATACAATTCAATTTTACCCAAGAGTCAATTTCTAAAATTTTGGTCGATATGAGCTTTCTGAAATAAACGATTCAATTATGCTAGTTACTAGTAATGGTGGTCTCAGTTATTTGGGTCAGAGCTTAGGCTCTTATTCCAGCTTAACGATGATCACCCTAAGGCCGACCGCAAACATCAGATTTTAAACCGATTAGTCGGTCCGACTTTAAAATATTTACGTTGTCATTGGCTGTGACATTTTATATTTTAAATACAACCAACGACAACGTAGACAATTGGAAGTCGGACCGACTAATCGGATCAAAAATCTGATGTTTGCGGCCGGCCTAAGGCGGAGCTAAGCCAACTGATGTTGTTCATGTCCAATGTCCATTCTCGCAGATGTCCCTCATCGAGTTTCCACCCCTCACTTTCCGGTTCGGGGATTGGGAACCCGAGTTTCCACCCCTCACCCATCTCTTTTCGGTTCGGAGATAAGAAACCCGGATGCTCGTTTAGTGAAGTCCAGTGTGCGTTGTAGGTTGCACGTTTCCATGAGCGTTAACAAGCTCACTCATGGATCGCTTTTATATCCTTGGGATCAAGTGCGCCACAAATATGGGTTCATACCTTACTACATACGAGTCCCGATCGGTACTGACGCTTCCCCTCGCGTGTTTAGGCGTCACTCCTTATTTAACTCTTTTCGGTTCACAGAGCAATCCAGCTCAAATGTGCTTCTAGAGAGAAGAGTGCACATTCGGCAGATTCGTCAGCCAGCATCGAGTTATCCGTGGTTCTTCCGCCCCGTCGAGGTGCGCTGAGGGTGAAAACTCTTATGACGATAACAACGTGATTCCGGAAAGCTAGTCACGTCTAGGGTTTGGGTGAATAGGTTTCTACCCCATGTCCTACTTAAAATAAAGCTAGTCACTAAGAATTAACTTGATTAGTAATGACTGGTAAAAATGGTGTAGAGATCCCTAACTAACACTGTTTGTACAGTATTGAAGCCGAATTTCAAACGGTTCTATGTTCTTAGGTTTTTAAAAAAAAGCGGTGTGATAATGGAGTATCAATAAGGGCCTTGGAAATAAGATGCTTCATGACCTATTTTCCCATTTGGAAAAAAGTGGGACTAGGCCACAGGACCACAAATTACATAGACTGCAGTGGTTCCATGTGGCAAGTCCAAATAATGTTTTTGATTACATTGTAAAAAACTCTTTTATAGTTCTTCGTACAATACAAAAATATGTCCATTTACTACACGCATATTAAAACTAGGACATGTAAAGTAATTAATTTTATGATTGTCATATTGCATGCAATTTTAACAACAATTTTACAGTAAACAGGTTACATGATATATTTTTAATGTAATAGGCTACTTAAAAAATTGATTAAGTCACGTTTGGGATAATCCTTACCATACAGCGAACCACGAAAATTATATTAATAAAAAAACAAGCATAGCTCATACAGGGTGATTCAAAAATCGATCACGAAACTTAAGGGGGTGATTCTACTTAACAAAATATGGGTAGAGCTTCATATAATTTTTTTCAGAATGTCCTTTGTTTTTGAGTTACAAGCCGTCAAAGTTCAATTTTTATTTTGATTTTTTATTTTTTGCCATATTGCATTTATATATTTTTTGGTCAAAATTCTGAAACTTACCAGTCTAACTTAAAATGATTATTCTTAGAAGCGTAATAGAGATACATATTCCCAACTTTTTTATTTTTTAACGTATAAAATAAATAAAAAAACATTGTTTTGTTGGGTAGATTCTGTAGAATCCATATCTTTAATCAGAATGCTTTTATCTTTTAGGATATACAGTGTAGGACAAAACATATTAAATTTTACAATGGAAAACCTTGTAAATTATAAAAATATCTTGTATCTGTCCTTACACTCAGAAGTAGCAAAAAGTAGGAAGGCAATTGTAAGTACAAAAACTGATGAAACTGAAAAAGAAAAAGGTAAAAAATTCTTTGACAAAAGTAGCGAGATTTCGCGAGACTGCATCGGAAACACAACAATAGCTCTTATTATTTAAACTCTTTTACTTTTTTTTAGTAAACAAAACTAAGTAGATTACATGGTGTATATTTATGTTTGCTTAAAATACATTTTCAAGTTTCTTATTACCCCAATAGAAGTCGTCATATCCTTTTATAATTTTGCGTACATGTAGTTTGGAGTATCTACTTTGAAATACACAGCAATTCATTCGTTTATAATGGGGCAGTTAAATAGTATTAAATACTAACTATATTGGAAAAATTTAAAAATATTACTACTTACCTAGACACAGTGTATACACTCCATACAAAGTAAATCAAAATAGTTACAAATTACACTATTTACAAGGAACAGAAGAACAACCATATGGATAATTATACTTATACATGATTCAAATTATTAAGTGCAGTGGCGTTTTAAATTGAACCAAAAAATATTTCTAACAAAGAAATGTACGCCACTTGAATCAAAAGTATAAATTTTAATTAGTCAGAAATATTTGTTCAGGTGCCGATGCCGCTTAGGACGTCACTGAGATTAATAATTTATTTATTCTAGGGCTAAATTAGCCCTTTAATACTATTAATAACATTTCCCAATCACAATAAAATTGAGTAAAGGATATTTATTATATTTATGGAAAATATATTTTTTGATTAGGGTTTAATGGCCTATAGAATTTGCGAAACCCACAAGCGAAAGAATGTGTATATAAACGTATAATAAATACTAATAAATACTCTGTATATGTTAATGTTGGTTTGTTAAAGAAAGAATAAAAGTATTTACCAAAAAACTATAAAGGAATAACCAGAATACATAACCAAGCTGTTGGGATATTTTAAAAATAAGCTCTCCGCGTCGGCATGATTGTTATTTACTATTAAATTAATTCCTTGTCTTGCCAAAGTCCATTCTTCAAATTCCTTAACCTCTTCCTCATTTTCCGTCGGCGAATCCGTTGAGCTTGCCATTATTTTTTGCTTAAATTAAAATTTTCAACCGTTTCTTGTTCACCATTGTATTATTTATGAAAAATTGCTATTTTGTTATTATATTGTTATTAGAGTCATAAACTTAACAGGAATTTTGAAAGAAGGAATTTTTTCAAGAAGACTGTTTTGGCGGAGATGCCAATGTCAGACTTGGGAAAGTGCTTTTCATTTTCCTTCAGTATTGATTTTTAACCCCTAATTCAGTTCAAGGATAAGTGGGTAAATGTTGAACCATATAATTACCCTAACAGTAGAATAAAAGACGTCAAACTCATAGGTTTATTAGAAGTTTAAAGAAGAATATTCTACAAAACCCAATTAATTGCGCTATTTAAATTTATTTTCGCGGTAAATTTATAAAACTCCAAATACTTTGAGTTTACCCTGTATAATTTAAAACTAAGCGCCATCTAAGAGCAGGTAGTAAAACTAATATTACAGGTACCGTCAATGTAACCCTCAAGGGACTGTCTATTGAATAGACGTTAGTAGATTTTTTAAACCCGCGAATCTACTTAACGAACGTATACGGCCGAACAAGAACAAACTTTATGTGTTACTGCCTTTTCATATTAGCTAAAGACGGAAATACGGGCGACGGACCAAAGCTAACGAAATGTATAGAGTTAAACGAAACCTTTCGTACGTAAAGAACGCGGAAAGTCGGCAAACTTAAAGGCTTCGTATAATTTTTTATCTCTCTGTCCGTCAAAACCGGCTTAGTGTTCATGAAAAAACGCATGCATTCGGATGTGGAAAGGTTCGCTCGCTTGTCGGTACTTCAAAGAACATATCTTCATTTCTGTGCGTCCGTTTACGTTCGCTAAGTGAATACGCGCCTTAAAACGAGAAAAACAAGTTCGTTCTTGCTGTTCGTCATCATGGTGACGCTTTAGCACAAATGCTTTAGATTATACGTTCGAGATATAGTTGAGGTATTTAACAACATTCATATTTCAATTACGTTTATAACGTAATTCTTGGTATAATTATAAAGGCTTGAGAAGTGCAGATGGCATGGTATGGGCAGCAACAAATAGTACACCCATTAAGGCATGCGCAAGTGATGATTTTAACTTCTTAGCATGCTCACCTATTTATTCATGCGGCTAAATTAATCAGTAGTGTACGTTGGTTCGGACTAGTCATAGCTTAATCATCCACCTGCAATGTCAATTTTATATGCGATATTATGTATTCTATTTTATTTTCAGTTTGGTGAAAATGTGAGGGTAGATGTCGACGGCATTTTCAGGTAAATCTCTTGTGTAATTTATTATTTTATAGAAGTAACCTAAATATAGAAACTTTTATATGTATGTATTAAAACATAACATTTCGCAAATAGCTTATATGTAAAATTTAAACACAAACGCTTCAATCAGGACCACGTGTTTTGCAAGCTACAAATTGGTGAAACAACGGCTATAAATGCGTAACCTCATATTTTACTCCCGAGAATCAAAAATAAATTCGCCGTCTAGTTTAAAATTACAGACAGAGTTAGTTACATACCTAATAAGTATAAAAAGAGAGCCTAAAAAACAAGCGTTAGCTCTATAGGTAAGCAAGCCAAGGCTTTAATCAAACAAATTTGGGCTAAAACTTTACTTGTCGGACACAACGCCAATTTTAATGATCTCATGATCATATCTGAAAAAATGTTTAGTGGTCAACATTTCGTTCTTTTCTTTATTTTTGCACATAATTCGTAATTTAAACCTAAATAGGCACACAATATTTCATAAATGCTTTAAAAAATCTATAATCTAAATTTATTTTTGGGTTTTTAACACGTTTATAAAATATATTGTTTGCCAATTTGGACTATAACTATAAATTCATTTAGATTGGTAATCAGCGCCCAAAACAAACCCCTGTACACAAAAATCATCATAATCGGCATGGTGTCAGCGTGTGTACCGCGTCTAGGTCTTGTAGATAATTATTTCTATGCTAAAAATGAGGTAGCCTGATCGGACACTGAGCAATTTTGAATATTTTGATTTAGCCGTTGGTGTAGACATTTCCACTTTTGTTGACGTTAACAAAAACAAACGTCACAAACAGCTGTTTTTTTAAGTAGGGTTATATTTGAAAAATGTTTGTAAAAATGTCCACGTAGAAAGGAAAAATGCCACCAAACCTAGTTAAAGATAAAATATAGAATGTGTACCTTCAAGTTGTCACCTAATAGTCAACGTAACTTCTTGTGATATAGAGTAGAAAATAAAAAACCAAAAAATGGAGAACATTCGCGATAACAATATAAGATTAAATTTAATGAATGAAGATCAGATGGTACCCTCTCGTGATTGGAGAAAGGCCCTTCGATCACAACCAGCTTATAGAATAGTAAACAAAACTATTAGGAATCAGACTCAGTTTATAACTATTGTAGGCCTAACCGGACTGTGTATATTAATTATTTTATATATGTATCCTAGGAAAGGTTCCAGTGGCTTACGAAGTACTTTCGTTAGGACTGAATACAATTACACTTATCCCCTGACTAGGCCTATCAAAACTAGTTCATTACACACTTATAAAATAGGTAAGTTCATATTTTAATTTAACAAAATGCAAATAATTTAACTCATAAATCATTTACAGGTATTATAGCTGATTTAGATACAAACTCAAAAAGTGATAAGGAAAAAAACACATGGTACTCATACTTAAAAACAGGTTTTCTTAGTTATAACCCTACAACACATGCTGTAGTGATGACTTGGGATCGATCAGAACCAAAAAAATTAAAAAATAGTTATTCATTGAAAGATCGAGGGATGGAATTGTCAGAATTGGTTGTATTTGATGGAAGGTTGTTAACTTTTGATGATAGGACAGGTATTATATTTGAAATTGTTGGTGAGGACAAAATGTTACCGTGGGTATTATTGGCTGATGGTGATGGAAAGTAAGTGAATGGTGTTGTAACTTAAATGTTTAATTTTTTTCTTGTATTTATTTAATTATATCTACTGTTAGTTTCTATTTTATTTATTCTCAGATACCCTATTAAATAGCTTGTGTAGTTTTCATTAATTTTATTGAATATTATAGAGATATCAAGTTTTTAAACATTATTTATCTAATTAAGAAGGTAAAGTTACTGAGGTAAATAAAAATGGAAACATTTTAGATCACCAAAGGGATTTAAATCAGAGTGGGCAACTGTTAAAAATGAAATTTTGTATGTGGGCTCGATGGGCAAAGAATGGACCACAAGTAATGGAGACTTTCAAAGCAATGATCCACAGTATGTTAAGGCAGTTACTACAAAAGGACAGGTGTGTATTTTAGTGACTTTTAATAAACAGAAACAATTAGTACTATTTAAATTTTGAATCTAACAATAAAATCAAGTATTATGTTCTTTAAAATATCTTTTTAAAATGATTTTTGTTCATAACAGGTCACCCACATTAATTGGGTAAAGGAATACAACAGACTTCGTGAATCAATTGGAATCTACTGGCCAGGTTATATGATTCATGAAAGCGGTGTATGGTCAGATGTTCACAGAAGATGGTTTTTCTTACCCAGAAGATGTAGCAAAGATCAGTACAATGAATCAACAGATGAGCGGAAAGGATGTAATGTTCTTTTATCAGCAGACAGCAATATGTATGATGTTACAGTCGTGCAGGTAGGTTGATATTATTATTGTTATATAGGATGTTCTTAAAACCATCATTGTAAAAAAGTAAACTATAAAGGGTGTTACAAACTTGAGGGATACCATCAGGTCGGGAATGGTAAGAGATACAGTTGATATTGGTGGCTCAAAGACAAAATGTCGAATCTTAAATTAAAATTTAATGACATCATGCTATAGAACAGGCAGAAAGTGGCAATTATTTCTGCGGTTATAATTGGTTGAACGCCTAAAATTAATGAATGTGTCGTATGTTTTAAAATATCTCTTCAAATAAACTGAGAAAAAAATATAAACTGTTGCGCATAATTGCAATTTTTTCCAGATAGTTTCGGAATGGCTGCAATTTTTAAAATTTTTAATACGGAATATTAGTATACATAAAAATGGGCAACTTTGCCCCAATTTAACCAACCCTGTATCTCTTACCGTTCCCGAGATCCCAATGGTGCTCTTCGAATTTGTAACACCCTGTATAGTAGAGACATATGGTAATTGTCTAGAATATGGGTGTTTTTGGGTGAATCTGAAAGATTTTTTTTTGAAAATGTTTTGTTTCCGAGATATCAAAGTGAAAAATTAAACTAATCTTATTTTTACTATATTCCCCCTTCTTTTTGCACACAATTCTTGATTTAAAGCTAATATGGCCCTTAATATTTGATTTTTACCTTTTAAAACTCCATTTTCTATGTATTTTACACCGTTTATCAAATGAATTGCGAAGGTTCCTTATAAAAACGCAGCAAGCTATGCATACACTGCTCCAGCGCATCCACCATAACTTGGTACGATTGAAACTGAAGATATGCAATTTAATTAAAGTAAGTATTAAAATATGTAGAAAATGGAATTTTAAAAGGTGACATCATGATCAAATATTGTGTTCCACTTTAGCTTAACATCAAGAATTGGGTGCAAAAAAAGGGAAAATAAAGTGAAAATAAAGTTAGTTTGATCGGAAACGAAACGTTCCAAAAGAAATTCTTTCAGATTCATGATTAGCGCCTTAAAAACTCCCATAGGCCAACTTTTGTTAAAATCGGAGTGGTGGGAATTTCTTTACTTTACCCTTGAAAATGGTCAGAGATAGGACTGCCCGAAACATTGTGTGAATAATAAAAAATATAGACAATGGAAGTTCGAAATCTTTTAAATATCACCAGCACCTAAAAATGTTTCTTATATTTGTAATTTTTAGTTAAACTCAATAAACACCAGAGGATTTTCAAGTTTTAAATTTGTGCCTACTTCGAATGACCATGTAATTGTTGCCCTAAAAACAGAAGAATTGGAAGGAAAAACGGCAACCTACATTACGGCATTTACGATTAAAGGGGACATAGTACTGGAAGATTCTTTTATTTCAGACTTAAAGTATGAAGGAATTGAATTTATATAGCATTCCAGAAGAACGTAATTTCAACCCGAGACAATTTTTAAAAGATGCAATATTATAGCAAGTTAGGCAATAAGTTCTTTGCTTGATATTTTAAAGAGTATTTGTTTCCCTTGGATACTTGAGAAAACCTACACTGTCATAAAAATATAGTTCATGTGATAAAATAAAACTAATCATTAATCATATAGTCTTCATTGTGCCTGCATAGGTTGTAAACAAATGTTTTATTTCGTATTTTTAGGTATTTATTATGTTTTGTGGATACATCTTGCATTTGTTATAATACTGTTTTTAATTTGTTTTACAAAATTAACTTACCTTTTATAGATTTTAATTAGAATACTGTGCCAAAAGAAAAAAGTTTAATTAGTTTTAAATTTAAACACCACTTATGATGGAATAACCAACTATTTATTACTATAATATTTTTAATTTTTCTTTAAAATAAAGAGTAAAAAACAGGAGACTTTTGGTGATGTGAAATTCAGTAAGCTTGTACACATCCCGCCAAAAATTATCGCATATGCTCGATTTTCTCCATAAGCTTCAATACAAAAATGCTTTCATTTAAATGGACATATCTCTTTTAGTAATTAGGTTATTAAAACAATTAAGAAAAGAAAATGTTAAAGAAAGGTGAAGCTATAACTTTGGCATAACCATTGTTATTTACTATTAACAATATTTTCAAAGGTCTACAGAAAACTGAAAAAAGTAATAAATATTATAAAATAATTGCCTTTAACATTGATCCTTACGGGAAATGGCAGATTTTATTTTACTTCAAAGAAACTGATGTTCAGATTTTAATGAAAGTTGTATCAACAGAAGAAAAAATAATGAACATTTTGGCTTATTAAAATCCGACCTTCAGAGCTTGTGGTAGGAATAATTAATAAATAATCAAGAAAAATATGCTAGGTGACTAACATGTGGCAACGCCGCCGAAAATGTATAATGCGCCCGAAGAAGTTTATCAAATACGGTATATGAGGACATAAAATTGATGCCAGTCCAATACGTTTTTCGGCTACAAGATCCAGTTGGTGATAATAAATAAATATCCGCAATAATTAGATTTTTTTCCAAGTGTTTTTAAGTGAACAATTCGACGACCATTTTCCGATGTATCAATATTTACGTTAGTTTGACAGGTTAGGTGACAAAAACTTTCCGTGTTTATCCTTAAATTTATGTGCTACTTGACCTTGTTTTACAAATTTGTTACATTTTTTCAGTGACTGTTTTGCCTTTTTAATAATTTTTTTTTTTTGGTGATATGATAAGGTTGGTTTAGAAATTTTATTAGTACATAAACATTACAATTTTAAACCGATGACTTGTTTAAATATGCTTGTGCAGTAGATTTTTGCGTATGAATTCTATTGTTTTTACGCAGCGTTGCCAAATATAAATACCACGATGATCAAATTACCTTAAGCACTCATTTGACTCTTGTAGTATCGGTAGAACTACCTTAACATTTTCTTTTTTTAATTTTCTTGATAACCTAATTATTAAAAGAGATATGGCCATTTAAATTAAAGCATTTTTGTATTGAAGCTAATGGAGAAAATCGAGCATATGCGATAATTTTGGCGGGGTGTGTAGAATATAACTCTTTAATGATTTGATATATTTTTCAAATGAAGTAAAACTCAAATAGTACATTTTTGTTTTATACTTTTTCATAATCCTTCGAATTATTAAAGCTGTTTTACAAGACGAAAATTATTCGGGAAGTTACCAGCTATGTATTATGGATAATCCACTTCATCTAAATTATCTTAGATGAAAATTACCAATAAAATTTTGGGAAAAACCTTTGCTCTTAAATTTAACCAACATTCTTGTACTTGTAAAACGGGTTTTAGACAAATATACCTAATATTTTAGCATGTTTGTACATAAAATATCATTTCTAAGATTTTTGTAAATAGACCATTGTATAGTATTAGTACCTGTAATAATAAAATTGTAAAAATATAGAATACGTCCTTGAATAACTTATTGTAAAAGCATTAAATTGTAAAAACAGAAACAATAAATAATTTGAAAAAAATCCAAAATAAAAAATATTTCTTTAGTAGATCGATAAATCTCGTTATTGGACAAAGGAAGAAATAATAGTAAAATTTAAATTTTTAACAGAGTTTGAACAAAAACACACATTTTTTGGTCAAATTTTCTCCATGTATTGGCTCGAAATAATAAGTTGTAAATAATAATCAATAAAAATCCTTTGTTCAATCATTTGTTATGTTATTTCCAAAATGTGTGCAAAATTTGAACAAAATCGCTTCATTACTTTTCGCGTTTTATATTTTAAATGCTCTATTTGGCTGCACTGAGTTGGTTGCTAGACGGAACTTCTAAAGGGTCTATCTCTTAGAATTTTACTCGTATCTTTGATCGATTTGAAATTTTAGGAGAATATTTTAAACATATACTATTTAATAAAACAAAAAAATTGACATTTTCAAAACCACCTAACTTCTTAATATTGATACTGGGTATTCCTAGTTTTTTGTTCTCACTTGGTTTTTGGTGCGGTTTTCGTTGTGACTAGTGGTACATCATTTGTATAATAGTACTGAGAGTTCTGAGATTATTTTTGAAATTTTGGGTGTTGCTGAGAAAAGTAGAAATACAATAAAAAGCAGAAGCATTAAAAAATAATACTATATTACAATAAGCTATTATTATATTTACATACTTTAGCAAAATTAAATAGAAACCCATCTGAAAGACAATTAATATTAACTAACTTTTTCATCAGACTATAGTTGGAGCCAGACATAATTCATTCTGAAAACAATGCCGCAAAGTAAGCAAAAAATCATAAAGTAAACAAATCCCCTTTGTGAACAATGACTTATTGCAGCAAAAAATATTAAACCCCACGATTTTCTGGTTCCTCACGCCACGCGTCTGGTTTAATGCAGGACAGAGACGAAATAAGAGGATTTTTTAAAGTACATGTCGTATGTGTTTTAGCTAGGTTATTTTTATTTATCTAAAAAATATGTAATGGCTTTGTCACAGGCTCTGTGCTTTTAAAAAGGCTTCTTTACTTTATAATTTTTTGTATACTTTGCGGCATTCCTTTCAGAATGAATTATGTCTGATCCCAACTATATAAGTGCAAAAATATTCTAGGACTTTTTACCTAAAATTCCTTAAGATTACCGAAACTATACCTAATTATACAGGGTGAATCTTAATCTATACGCATAAACTGGAAAACTAATTGTTAAAGACAAATAATGACCAATGATAAAAAAGAGTTAGTAAAATATTACTGGTTAGTGAGATAATCATTTTTTTAATTTAATAAACTAACACGAATTATAAAGACAAATCATGAAGAGTAAACTATTTTTTGTTTAGAAATATTTTGACATAGTTTTTACACAGCTTTGTAAAATTAATCGGTAGTTTTTTGTTCTTTATATAAAAAAATAACCAATAAACAAGTCTTGATAATAATGTTTGGTAATAACAAAAGTTACTTTCAGTTGTGATTTTATTTTTACGCGATTAGAAATACAATCAGGGCTTAAACTAATTAAACCATATTATTGGTGATACAAGAAATCGGTTAGTACTTTATTTCTTGTTATTAATCATGATTTGTCCCTAGAAATATAATATTTTTTTTTGTTTAATTTTAACGGTTCTGGTAAAGATTAAGTATCCATAGGATAATTATTTTTTCGAAAAAATTTTGCAGAAATATTGTTAAATATTCAATTCTTAATACAAGGTGTCCCACCGGAAACTGCCGCGATCAAATTCTCGAAAAGTACTCATTGAAAATTTTTGAAAATTTGGTAAATTTATAACGTCAGTAGGGGACATACAACTAAAATATTTTAACAGCTCTACCACTTTCGGTTATACCGGAAGCAGAGACAACCCGGAAGGTAATGTCAACTTCCTTATTTTAAATGGAGCACCCCATATATTATTTATTTTTTAAATTTTGCGTAAAATTCTAAACATAATTTATATATAATGTTCCATACCTAATTCCAACCGTTTTTGACTTAATTTAAATTTTATGTCAAAAATGACGTTTGCAAGCCATTTTTTTACATTACCATCAATTTCTTCGAAACAAAAGACTTTATTATGAGTTAGGGTTGGGTTTCTTGCAGAAAAATAACTATTTTAGCAGACTGAAGTGATATTTTCACAATTAATAAATACGGAGTGGTCAAAAATAATCGTTAAAAATTATTACGACAAAACCCTTAAAAGTCAATTTTAGCCAACATTTACATATTAACAGGCTAATAGAAAGTACATACTTTTAACAGCAATTTTATTCATTGAATTAGTTGTAAACACATCCTTAAAATGTTGCTATAATATAGTATAATAATTCTCTGTCGAAAATTATAAAATTGTAAGATTTCAAATAATGATGACAACTCTATGGCACATGACAACAAAATCTAAACATAACTGGTGTTGTACAATATTCTATTCTGTTCTATTTTTTTTTCTTGGTTTTGGTCCCTTCAGGTCCAATCCAACACTCTCCCCTTCCGGACTATGCTTTCCAGGACTTCATCGGCGGAAAATCTGGATAATCGAGCTCGAAGCTCCCACAAATTCCAAAAAGAAAACAAAATAATTCTACAATCGATGCAATGCATAAATTGTCGGCTGTTAAACCAAGACCTGCTACAGGTGTTACTTATAACCTTCACTTTCACTACTGACAGTTCCCATGGTACGCCCATCTATTTCCCGCCATTTGAGAAATACCTCGTGCTCACCACCAAACAGGATACCATCAGCTTATAGGAATCTTCGCTCACAGCGCTTAGATCCAGAAGAAAGATGCCGTCAATTTAGCGTGAATCTTTCCTTAATCCCCGAAGGTAAAAACGTCCGTACGGCACCTCTACAGGCCACTCCGGGAAGAACTTTGTAGTCCTCTACGCACGTCCGGGAGGTCAAACAAAGAGTGTTGTACAGTGTTGGCAAGTATTTTTAAACCAATTAAATCCTTTTGGTACTTGGATATAACTCATTTTTTTCTCCAAAGATGAATAATTATAAGTGGTGGACAGGTTAGTTCTGGTTAGTCAAATCATTTTTTTTTAATTTTTAATCATACCTGCGACTAATATACACTTTATAAGACGGGGCAAAAAAGACAGTTTCAGAGTTTATAAAACAACTACATATATGTAATATTGGCAATATTCCACATACATTTTTAATCAAAAAGGGTAATAATAGGGAGTTTTAGCATCAAAGTGTATACAAAATTCGTACTTTTGTTATTATAAAAAAAATTAATGAAAAAGGCGATTCATCTAACGATTTTCTTATTTAAAAATGTTTTATAAACCAAACACTTTTTCTTGGAAATTTAAAAACCGCGAGATTCATGGATACCTAATCTTTACCAGACCCAATTTTAACTAATTAGTCCTCTTTCTAACAAAAAATAGTTTACTAACCTAATTTTCAGCCATTATTTGTCCTTAGTAATGATTTTCCAAGTTTATGCGTGTAGGTTAAGAATTATTCGGTATTTATAGTTATACTTACCAACCTAATTATCTATAACTAACGGGACCAAGCCTTAATTGTAAAGTTACGAAAAATCCATATCTTTTGATTTTTTTATCAGACAAAACAAAATGGCAAATTTCCAGTCTTAACAGTTTTTTTTTTAAGATTGTTTAGATCTATGACTAGCACAAAATACCTAAATTTAATCTATCCTTTTTAATCTCAATCTAAAAAATATTATAAATTATTATAGGATATCAAAGCAAATAATTATATTTTTTTAAATGCTGTGGAAGTTTAAAATTCTGATTAGTTATTGTATTTTAAACACAATAAATTTTGAGATCTTAAAAGAATCTAAAATAAAATGATTCCCAAACATTTAAAAATTACAGTAATACTTATTTAACTGTTTCCATAGCATAGGCAAAATGTTCTGAACATAGTGCCTATTTTTAAAAAACCACTAAATAAATATTTTTCCTTAAAAAGATTCAAAATAAATAAAAAAGAATCTAAAAAGAATGTTTGAGCTCTATGGAACTGAAATAACTCCTAGACCGACACCACCCTCATGGGCAATCATATCTGCCGCATACTGCCATTCATCTTTTTTAGGGTCATACACTTCAACTGTTACAAGGTTTGAAATACCATCATAACCGCCCACTGCCCATAATTTACCCATATTCGCTGTTAAAGCTACCCTGCTTCTTTGTGCATTCATGGGTGCTACATAGGTCCACCTAAAATCATAGAATAAACAATTTTAAGCATATAGAATTATATATCTTATGCTCAGTACTTACTTGTTCGTCCTCGGATCGTACATTTCTACAGTCTGTAAAAAGGAACTACCATCATACCCACCACAAGCATAGAGTTTTCCTCCTAACATTGCTACACCCAATCGACACCTAAAAAATATATTTTAGGGCATCGATTTTGGATTTAAAAAAGTGGATATAGAATTGGAATTATAACAGTGGTAGCAGGTAAAATTAGAACCTTATAATATTACCTTTTCGTAAGCATAGGGGGTGCTTCAGTCCAAGTATTAGTACCCGGATTGTATCTTTCAACTGAATCAAATATTGAGAGCCCATCATGTCCTCCAAGCGCGTAAATATTACCTAAATAAATTAATATTGTATAAATTATACTATACGTTTACAGAATAAGTAAGTGTTACTAGAATTTATTTTTTTATACTTTTACACAGATAGGGTAAGATGGAACAAACACTAGTTATACTAGAATCTTGAAAATTGTTTTTAAATGTTGTTTTAATAATCTAATGATATAGGTGACATTCAGATGACGTTATAGGCAGCACGAAGACACTTTTTTAAAAAATTGAGGCTATTTATATTTAGTGTGAAAAGTATATTTTCTTTTGAACGTTGGGCACCCTAATCTAAGTGGCACTATCACAACTACAACACCCGATTAAAGCTGATCACACACTTTATCTTAGCTTGATATAGTTATCTATTTAAACTCATTATAATACCTTGACAAGCAATGACTGCGCCAGCACTTCTTGATTTATTCATTGGAGCCAAAGAACACCAGGAATTTGTGCTTGGATGGTATCTTTCAACTGAATTTAGGGAGGTTACACCATCATATCCTCCACATACATAAATTATATCTCCTAAAGCTGTAGCTCCCAATGCACTGAACAAAAAAAAAAGATTAAAGGATATCTTGAGAGATTAGTTAACTGACCAAAATCATTTTCAATAATAATTAGAAAAGCCTTCTTTAAACAAAATGTAACCAAAATTACATTTATGTTTCTTTATTAACAATTAAAATAAAAACTAGAATGTAAATTTTTATACAAACCTTCTTTTACAAATCATAGGAGTTACCAGACTCCATTTTTTTAGTAGTGCATCATACACTTCAACACTAGATAGTCTATCCCTTCCATTATATCCTCCAAATGCATAAAGTTTATGTTTTATCACGGCAACGCCCAATCGAGATCGCATCATTGACATTGGTGGTGCCAAATTCCATTTTTCTGTTTTCGGATCGTAATATTCTACTGTCGATAATGAATCACCTAAAAAGAAGTTCCATTAGTTTTAGTCTAGATATACAAGATATTAATGCCTGGGCCAGTAATGAAATGGACTACATGATAAGAACCCTTCCTTTTGATGAGTCAACCATGAATATTTAAAAATGTACAGAAGGATTGAGTGTCAGCGGGATGCGGTGATGCTTCAGAGGGACTTGGATGCACTATGGGAATGGTCTCTGAACAATAATCTTCTAATTAATATTGGAAATGTAATTATATTAGTTATTTAGGGGTACGAAGAAATTTCATACATCTTACGTCATAGATAATAAAAGCTTGGGCTATGTAAACAAAATTAAAGATCTTGCTGTTTAGTTTACGGAAAATCTTAGCTTTGCGGAGCACATTAATAAGGTTAGTCTTAGGGGTATGAGAATGCCTGGTTTTGTCCATAGAGGCTGCTCTGAATTCTCACTTGTCCCCGCCAAACTTTTGTACTCCTCCTTGATTAGGCCAATTTTGGAATATTCTACTGTGGTATGGTCACCACAGTATGCTGTTCATTCTGATATGCTGGAGAGGGTCCAAAACAAATTTTTGCCGCATACAAGTCTGGGGTAAGGATGGAGAATTACCACTGCTCTGATTTACTGGGAAGACTAAGTCTACACACTTTACAGCATAGACGTCAAGTTTATGATCTCTGTTTTGTATTTAAGCTATCTAATGGTCTCATTGACTGTCCCGACCTTCTATCACTTGTTTAACTTAATGTCCCCTCTCCTAATCTTCGGAATTTTAATTTATTCCATATCCGCCCTCATACCACAAACTATGCACTCACCGATGGATAGAGCTCTTCGTGTGCTTAACACCTTTGTTACACAAGTGGATGTTTTTAACAGCACAATGTCTCAATTTAAATCTAAGATCAATCATATAGTTCCTTAATAAATTAGTATTTTACTTGTAGCTGTGATCTTTTTGTGATTTGTATATAAATATTTTTGATCTGCCTATATGTACCTGTTATTTGTTAGTTAGTTATCTAATTGTAACTTAATTTAATTTTGTAGTTATTTTTTCAATAATTGTAATAGTCATTGTATAAATGGGGCATCCCGTTTATTTAATAAATAAAATAAAAAACATATATATTCATACCGCCATGTATGGAAGCGGCGCTTTAACCCATCCTGTCAATGAACGAAGGCTTTTGATAGTGTCTGCCACCCTTTATTGATGAAAAAGCTGTCCGAGATTGGTGTATCCGGTCAATACCTTCAGTGGATTGGATCCTATCTGTCCGACCGTCGTCAGCGTGTCACTGTGTGTGGCTCGTCGTCTCATGAAGTGTTTGTGACGTCCGGTGTTCCTCAGGGATCACACATTGGACCAGTGCTGTTCCTATTGTTTATTAACGATGTTCGGTCATGTTTTCAGACTTCTAACTTTCTATTATATGCAGACGATATTAAATTTTATAATGTTATTAATCCTAATTTTAATAGCCTACAATATGACCTAAACAATTTTGTGCAGTGGTGTAGCTCGAACTTTTTAAATATCAACATATCTAAATGCAAGGTTATAAGTTTCTTTAAAGGTAATAAACCATTAACATTAAATTATACCATTAACGGACAAGATATCGACCGAGTCACTTCACTTAATGATCTCGGAGTGATTTTTGATTGTGATTTGACCTTTAACTTGCACATCGATAGCATTTTCTCAAGGGCTGTAGGTTGCTTGGATTTATTAAGAGATGCACCAAGCATATCAATGACACAAAAGCAATTCTGTGTTTATATAATTGCCTCGTTCGGAGCATCATGGAGTACTGCTCTGTGATTTGGTCTCCACGATATGCTTGCCACATTGACCGACTTGAGAGAGTGTAGAATAGATTTGTTAAGTATCTTCTGTTTAAATTTCATTTTCCGTATAGCAACCTGACCTACCAAACAAGGCTTTTACTCTGTGGGCTTAAAAGTCTTGAGTGTCGCCGTAGGGAGGCTCTTGTACTCTTTTTGCATAAGCTCTTAAATGGCAAAATCGACTGTAGCTTTTTGCTTGGTTTGGTTCCAATACGCGTACCAAACAGACGAACTAGGCAGGTCCAGTTATTTTTGAAAGGGTCCACCGAACGAACTATGGTCAGGGAGCATTTGTAGATCGTATGTTGGTTAATTACAATCAAAATTACTCCGACTGTGACATTTTTAATATCAGTTATCTCTCTCTAAAGGCAGTACTAGTTAGTAAGTTGTAAGCTTGTTTGTTTTTTTATGTGTTTGTAATTTTTGTCAAGTTATTTGGTATATAGAGACTTTATTTTAGTTAATTTTGTACCATTTGGAATTGTTAATTCTGTAGTGTATGTAAATGAATAAATAAATAAATAAATAAATAAATAAATAAATAAATAAATAAATAAATGTCAAATGTTTCTGGCAAACGCGTCACTTTTTTTGTCGGACAAATTTATCACAGTGTTTTACATGCAGTTTCTAAAAATTTTGCCAAAACTTGAAAGGGGTATAGTCACGAAACCTATGTAGTAAGACACCTGAAACATGTGATTAAGCCTTATGGTTTCATGACTGTAACCCTTTTGGCTGTGTTAAAGCGCCGCCTACATATAATGGCGGTATGAATATTCGTGATGGATTTGTCAAAAGGAAACCCCTAAACAGATTTTAAATCAAGAAGTCCATTTCATTATTGGCTCAGGCACTATAAATATACTAATTAAAACAAAAGTTGCTACTGACATGTGTATACAGGACCTATACACATAAACTTGGGAAATTATTGCTAAGGACAACGCTGAAGGACAATCAATGACTAATAATAAAAAAATGTAAAATTAGACATCTTTTGTTTAATTTTAAATAATTAGGTATCTCCCTAATAAAAAACATTTCTTTTTTTTATTTTCAGTCATTGTTTGCCTTTAGCAATAATTTCCCAAGTTTATGCATATAGGTTAAAAATTATCCTGTATACCAGCCATTTTTATTTTTTAAAATTATTACCATGTCTATTCAAGCCTCCAACAACATAAATGTAACCCTTGATATCACACACTCGAGGTTCTGTACGGAAACTTTGAATAAGGGCTCTTCTTTCTGGTATAAGATGGAATGTTAATGCTTCATCAACTAAATCCCTAGAAACAAATAAACCAGTGAGTTAAAAAAATCATTAATTCACAAATTAAGTATTTAGAAAAACACAAAATTTTGCATGACCGGCAGTATGGATTTCGCCACAAAGGATCTACAGCAGACCTTCTTTCCTTAGTATCACACTGCTGTAATAGGTCACTTGAGTTTCTAGGTGAGTCCCAGATCGTTGCTCTTGATATATCCAAAGCTTTTGACCAGGTCTGGCATGCCGCACTTCTTAATAAACTTCCCTCCTATGGTCTTGCAACTAAACTCTGTACTTGGCTCTCTAGTTATCTATCTGATCGACATATATCAGTTATTGTGGACAGCCATTCTTCAAGCTTTCACCAAGTAAATGCTGAAGTGCCTCAGGGCTCAGTTCTGGCACCAACATTGTTTCTTCTTCACATCAACGACCTTCTCTCGTCCACAACTAATTCCACTCATAGTTTCGCCGACGACAGTACCCTTCACTCCAGTTTTCAGGTTCCTAAACCCATCACTAAACCCGATTTGGAAAACAAATGCAGAGCGATGAAGATATCTCTTTCGCAGGATATTAATTTAATATTGGATTGGGGCGCCAAAAATCTCGTCCATTTAAATGCATCCAAAACACAATCATGTTCCTTGTCGCGAAAAGAGTCACCAAATACTCATCCTCTACTTATGAGC
Organism: Listronotus bonariensis; assembly: GCA_014170235.1. Classification (NCBI taxonomy): domain Eukaryota; kingdom Metazoa; phylum Arthropoda; class Insecta; order Coleoptera; family Curculionidae; genus Listronotus; species Listronotus bonariensis. The sequence continues at coordinate 291,678 of JACEGR010000088.1, forward strand.
GGCCAATTTTTACAGAGCAAGGACACCATCAATCTTGTGGGCGTCACATTTGAAAGTAACCTTAACTGACATAAACACATTGTATCAATAGCCACGGCAGCTTTAAAAAAGCTTGAATATCTCTTTCGAGCCAAAAGTATTTTTCCCCTTTTAATTTATACACTTTGTATGTGTCCCAAATCCGACCTCCCTTGGAATATTAATCTCATATCTGGGGCTTGGCGTCACCCACAACCCTAAACATTCTTGATTTCATTCAAAGAAGAGCTATTCGTCTCATTAATGATCCTTCACTTACAGAAAGGCTTCCCTCTCTTGCCCATCGTCGGGCTGTGGGGGATTTATCGCTTTTTATAGGTACTTCCATGGCTTCTGCTCTGAAGAATTGTCCAGTATAGTTCCTCCACTCACGGTTTCCACCAGAGAAACTCGTGGTTCGGCGCGTATGCATCCCTATACGGTCCAACTGGACAGACCCCGAACTTTTCACTTTGTTCTTTCTTTTATCCCTAGAGTTTCTAAAATGTGGAACCTGCTGCCTGCGGAGGTCTTTCCTTCCCCTCCCAAATCTTCAAGTATTTAAGTCCCGTGTCAACAAACTCCCTCTTACCTTGCTTAAGACACCCATGGTACGTTAGTATTTAGGCTTTTAGCCTTCGTGGTTTGTCCAAAGATAAAAAACAAATAATAATAATTTGTTTGCTATCTGAAGACAGCTGTACTAGTTGTCAATCCCTCTCATTAAAAAAGATCAACAAAATTCAAATGCAGATTTTTATTTTAAAAAGAAATAATTAGAATTATTTTTTGATATTAGTAGATGTGTTACCTGCACTGTATTGAATATCTTATTTGTTCTTCATTTCTAACTCTATCAGTAATATATAAAGGGGACAACAGGGGTAATCTAACCAATGAGAGCAGTTCTGGTAAATGTTCTTTTCTCTTTTCAACATCATGCTTCATCCATCGCATGCAAGCTTCAAAAACTTGTTCTTCACTAAAATAAATTATTAAAATATTTAATTTTTTTTTTTTTTGATAATGAGTAAGCCAATAACATAACAGAATACAGATTCTTGTATTTGCAAATGTATGTATATGGAGCGTAGAGGGAGGAGTAGCATCTGAATGTATTAAAAAGTGTCCATCGAGGAGCAACTTAAGATGGCGCCACCGTATCCAGAGAAGATTTTTTAACCAATAAGCATGAATTATTAGAGTGAAAAAGGACAGATAGATACAAAATGAAAAAGGAAAGAAATACCAAAATCCCTCCACTGGCTACTGTGGCGCCACCACAATTTGCTACATTCCGATGGCCACTTTTTCTACTTGTCCGTCATAAAAGATGGTTATCCTCCCTCCACCGTCCATATGTATGGAAGAAAGTGTAAAAAATATTCTTACTTATCAACTCTCAGATCATTCTTTCTTAATAAATCTTTTATTTCACTCAATGACAAATTTAAATATTCTTCATGTTGCGACACTTCATGGAAATACCATTCAATGTATTTTTCTGCAGAATCGGCCAATGTAGAAGATCCTAATGATTCTGCAAAGTGGCGAAAACCAAGGGCATTTTGAGGATGAATCCTAGAAATGTAAAATTATAGTAATGCTTGAAAACTCATGATCTTCAAAAAAATCTAGGAAAGCTTACCTTTGCAACAAATAATTAGCACAAGCATCCCTAACTTTATTTAGTTGAAGATAGGAAGCTCCAATCATAATGCTTTGAACATTATTCTTATCTAATACCACTTTTCCAGTATAAGCAAAATTAACTAAAGCTTCTAGAGCTCTGAAAATAAAGAATCAGATAAAACTAAAATAAGTAATTTGAAGCATATGTAATGTAGATGGCGCGTGAAAGCAACCAAACCAAGAAATATAGAGAATAATAAGGTATTATTTATTTATTTATTTATTTATTTATTTACTTTTATGTCTAAAGATCTTACAGATATGACAACGTCAATAAATTAATGAAAAATACAAATAAATGTTTAAAAAATTCAAACTACTAAAATAGAAAAAAAAACACAAAAATACATGAACAAAATTTTTAAAATATTATAGTAAAAACATAAAATACTAACTAATTATGGAGAAATATTCTTTGACATCATAATAGCATTTTTGTAGAAGATAGCTCTTTACGCCTTTTTTAAATCTATGATATGATGTTAATTCTTTAAGGTTTGCTGGAAGTGCATTATACATAGTGCTGCAAAAGCAGTATGGACTTTTTTGAAATTTGCTGAAATGTTTTTTGACAAATAAGACTGACTGTAGGATTAAAATGCAAGGGAGTGGTAAAATTTTATATTGGAGAAAATAAGGTTTACATGAATCTAAAGGGTGAAGTGAAAATATTTTTCTAATTATTCGTTTTTGCAGTATGAATATTCTTGAAATGTCTGTAGACTGGCCACAAAAATAATCCCGTAGCTCAGATGGCTAAATGCTAGGGCATAATAAGTGTTTAGTAGTTGTTTTGTTTCAAGTATATTAAAAAGATTTCTTATGGCAAAATATGCTGAGTTTAGTTTGCTAGCTACATGATTTATGTGGTTGCACCATGTAATGTGTGGATCTAAGTAAATACCAAGTAATTTAAAGTTGTCTGTTTTATTAAGTGGTTTAGCATTAAGCGTAAGTGATAAATTTCGGGATATGATTTTTCTCTTTGTAAAAGTCATGTAACAGGTTTTCGATTCACTAACAATCAGTCTATTCTTTGAGCACCATACAGAAAATTTCTGTAAAACATTATTAGCTCGACTCTCAAGATTCTCCAAAGTGTCAGCTGAAATGGCAACTGTGCAGTCATCAGCATAGAGTATTAGTTTGCTGTTTGACTCTGATATATTTTCCTCAAGGTCGTTAATAAATAAAGTGAATAGAAGAGGCGATAGTATGCTGCCCTGAGGAACCCCACAGTTTAATATATGTTCATTTGATAAAGTGGCTCCAATTCTAACCCTTATTTTACGGCTTTCCATGTATGACCCTATCCATTCGTTAATTGCTCCTCGCAGGCCGAGCGCATGAATTTTCTTTTGCAAGTAAGAGCTGTTTAAGCAATCAAATGCTCGGGTTAGATCAAAAAATAAAACAAGAACATAGTTTGATTGGTCTATTTCTTTATGAATAAAATTGAGCAGCTCAAAAGTCGCTGTTGTAGTGGAACAATCTTTTCTAAAGCCATGTTGTTTGTTAGTGATAAGATTACCCTTGGTTAAAAAATCTTCCAAACGAGTCAAGATTCCCTTTTCAAACAGTTTTGAAAAGGTAGGTAGGCCAGTAATCCCTCTATAGTTTTCAATCCTCTCTACATCGCCTTTCTTAAAAAAGGAATCATTTCTCCAACTTTTAGATCATTAGGGAATATTCCCCTATTCAATGATAAATTGAAAATGTAACATAAATGGTATTTAACATTTACCCATATTTTCTCCAAAGCTGCAGTGGGAATGTCCTGTAAACTTGAGCAAGCCGATTTATTTTTTATGTCTTTTAAAGCGGAGTATAGTTCCTGTATGCTAAATGGTGTTAAAAAAATAGACTGTATTTGAGATTCACATGTCGTACATTCCGATATATTATAGCTACTATTTCCTAATGTAGAAGTTATTAGCTTATCTGCACTTGTGGCAAAAAAGTAACAAAATTCATTACTAATATCAAAGGGGTTAGTTAAGTAAATGTCATTGACTACAAGCTTAGAGGGATTAGAACATTTTTTTACTCTGCCCAAGTTAAAATTTACAACATGCCAAATCATTTTTGAGTTGTATGAAGCATTAATGAGTTTTTGTTTAAAGAAATTATTTTTTTCTAGTGCAAGTCTATCGTGGAAGGTTTTTTTAGTTTGATTATATAAATCTCTTGATTCTTGAGTATCTAAAGATTTAGAAAGCCAATACAAATCTTTAACATGCTCACTTTGTTGTACTAGATCCTGGTTTAACCATGATTTGTTTTGAACACTTTTAACGGTTATTTTTCTAACGGGACATGCTATATCTAAACAGTATTGGAAATTGTTCGAAAAAAATAACCATGCCTCATTAACGTCTTTTAAAGTATATAAGTGACTAAGATCAGTATGGGCAAGCTGATAGTTCAGTTGAAAGATGTTTTGGTCATCAAAAAATCTTTTAAAGTAGTGTTTGTTAGCTACAATAATATCATTGCTACCATTATCTGTATGAAAGATAATGAGCTGAGCCTTATGGTCGGCAATATTTGCCGAGAAGTTTGATGCTTTAAAATTGGGATGATTTGTAATAACATAGTCAAGGGCAGATGGCTCTTGGTTTAATGCTTCTCTAGTTGGTTCTAGAGGAAGTATTGATTTTAAATTAAAACTTTCCAGCAAATCATAAAAATATTTTTTTCTCGTGAATCCTTTAGGTTGTTAACGTTAAAGTCACCGCATAATAAAATACTATGATAATGTGATGTGATGTGGCATAAGGCTGAGTTAAAAGCATTTATGAAACTGTTAAAACTGTTTGGAATAGTATTATTGCATTATTGTATAAGCTATTTCATTTCAGAGGAAAAACAGCATATTTTCTGACTTTTCCTGTTTTTTTTTAAGAAATTTAAGATAGTTAATCTAATAATGTATTTTAGCTGAGAGAATTTGAAAATCGTAGTAAAAGAACAATTGCAAGAAAAACACAAAAACTGACGCCATAAATGGATTTTTTAATGGAACACCCCTATTTATTATAACATTTTGGTCAAAGCGTTTGTTAATGAGGGTATTATATGTCTACCTTCAACTGTTTTTGAGTTATTGACGCTTATACAGTCACATTTTCGGCTTATATTATTTAATCCAATTAGTATATCAATATATAATACAGGTAACACAGGGTATTACCTGATATTTCAGTCATTAAAATTTTTATTAGCTATTAGTTGATTTTATTTTAGTTTTTCATACTCTTCTTTTTGCTTCACTGGCACCTGTATTACCTTTATTTTATATTGACATATTTAATAATTAAATAATATAAACCAAAAATGTGACTGTCTAAGAGTCAGTAACTCTAAAACACTTTAAGATAGACTTATAGTACCATTTTTTTTTCTCTTTGTCAACAAGAACTATTAATTTTCTTGAGACAATATAGAATATTTTGAATTTGAATTATTAAAAACCACTTAAAATTGACCATAGAATCCAAAAATGTAATAAAAATAGGGTGTTCAATTTAGAAAACGCAAGACGTATGGTGTAGGTCTTTTGTTTTTCATGCAACTGTTTTTTTATTACGATTTTCAAATCCTCTTAGCTAAAATGCATCAATTGGCCATCTTAAATTTCTTAAAAAATACAGGAAATGTAAAAAAATGCCGTTTTTCCTCCTAAATGGAATGCCCAATATAATATAGCAGTTTATTTTCAAAAACCAAATTTTGAAATTAAAATTACAAAATAAAAGATGGTAAATGATTTTACCTATTATTCAAATATGTTTATTGTCTTTACACTTACGTGGCATCAATACACTTAATTTCAATTTCTTTGTTTCGAGATTCCACCATATCATTCATAAACATAGCATGAAAATATGGAATTGTTGAGGCTAGAACTATTTTGTGAGCACTAAAGTGTTGACCTTCAACCTAAAACCAAAAAGTTATTCAAGGATATCTTAAAACTCTTGTTGTTGATGTCCAGAACTGCCAGACAAAAAAATAAAACTCAATCTCAAACGGGAATATGGCTTTATTGTCAACAAATATAATACTTGGACCTACTATTAACAACAAGTAAAAAAGCAAAATTAAATATTCTGATAAAACACTGAGTCAAAGTATTCATGTAAAGTATTTATAGGAATTTATTAGACAAACCGGAACTCCTAGAGTAGTGGACATATCAAAATGAGACATTGTATTTGTAAATGCATTTTCACATATTTTTAACTTTCCAGTCACTTCGGATTTAACAAACCTTCCTTGTATATTTTATCATTTTCGGATTCCTGAGACAATCCTAAATCAGACTGTGACCTTTTAAAAAGTTTTTACCTAATTTTTTTAAAGCCATTTTTATTATTGCGTTTTGGTGCCCATGATTGGACTCAAATTCATTAAGTGATGTTGGAAAAATACAATCACAAAGTTTTAGTGACCAGCCTAAAAGATAGGAATAAAACAAGTTGGCAAATTGACATTTTTGTGTCTATTATTTTTCAAATGGCAACACTTTTTAGAAAGAGCACTTTTAAAAACAGGATTTTTTAAAAGAATCTAATGATATCAATTTATTAACAATCAGATTACAAATAAGGACATTAATAAGGGATCCTGCCCACCTAGATGCAGTGCCGTTCCTGGGTTTTGTGTCACCCAGTGCAGAAAGAGGAAATGCTGCCCCCACTGGTTCAGAAATTTAAAAAAAAGGCTTTTTTGCCGAAATGCCGTAAAAGCCCTTTATTTCCCAAAATGCCGACACCTAATTTGTGCCGCCCCGTGCTAGTGCACCCCCGCCAGGAACAGCCCTGCCTAGATGCAATATTACAAATTGCTTTTAAAAAATTAAGTTGCCTTAAAAACTTTTAAAAATGTCAAATTCCTATTAAGAATTGTCTCAGGAGTCAAACAATGTTAAAATATACAGGGTGTTCCATTTAAAAGTTCAAAACTGGAGTCATTTCAGTTAACCCACAAGTAACAGAAAAGTAAGAAATATGCGAAAAATATCCTGTTCTGATACGATTTGCCTATACCCAGTTTTATTTTGATGTGTCTAATACTTTAGGCTTGTCTACTAGATTTGTTGACACCCAGTATAGACCACATTCGGAATTATAGATCCACATAATTTATGCAAATCCTGTTTTGCATTTTTTAATTGACCATATTATTATGTTTTTTGTAATGTTACCCACTTTTGGTTGCTATATTAGATATTTTTTAACTTTAGTATGTGTGCATGTCACAAAGAAATTAGGTAAATGATTAATGTGACTTTTGCCTCCACCCATTTTTTTCAAGCACTATGACACATATATTTATGAAAACCAACTTAAAATATTAAAACTAAGCGCGAAAATGTATTTAACAACATCTATAAAATAAATAAAACTCGGTGTCCTTTAACTAGCTTATAACTAGTTGTTTATTTACTAACATAATATTACCTTCAAAACGACATCACAAAGTTTGCCCTGTCTCCGTATATCTGCCATTAAGGGAAAGGCAGAAGGAAACAAGTCATTTTGTTGGAAAATCAAATTTTCACTATTCATTTCCAACAAGTTTCTTGTTGTTAAACCAGTCTCAGTTGATTCACACTCAGTGTCGCTATGTATGTCGTAGCGTAAATTCCATTCCATTTTGTTTATAATCTATAGGTTTTCAAATGCTATCAGATTAAAGGGAGATATGATAATTAGGCAGTAAATTAAGTAAAACAATAGTTTTCTTGTGTTAAATATGGTACGTTATTTACTTTTATATGGTTATGTTTTGACAGCTCAATCAGCTGATTGACAATGTTGCCAATAACAAAAAAACACAGACCAAGTAGATCTTTTGCACATTTATGTCGAGAGATGGGCACTAATCGATATACATTGTACGCACCATCGATAATTCATTCGTAGGCAAATTTATTGAACTCCCGAAAAACAGACGCCGACTTCAAATATATTTTTTATCCTATAAGTAAATAGGTATAAAATATCCAATGGCGTTTAAAAAATTTGCAAAGAATTTATTGAGTAGTCCGTTACTTTGTGACAATATATTTTTACGTAGAATGTAATAAAAACACAAATTTTACTTTGTTATTTTGTCACATATTTTATATTGCTTTTTGCGTTACTGCAGTTTCGACATACTATGTCATTTTCAAACGACTTTTTAAAAAATATAAAATATGTGACAAAATAACAAAGTAAAATTTGTGTTTTTATTACATTCTACGTTGCAAAGAATTTGCAAATGGCTCGGATTTTAATTTTTGGTAATTTTCGATAAACTTGCGGCAACTCCGATTTTGACGAAAATTGGTTATCTACAAAGTCGGTTTACTGACGATAGCTGAACGTGACAACCTCGAAAGAATCATTACCTTTTTCGCCGAAATTATCGTACTATAAACAATTGACACCATTTCACTTTTCACTGTACGCTCACTCAAGTAGGAGAGAAACAGATGTCGAACGACGCGGAGATTGTGCCTCTTCGTCGCTCGTTCCGCGCTCTCGCTTGCACTTCAAGACTTAAATGGAACGTTCGAGGTAACGCCGCATGAGTCATGTTTTTGGTGCGTGCAGCCGGGTCTATCGAATTATAAGACGTTGTCACGTCAAAAATTGTTGGGGCCCCTGAGAGATCTGTTTTTTTTTCGTCCCTTTGGTAACCTCCTATTTTACTGATCACCTTATTATTTTAGTCACCAAAAAATTAGAAAGTGGCCCAGGATGAAACGAATGGCTTAGAATTTGATTTTCTACTTTTAAACATTCATTCATTCAAAGCCAGATAAATTTCGATAATCAAAAAATTTGCGCATTGAAGTTACAAGCTATTATAGTTTTCGCGGCGCTTTCTCGGTGTAAAAATTTGCAAAAAATTCGCTAACGGCTTGGATTTTTTATTTGTTATTATAAAATATTTATAAATAATGCCCTCTGATAAATTTCAATACTCAAAAATTTTGGGCATAAAAGTTATAATAAATAATTAAATATCCAGCGGCGCTTCCTCGTTGTAAAAATTTGCAAGGAACTTCTTAATAAAGAAAGCCCTATTTTCTTCCCTGGGTCACCTCCTAATTTTAGTCGCCTGTTTCAGCTTATTTACGAAGCTGAGACTGCCGACCAAAATTAGGAGCTGGCCCAGGGACAAAACAAATGGCTTAGATTTTGATTTTCTACTTCTTGATATTTATAAATAAAGTATTCTGATAAATTTTGTAAAAGTCCATATTTCTTAAAATTATATTTCTAAAAATAATACTAATCCTAATTAATTATGATATTTTTGTAAGATTGTTAGTATTCAATGCACATAGGTATATCGTGGAATAAAGAAAAAGACCTATACATGCTTGTTATAATATATTTTATAAATTATAAATTAATATAGTTTCTTAAAATTTAATTTATGCCAAATCGTAAAAATTACAGCACTGACAAAAAACAACAATCTTATTGCATTTTTTTTGTGTATTTACAAATTAAAGTGGCTGTACACCTAACCAAAGTCCATTTTCTGGCCGGATATTGACTGAAAATTTCTTGCTCATCTGTAATGGTATTTGAGTCTTATCAGTGGTTACAAATTTCAGCTTACTCAAAAGCTGAAAAATAATATTTTTACTTCTAAGAGCGCAAATCTAGACCCTAAGCAACTTCTAGGTCCTTGCCCAAATCCCAAGAACGTATTAGGTGTTAAATTGCTTCTGTTTTCTGGACTAAACCTTTCGGGGTCGTATTTTTCTGGGTCTGGATAATATTTGGGATCATGGTGAATTGCATAAAGAGGAATTTGTATCGCCATTCCTTTAGGGACAACTAGAGTCCTTTCATTTGAAGATGTCGGCTCGATGACGTAAGTTTTTGTGCATTCGCGTCCAAGTGAAACGAATGGTGGCCATTTTCGTAAAGTTTCTAAAATAAAAATTACTTATTATTATTATTTACTGATATTATTATATCTAATAAAAACACTATCTTAAATAGGGTTTATCTCTGGACTAGCAAATTTTAAAAGTGTTTTTAAATATTTGAATATTTTTAAAAAGATTTCACAAAGTTCAAATACTTTTTGTCTAAAATAGCTAAAAAATCGTCTGGTTACTTTGACAACACCCTGTATATTTAGCAAAAGTAACAAAATTAATCTAGTTTCCGTGGGTCCTTTGTAGGGGTTGCAGCCCCGTAAATACGCCTATGGACTCACCTGTGATAACCATATCCATATAAGTCATTTTAGCAATGGCTTCATAAGTAAGTTTGCCATTCTCACATGTCTTAAGTGTCTGTTGAATTTCTTTTCGTAACTTATCTTGTATATCTTGGTTTACCGCTAATTCGTATATTGTAAAAGTCATCAAAGAAGACACAGAGTCAAAACCAGCAAAGAAGAAAATTACGGCTTGTGCTGTTATGTCTTCGTTTGTAATTTCATGGGTTATTTTAGATTTACCTAAAAAGTATTTAGTTTTAAAGCTGCCATTGAAAAAAACACCTAAATTTTGACTTGGATAAGTGTAAATAATAATTGTTCCATTAAATGTCAAAGTTTTCAGAATCTCTTATAAAAACATAAAAATTGTGAATTTTAAAACCTAAATAATAGTAAGTTTTTATTTTTATTATTTTTATTCCATTTGTCTTGACAACGGTGGCAGATTTGCCACCGAAACGTCGATTTTTAATTATCTTTTTACTTGTTTAAATTTTTTTGTTTTTTTAGTACTTTTAATTTTATTTTGGCGTGTACCCAAATAAATACCATCCATAACCTTTCTTATCAAGGTTGGAAGGTTGGAAGCCATATACTTAAGTTACTTACTAAAATATTTTAAATGTTTACTAAGAAGTGTCTAGTGCTGCGGTTATATCGTCTTAATAAATTTACTGTCTAATTTTATTATTTTAGTAAAAGTAAAAGAGATTTATGCTTCTTAATATTTTTTTTTTTTAATAAGTCTTTTATAGTCTAATTTTATTTTAAAATCCTACTTAAATTTTAATTTTGATAAAACAACAATAAGAAATTTGGATTGTAATATAAAAATGGGAAATTACTTTTACTTGTAGTTGCCATAATAGAGAATTTTTTTACTGTAAATAGTATTATCTAAATAATTCTATTGTGAATTTTGTCTCTTATTTCTTATACAATAAATATATTTTAATCAAAAATGATAAACATAGAAAGTAGTATAATGCAATCAAATTTAAGTGTGTTAGGCACTTCTGTACATTAGTTGTTTTTAAATATCTTAAAAACCCTTTAACTGATTCGGTTACAAATTGTTACACTTATTTAGTGTAATAAGACTCTTGTAAAGTTTTACCTAGATAAGGGTTATTGGGTCTAGTGCCGTCTGCCGTCTCAATGTGCAACACAGTCCATATTATATAATAAATAATAGTTTAAAAAACTAAAAAACACGCTTTTATATGCAACCGAACTAAAAATTAGAAAATAATTTTTCATTACAAAGAGTTTGTCACTTCAGAGTAAAAAGCGTGGGGTGCATTTTACTATTTTTTCATAACTTTTCCCTCATAGATATTTGCAAATAGAATAATTATAACATTTAATATATTAAGCACCCCACGCTTTTATTCTGAAGTGACAAACTCTTTGTAATGAAAAATTATTTTCTAATTTTTAGTTCGGTTGCATATAAAAGCGTGTTTTTTAGTTTTTTAAACTATTATTTATTTTTCATTTCATTCAATTTTTAGTTCGACATATCAATTAGTTTTTTAAAAATAAATGCTCCAGTTTATTCACTAAAAAATTCCTTCGCCATTTTGTCAAGAGACACAGAGGATCTGTAAAGGAATTTATTTATCCTGGCGGTCCTAATCAGGATAACGGGATACTGTTTTTAAATTATTGCATTGTCATCGGTCCTTGATACGTGTGCAAAGTTTCAAAGAAACTGAATCGCTGGGAGTTGGTAAAAATTAGGCTCAAAGATTCCGTTACATAGATAGATAGATAGATAGATAGATAGATACAACCCAAGCTAATAAAAGCGTGTTAAAAAAGTACGCTGATGCCTTTTAATGAAGTTTTTGTATTTTTTCAGATTAAACAATTAAAAACACAACTTTTCAATTTTTTGTATTTTCTTTATATCTAGCTTAGTTTTTAAGAGAAGAAAATACAGCCACCTTATAATGAAAAGTAAACGTAGACAACATGATATAAAAAAACAAAAATAAAAGAAATAAACAATTATCTGCCTTTAAATAAATGAGCAGTCGTTTATTTTATCGGAAATCGTCATTTTCTTTATTAACTACGGTCGAAAGCGTTTATTTTTCAATTTTAGATTTTATGTTATCTGGTTTATGGATACTTTTAAGAAGTGACTCTTATGACTTAGAGTGGCTTTATTTGTTTTCTCAAAAACCAATCCATACAACAAAATACAAGAAACTAAAAAGTTGTAATTTTATTCGACAAATCAGGAAAAATATATAAAGACTACATAAAATGCCAGTGGCGTACTTTTTTTTTCTATAATATTGGCTGTGGTTCCCACTGACATGCCACTAGACGCAATAATCATAATCTAGGTAGAGCTTTATAAGCGCCTTATTACAATAAATAACGGCAGTAAATTTCAACCTAATCAGTTGACGGGTTTTTAGGATATTTATAAAATACCGACCTAAAAAAAATTACGTTATGTATCTCAGAAATAAAGCAACTCCGGACATAATATGTATATAGGAACTTTTTTCATAAAATGGTTAAGAAATCACACCCTAAAGTTTCGTGTCGTAGTTAGAAAACAACCTGCATATCTATAATAAAATACAGATTAGTTTTGACTAGTGCTTTCTTGTGATAGTGTGGATATTAATAAGCTCAACAGCTCTTCTTTGGCTAAAGTCAAGAATGGCAAGGCTTATGGAAGACACCATTTTTTAAACATGGTTACCATATTTTAGGAGCTGTATAAAGAGATTTGGTGACTGTATCTTTAAAGTATTTAAGTAGACAGTATTGTTCCGAATCACCTCGTATAAAAACACGTGCTTTCGTTCTTATACCTTTATTAACAATCCAACGTAACTATGGTTACAACGACAAAATCTTTACTTGTCAATGTCTCGAGTTTACACTACAAAAGTCGAATCTATACTAATTGATCGGAGGTTTCGCGTCGTCCTTTTATAGTATGGTGGAAGAGTAAAGAATGATCTAGAATTTTGGAGAAATATCGCGAAAATTCCATAGTACAGGATGGCATAAAAGTTCTCAATGGATAATTCGGGCGTTTTCGGAAACCTTCGGAACTGAAAGAACTTGGAAAATCTAAGGTAAATTATTCAAATAAATTATCAGACTAAATTAAAAGGTCCTAACTTTATATAATTCTATAAACTAAAAACACTTATTTTTAATTTCAGTAACAGTATTTTAAAAGCCTGGTAGAAGAGGATCTACATGATCTTCTTCATGCGTTTTCCCCTTAGGCTTGAGGACGGATTTGAAAAAATGAATATTTCACTTGTACTGTACTCTGTAAATTTACTTACCAATATATTCTTTTGTAACAGCAAACCCTACTTCCTCCGCATTGTCTTCTTCTTTATCAATTCCTTTTCTAGCTTCCATTAAAATTTGTAACATATCAGGTCTGTAAATACCTTTCTCTTCTCTCGTTCTAATTGTATCATTAATTAAAGTAGTAAAAACTCACTTACTTCTTTTCGGAACATTGTAAACTTGAAAAACTAAAATTTGTAAGGATAATCGATCAAGTTAGGATAATTATTATACTTATGTTAGCCCCCTAAAATAAAAATACTTTCTATTGTTATTTTAGTATTTAATACATTACATACCCTGTATACACTTTTAGCGACTTGGAAAACCATAATCTTAAGAACTGCAACAAAACTGATTTCTGTTATTTCTTTTCCCATTTGAAAGAATTCATTATTTTTTTCCTTTAAAGAATCAACCTTAACTCCAAAAGAAGTGGTAGCTATAACATCAATAGTAAATCTAAAATGTCGAAAAAGTTTAGTATTTAGATGTTTAGTTTATAAATATCACAGAAAATATATTTACTACTTTTATTACTCTTTAAAAGCAAATTAAATTTTAAGTATATGTACCTTGTAAAAAAATCTTTCATTTCTATATCTGTAATTTTTTCTTTTCCTTTTTCAACAAAATACTGTGCATAATTCTGAGCTGCGTCAGAAATTAAATTAAACATCACTTTCATTTTACTACTTGTGAATGATCCTGTCAAAGTGGATCTCATTTTTCTCCATTCATCACCTAAAACATGGTTTTTAATTTATTGTCTGTAATATAATTTTATTTTGGATTGTCTGATCCATTTCTAGATGTATTATTCAATTTTTAATATTTTTTTGCAACTTTCATAATTAAATAATAAAATTGCCATGTCACGTTTTGGCCTGGTCTAGCCTCACACAGGTTTTTTTTTTCAACGTCTATTTGAATGTGGTAGAGAATGATTCTTTATGAGTGATACTAAAGCAACTGCCCAAAACGTTGTATAAATAGTTAAAATAAAGACAATGGAAGTTTGAAATTCCTTTAATATTACTCGGGTTTTGTTTTTCATTAAACTGTTATGAGTAATAAAATAAAAACTTAGGCAAGAAGTATTTTATTTTCAACAGTTAGTACCTATTTAAAAAAAATAGAACAAGGAGAGACTTATTTGGTTAAAAAAAAATTAGTATATTGTTCCAAAACACGTCGTATAAAAAGACGTGTCGTCGTTTTTATACCTTATATTAACAATGAAACGTAACTATGGTTACAACTACGACAAAATATTTAGTGGTCAATGTCTCGAAGTGAACAGCACAAAAGACAAAACTATACTAATTCCCGGAGATTTCCTATCGCCCTTTTGTAGTAATGTGGAAAGGACTAGCATATTATAGAAATATCCCGTAAATTCTATAGTAAAGGATGGAATAAAAGTTCCCAATGGATAAATCGAGCGTGTTCGGAAATCTTCGAAACTGATGGAAGAACTTTGAAAATCTAAGGTAAATTATTCAAATATATTAACAAACTAAGTTAAATAATCCTAACTCTCTACAATTTTCTAACTAACTAACACAACATTTTTAAAAGTCTGTAACATTATTAATAATTTTATTTTACCTCTTAAACCCAGTAGGTTTTTGGCAAAGAGAGGATCTGCTTTTGGATCTACCATTGCTACATGGTCAGTGAAATGATCAAAATCTTTTATCGTTATATTTTTGATAAGCTCAGGATCACATATGACCAATTTAGGCTTTAAAAATGCATAGACACCATAATACCTGAAAAAAGGGCATATACCGGGTGACAACGAAATTACTATCCAGCAATTTATTTTTTTCAGTGCAACCGTAGTGATATAAACTTCGATATTTTTAATGGCACACTCTATATATTTTTAGGATTTGAATTCTTCAGGTCATTTCTGATATAAAATCTTTAATGTTTCCATAACCTAACTCTTTTGGTTTTGGAGGAAATGGCGTTTGAAAATTTCCAAACGACAGCACAAAATGCAGTTTTATGGGAAAACAAACGAACATCACAAAAATTTAAAATGCTTAAAATAGTTCTTTTAGAAGACTCTACCTTTAGAGACCATTATAATATTACTTCCTGTTTAACTGGAAGTGCTGTAAAATTTGAATTTCTAAGTATGATAACCCTGGTAATTTTAATGGAACACTCTACATATGTTTTAAGATTTAAATTCTTTAAGATATTTCCGATATAAAACCTATAATACACTCCATAACCTATCTCTTCTAGTTTTAGAGAAAATGGCGTTTAAAAAGGTTCAGACGACGACACAATATTCATAAAACGTTTTGTTGTGAGGTAGTTCGACACTTTTCAAACGCTGTTTTCTCTAAAACTAAAGAAGATAGGTAATGGGTGTATTTTAGGTTTTATATCAGGAATAGCTTAAAGAATTTAAATCTTAAAACATATATAGGGTGTTCCATTAAAATTACCAGGGCTATCATCCTTAGAAGTTTAAATTTTACAGCATTTCTGGTTAAACAGGAAGTGGTATTATAATGATCTTTAAAGGTAGAGTCATTTAAAAGAACTAGAAAGAACTTTAAGCATTTTAAATTTTTGTGATGTTCATTTGTTTTCCCATAAAACTGCATATTGTGCTGTAGTTTGGACATTTTTAAACGCCATTTTCTCCAAAACCAAAAGAGTTAGGTTATGGAAATATTAAAGCTTTTATATCAGGAATGACCTGTAGAATTCAAATTCTAAAAATATACAGGGTGTTCCATTTAAAATATTTAAGTTTATATTACTTTCGGTTAAATCGGAAGTAATACTCAGATGCAATTATATCTAAAATTGGCATCCGGTGATACAATATGACGTCCCTAAATTTGAAAACTGTACGGTTGCACTGAAGAAAATAAATTGCTGGATAGTAATTTCGTTGTCACCCGGTATACAGTAGGGTGGGTAAAAAAATCGAATATTTCTATTTTAACTTCTGACACTAAATAATTGGTGCCTAGGCACCTCCGGAAAATGTTCGGCAACAATGAGCTCCCAATTTTAATAGAAAGATTCGCCTCATTACAGTTTTGCATATTTTTCTCAGTCCTATACAAAAAAAATTCTCATCATCCGTTAATCATACAGTAGTCGCACGAAATAGTATTCGCGGAATTCGCTTGCAGTGTAACAGTAGCTTAAGGGTAGGTTTATTATGGAAATATTGTACAGAGTTTTCAATTGCAATGCAATTATGGGTTATAATTATAATTTTACCAAATTATTTCTGACAAAAAATAAAAGTATCTTGTTTTCTCTGATTAGTCATTATTTGTCCTCAGAATTCACGTTTTTTTTTGTTTGAATAATTAATTATCTCTCAAAAATATGTTCCTAACTTTTTTCCATTATTAGTCATTCTTTGTCCTTAGCAATTATTTCCCAAGTTCCAATTAAAAAAGCAAAGTTAGTAGCACTTCCCGCTAAACCGGAAGTTGATGCATTAGAAATCTGTATCATATATTTAACCTTTATTTAACTAAAATTTAAACAATCGTATATAATTTCCGAAGAAAATGGGAGGCTTGCCAGTAATATGATGCTAACCTGATATAGTTTTTTCTTACCTTACATTGGGTATTAGCTTATAAGGGTATGATATCATTTCTGCCATATTCATAAGTCTAAAGACCATACCCCAGTTATCTCCAAATAGAATCCATGGTTTTCCTTGTTTAACACCACGATCTTTCCAATAATTGTAAGGGCGAATAAGAAGATAGTAAAAAGCTGCTATTGCGGCACCAATTATCAAAAACATTATTTTAAATAATTTGTTAAAACAATCTGGATATCACTTAACTGAGATTGTAGGTTTCACTACACCTAGAATGTATTTAAAAATAACTTTTATTAAATTAAATAGTTATTGACTCGTGATAAGATACAAGATAAAGATAACAATCGGTGTGTTAAGGGATATTGTTATCTATAGATATCCACACCTAGTTATTCAGCAGTGGCGTTGCGTGACCAATATTAGGCGTAGGCGAAGTCGTCTCCACGAGGCCCCTTTAATGACGAAGAATTTTGGAGGAGCAAAAGCAAAAGCAGAAAAGAAAAAAAGGTCTTTCTCCATCATTTTTTACCACGTTTTACAGTTTTGCGGGGCCCCTCATCTACAATTTCGGCCCTCCAAGACCGTCCGCATCGTTCATTTCGCTATTTTCCTATATCACATTCCATACCTACACCTTGCCGCGAGGCCCCCAGGCGCGAGGCCGTAGGCGACTGCCTACACCGTCTACGCCTAGCTATGCTACTGTTATTCAGTTATGTATAACAAACACCTTAATAAAGGTTTTGATATTTTTCATTCTTTTTACACTTTTAATTTATATTACATATATTACGTTTAATTGTACAGGTTGTCCCAGCAAAATTTTTTTATTTATTTGTAAGAAAATTAATTAATAAAATAGTGTTACTCTAAATTACAAATCTTTTAAAACAGGTCTATTAACAACTTATGTGATTTTTCATTAAAAAACGGACGTTTGAAATTAAAAATTTTAAAACTAAATTTTTAAATGTGTTTAAATACATTTGAAAAAGCAAGGTTTTAAGTATTTTTAGTTGTAAAAACTTTTCGATTTTGTGCTCGGCAGGGGTTCGGTTTACACGAACAGTTCCGAAGTTGAAATAAGACCAAAATAAGGAACGACCTAAAACCGACATAAATAAAGCCAGGCACTATCCTTATTAAATGACAATACCTAAAATACTTACAGAGCCAGCTTTAAGGCTCATTTTATTGAAAACTACAACGCCTTTTTATGCCCGTAATATGCAGGGTTTTGAAAAACAAGCGAGTCCTTGCATCCTCATGATTTTTTAAGCCGCTATCGGATTGATAATTTTTTTAACGGGCCGTTCTTTGTGACTTATATCGCTGTCTGGCTATGTAGCAGTCACTTCTCTTTTTTATTATACTTTTTGAAATACCTACTTTATAAACCCATTAATTAACAATGCTTAATTACAAAGAGCAAACAAAACAAAATAAAATTTTTGAACTTATTCGTTTTGGACGCATTAAATTTTTTTATTTGAGGTTATATAAGTACGTTTTTATTGGTTTTTATTATTACAAGTTTTATGCGCGACTCGTTTTTTTATTATTATTTTCCTAATACCTATCCTAAAACAATAAAAAATATACCCATGTATTATTAAACCTTCTATATTCTAATAACCACTAGTTATACTAATTATTTTTCATGAATGCTACACTGGTATTACATAAACAACATAAAAATAGTTTAAAAAATTTGTTTAAACAAACATAGGCGGTGCTTACGCACACGGATAACGTAGTTTAAACAAAAAACAAAAGTTTACCCGATTTACTAGTCATTTTTTCTTTGTATTTATAAATTTAACGAAAAAAGTAGAATTAGGTAGTATCAGCAATATGAAGTCAAGGACCTCATTGTATTGTTATATAATTTCAGTGATTAGTCTGTCTAGGATTTAAGGATGGTTACCTACAACCTCCAACTTGTGCGAAAATAAATTTGGTGGTTCACAAAGTAAACTGTGTGTAAATGTTTTTATAATGTTCGAATATTAAAAAGAAATAACAGCTCTTGCTAAAATTGAGCCGTTGTACTTTTTAAAGTAACGAAAGTAAAAAACTGAACTAAAATGTATTGCGTTGGTTTAAAATGTACCCATGAATACTTAGATAATTGACTAATGGGGGAGTCTTTTACTTTATTTGTTTTTGCTAAGTTTCTTATATTAAATAAGCTTGAATACGCAAAAATCCTTGTTTAGGCCCGCCGCAAATTGGAGCCAGCCCACGCGACGTAACTTTGTAAAACATGCTTTTAAATGGAGTGGCGCATATTGGACCCAGCCCAGAGCTAGCTCATTCTGCTGCCAGCCACGCGTGGATAGGTTTGTGTTCGCTGCACAGATTTCGTGGGTCTTGTGCAGCATGGATTTGTTTTAAAAATCTAAAATATTGTTGATCCCGAACGTTTAATCGAACTTTTGCGGGAAAATCCCGGAGGATCAAATTTCGGATTATAAATCCAAAAGAGTGCCGGATTTAAGTATAGGTAACATAGGCAGTTGCCTACGAGGTGCCACCAAAATAGGGCCTACACCACACCACAAAAAAAAAAGAAAAGGAATTAAAAGGAAAAAATATTTTAAGGAAGTTGGTCGTTAAATGGAAGTGAGGACCTTTTTTTTTGGTCTTCAAATCAAACAACCCCTCGAAGCCTAAATCAGGCGCTGATCCCGAAGGATTTCACCAAGCGACGCCATGCTGCGAAGTACTTACGTGGGAAGGATGGGTTCGGCGTGAGCTACGCATGTGCTGTGCGTGGGCTGGGTTCAATTTGCGGCGGGCCTTATCCTTGTTACAACTACATCTTTAACCTAGGTTTTCTTTATGTTTTTTGTTAGAAAATATCAAGAGCTGATTTTTTTGCATAAAAATTGTTGGAGGAACTATATATTTTTTTCTAATACAGCACTTTCCCCTTTATTACTTTTAATTTCTATTTGGTGCCTTTATGTGTTAAAAGCTTTAAAGTAAAACAAATATTTTTTTAAGCAAAAATTTATTTACAATACATCTTAACACATATAAAATAAGAGCTAGAGACCCTAATAAACCTATTGTCACAAAAATGTTTTCTACCATCTATTATTAAACCCAGGTCCTCTAGGACCACCAAATCGTGGATTATATTGAGGCATTGGCCCTCTTGGATTTGGATAACCCATATTTCTGTTTCCATATGGACCGGGAGCGGGACCCCTTTGTGGAAACTGTGGTCCTCCTCTTAAATTAAGTCTAATAGGACCTGTTGACGCCCCTGGACCGGGACCCATCAAGCTTGATGGGTTTGGACCTAAGCGCCCCATTGGATCTCGTAGCAGAGGTCCTCTAGGTCCCATGTCTGTTAAGGGGGCCCTCTTGGGCCAAAATTGCCCATCGGAGGCCCCCTCGAACCGAAATCGGCAGTGGGGGCTCTCTTGATACAGGAGGACCCGAAATGCTTGGAGGTGCTATTGAAACATTTGGAATTACTGGATTTGTTTCTACTGGACTTCTGTCTAATCTTAAGGGGTTTGGAAGTCTCGAATCCGTCCTAAAATACATGTAAAGAATTTATTTAACAAAGGTTAAAAAATCATAACAAAATCTGCTTATAGACCGTAAGCTAGATGCAAAATTTTGTCAGTTATTCCCTCTCAGTCCATAACTCGTAAAATGCTTCAAAAGGATTGTACATGAATCGTTGTGAGCGTCAGCTGCGTCTCCGATGGTGGAATTGTACAGGGTGCTCCAGAAAAAGATCAATATTAAACTTGTTTTTTTAATGGAACACCCTGTATATTAGTTCATGTTTGGATTGTAGGAGTAAAAATAATGTAAGTTTTATCAGCGATCCCTCTAGCAAAACTGAAAGGCTTTTAAGATATTTGGATTTTTGAAAAATGACCAAAACAAAATTTTAATATATTTTCCTTACTTGGGATTGACTTTTTATATTATATTAGACTGCTAAAAATTCAGTGTACAATCACCTAAATTTAAATTTTTACTAGATATTATACAGGATGTCCATACCTAATATTTACTATTTTATTAATTACTGGACACCCTGTATAATTTTTAGTAAAACAATTAAATGTGGGTGATGGTACAGTTAATATTCTAGCAATCTAACATATTATACAAAGTCAAGCGTAAGTAAGGTAAGATATATAAAAATTTTATTTTTGGTAAGAATTTTTCAAAAATCTCAAATATCTTAAAATCCATACATTTTTGGTATATGTATTGCTGATAAAATTTACGTTATTTTTATTTTTACAATCCAAATCTAAACTAATATACAGGGTGTTTCATTTAAAAAAACACAAGTTTAATATGAATCTTTTCTTTGGAGTACCCTGTATAATTCCACCATCGGCGCCGCAGCTGACGCTCACAACAATTCATGTCCAACCCTCTTAAAGCATTTTATGTTCTTATCCTTACCTATTAACAGGGGATACACTATTTCTATTAGGAGGTTCAAAATGTAACTTCCGCAGTTCATTACTCTGCACATTGCTAACAATACTAGCCAAACTATCCATGTTAATACTGCTCAGAGTTTTGGCAAAGTCTGCCGAAGAGGTAGGTGTAGTGATACTGTTTGAATTAGCCAAAGTGTTGCTGGTAGAAAAAGGTAAACCTAGAAGGTTGACACCCGAACTTTGGGCGCTACTTAGCGAATTCATTAAGGTGGAAATCAAAGCTTTGGCGTCTGTTAAGTTAGCTTCTTTCTTGGCACTTTCGAAACCTATGGAGTCTTCCACTATTTTACGATTATCTTCCATTTCTTTTTGTTTAATATTTTTGGATGCTGCTTTTACCACGTCTAAAATAAATAATTAAATGTAATAGTAACATAGGTAAATCTTCCTTAAACCGGGGTATACACGGTCATGCAAACCCGAAACGCATTTGCATGAAAGCAAATGTCAAATGAAGCTTTTGATACACACGATTCAGATGTACCTGTCAGTTCAGCGTCAGTTTTGGCAGCTGGTGGTATGATCAACTTGAACATAAGCGTAATTCAGCGAAAAGATTTTTTATTTTTCTCATATCTATAAAACACGCAATACATCTTCCTGGCGCCAAAGAGCAATTTTGTTAACTCAAAACCAACAATAAAACCCCGTAAACGACGTTTCTAAACTGAAACGTTAACTGACATGTCCTACACATCCACAAGTTTGAACGACGCGCGCCCCGAAAAATCAAACTCGAACATCGAGTCGCATGCCAAGCCAGATGTGGCGGTTTTTTAATGCACACGGTCAAATTTGCGCGCGAGATTTGGCTTTTTTGGCGGATGTGACAGTTTTGCATAACCGTGTATATCCCGGTTAAAGTGTGAACCAGGGTTGGCAAAATAAAAAGCTACTGTCTTTTGGTGAAAAAAACACTATAATTTTAAACAAAAAGCCACCACAGAAAAATCCATATAAAAGTCTAGTAAACAAACTATTTTTATCAGAAAAGAATCATTTATTAAAAACTTAAAAATAAAACAGTACTTATATTAGAATACTGAAATAATCATGAAATAACATGGATAATGAAAATACCCAATAATTTTTACAAGTTTGGGAAGTCTCTCTGGATGAAGCCTGTTTTTAAGTCATTTCAGGCAAATTCATAATTACTAAATATTCTCAACAAAAAAGCAGATGTTGCAAAACATCTATGGAGATGTAAAGAAAAATCAGCATTTTGATTAAATTATTATCTTTTTTATTGAACAATTGAATTTAGATTTGACAATGTGCCACCACTTACTATATGCTGGAATACTGTTTAATACAAAAGTTTAAAAAAATGATTTTGGATAGCACTCTATATCTTGAAAACGAAAATGTTTATGTGAACTGGTTTTTTTTTGTTGTACTATTTGGAGTTTTACTCTGTAAGTATTGATTTGAATAAATAAAATAAATAAACTTTTTTCATAAAAATGGCTCAGGAATATGCCACTAAATTTTCTTACCGCAATTAGGAAACACCCTCTATAAAATGCTTTTAAGCGAAAAAAACTGCAAAAACCCATATACCTACCTTCATAGCTGTAATCTTCTTCTTCAGAATCAAGATGTATCTTTACTGGTTTTTCATCTTTGTTATTTCTTTTGTTGAAAGAGTCTGCGTCCGGGTTAGTTCCAGCAAACCTACTTGAAAATGGACTGTTCCGTCCATTTCCATTAGAACTAGGCTCGTTAGGCTCATCCTTATCCAAATCTATTACTTCTTTTGGTACTTTATCAGGTCCTAAATTCACAAATTTTCTTAGCCTAAAAAAGTGAAACAAATTTTAGAAATAATCGAGCCATTCAATAAACGCATATCTGCTTCTTCCTTTGGTTTTAATGCATTTTGCATTGCCATATAAACCCATAATGTCAATCTAAAACACCGCCAAGTAAATTAGCTAAATCTGAATTAGGGGGAGAAGAAGAGAAACAAATTATTTTTAAAGTTACAGATCCCGTTCTTGCACAGGTCGAAAGATTATTTTATACTGAGTAAAAACGTGATGTTAACTAAATTTGTCTAAAAATTGGACTTGGCCCGTTCTTGCATTGGACCCTTCAGTTATTACCTTTCTACTCTCTCCGGTTCATCCAATTCCAGTTTTTTCAAATAATTTATTAAATTCATTTGTTCCTCTGTTGACAAATCCTTAAAATTTTGTAACAAAGTTTGGAGATCCGAATCTGACAGGTTTTCCATATTGCTAGTACTTGATTTTTCCGGGGTACTCGGCGATAAGGGTTCCGTTAGTGTATCCAGATCAGCCAGCTCTCTTTCCCTCGATTTTTCCCGTTTTTCTTCCGGTTTTTGCGTACGAGGAATTATGATTTTCTCCTTTGGCGGTTCAGGTTCTGGTGCCGATTTAGAGCCACCGCCAGTTAACTGTGCCAAAAATGAGGCAGTGTTCATCGGTTTGTTGGAAGATTTTGATGCTTCAGCCATACCAACCTAAGAAAAAATTATTAACATTGTAAAATATAGACTAGATTTTGCCACAGTAGGAAAAAAGTAAAAATTCCTTAATATATTTATTTTTACTATCAGAAATGCTCTTTTTTGTTCTAAATATAGTAATCTAGTTTATAAATATTACTCGCTGATCATTTTTTATGTACTCTATAAAATTGGTTAATAAAAAAATATGTAGTATAATATTTCTTCAGGTTTTAACTTACCACAGCATCGATTAACTGTTCAAGCTCCGCCTGAGTAACGTCAGTCTTTCCTTGAGCAACTAGAGCATTTGCTAGCTGTTTAGCGATAGCCGCCTTATCGACTGCTCCTACGCCCGGTACAGCCACAGCAGTTTGATCTAAGCAAAAAAAAATTGTATATTGTCATGTCGCTTAATTTTGAGGTTTAAAATGCAAGCTACAAACACAGTCTTAAACAATATAAATACAGTTTAGGACAAACAAATACTGGTTTATTAGGTTTGTCATAAAATGGCCGATACTTCGGTCTCGCATAAACTCAGTGCGCGTGATAGTGGCGAGATGTCGCCGTGCGGCAGCTGAGGTTACCCGCCAATGATAACACATACTTTTTATAATGTTTCTTTTATTTTATTTAAGGAGAGTTAATGGTCTGTATATGTGCAAAATATTCACTAGTTTTCAGTGCACAAAAGACTTAAAAAAAATAAATCCAAGTAAGTTTTGCCAGAAAATTCGGTTTCGCATGAAAATCTTGTTTCAGACATACAATATGTAGTTATATTGCTTCATATCACAAAAGTATTTAGCAAAAGTATTATTTCGGTAATCTAAATTGATAGTCTAATATAATGCAAAGTGTTAAAAAGTAAATACATGATACACTTTATAAAAGCTAGTTCATATAGACAAAAAGCGAATTTTATTCTTATTGGTCAATTGGAAATAAAATTAAAGAAAGGTAATTTAAAATGATTTAAACGTCTTGTGAATTCGCATGATTTAAAATCTAGGGGGCGGGAAACTTAAGATCTTTTTAATTGCTGGGGAATATTCGCGTTTTCATGTGTCATTTCAGAAGCAATTTTGTTATTGTTATTTTTATGTCATTCTTTTACTGTTCGGAACGTTATTTTTATGTTTATTTTCTTAAGTACTTTGTTTTTTTTATTTAAATTAATAATAACTTTTTAGCCCTATATATATTAGCAATATATTTAACTAACCAGAACATGACTACCCCAACGTGACAGTTTTATTTATCGTTGGCGGTGCTTTTTACTGTAGTCTTCACCAACGAAGTAAAAACAATAAAGACATTTGTAGGTTAAGTTGTTGCCAAGTGGAAATGACATATTTCTAGAATTTTGGCGAATTTCGCAGCTGTATGAACACGAAAAAAAAAAAGGGAATTTTTGGCAAAAAACTCGCTTTCGCAATTCGCTTTTCGCGTGTGTATGGACTAGCTTTAAGAAGAGTATTCCAAAACTGCAATTATTTTTAATATATTGTTAAAACCACCATTTTTTGTATGGTCACCTTTAAACATAAATGTCACATTTCACGCTTGATTAATAATTGTTGTCTAAAATAACTGATTATAGGTCAACAATTACTTTTCATTACTTATAACTTACTTGGCTTTGACATCTCCCTTTCTCTCTTTCGCTGACCAGCAATATGAATTAGATTTGCTGTTTTCTGGATAGCTTTTTTAAATGCTCTCTCCTGGACTGGATCAACCAGACCTGCTAACAACTGCCCTTTAAGTTTCTCCTTTACCTAAAGGAAAAAATTACAATGAAATCACAAAATTTCTAATACACATCCTAAAATAAATTGTGTATTTAACCTATTCTTCAATAAATATTCCATGGGTATTATAACATTCGTCTCAGACAACACACTGACACTGTTGAAGGCGGCAATTGTAGCCATAGAACAATGTGCTAGGAAAATCACCAGAAGAAGTTACATGGGTAAAACCATAGTGATTTATTCGGAAAGCCAGGCAGCCATCAGGGCGGTCAGTTCATGCAAGACCAGCTCTAAGCTGGTGCGGGACTGCGTAGCCGCACCAGCAACCGAAGAGGTAGGTGCGTCCAACAAGCTAACTATTGCCTGGGTACATGAGGGTCACCAGGGCAATGGTAGGCCCCGAGCCCTGCTGTGGTATTCCGTCATGCCAAGTAAGCTCATCTATTAGATCATGGATCATAAGGGAATCCCAAGACTGGTGGATAAGAACACCAGGACAGCGTCAGAACGAAAAAAATTCATAAAGGCATACTCGCCGGAATTTATAAAAGACCTTTTAAATTACAACCGGAAGGCAGTAAGAATTATAGTGGGTCAACTAACAGGTCATTGCAGACTGAATACAGTAGGCCTGGCAGAAGAAAACCTATGCAGGTTCTGCCAGGAAGAAGAAGAAACCGCGGAACACATATGATGCTACTGCTGAAGCCCTTTGTCGTCTCGAGATTTGCAAGGCTGGGTGAGTAAAAACCTAAAGCAGCAACATGTACCAAGGAGCCAGTTTCAAGATTGTGGAGTCTGATTAAAAAGACCAGCTTGGATAGTGTGCTCTAACATAGGGATGAAGGATACACAATAAACCTGAACAGGTTGCAGTGTTCGAAGATTACAATCCACCTTCAAGCTAATCTAATCTAATCTAATGGGTATTATATTTTACTTACTGTTTCAAACATAACACAATTAATATCACTATCAAGTAACTGTTCACTGCTGTTAGCTTCTTTCTTCTCTAAAGCCAAAGCTTGCGCCAACAAATCTATTACTTTAGGACCTAAAGATCCAAGTTTTTCTTCTAAAGCTGTGAGCAAACGAAGTACAGAAACAATGTTAACCTAAAAAAGGGTTTAATAAATTTACAAACTCTTAAACAACAAAAAAACGTAATCATAATGAATATGATTAATTAATAATTAAATTTTAATACACGTCATCGACGAATTTTTCTGTATACCTGTTCATGTTCCCAACTATGGCATGTATTGTCCTTTAACGAGGCTACAACGTAATTTTAATATAAACGATTTTAGTATCCACATTTCAAAATCTAGATTTAAAAGTGTTCTTGTTTGGTCTATAATTCCCCATTGCTTGTTATACTTTTATGGTGATAATTCTTTTGAGTTGGGGTTATAATTTAGTAATTTAAAATGTATTTTTGTATTATTGGCAATTTAAATTAAGGAGCAACAGTGTTGCAATTCGGTCAATCAGCTGATAAGAATGGGTATCTAGATCAAGTGTCGAAAATATTTACCATATTTACAGAAATATACGATTTTGGGTTTGTGTCTCGGCTAGAAGCAAAAGCACTTTTGAAAACAAGGCATTAAATTTCAGACAAAATATTAGGCATCATTATCTACAAACCTAAATAAAACAAAGAGTAGTTACCAGCTAACGTTCCGCGTAATTTTATATAAAGTGACAAAACGTAAGTTCTTGAATATTTACGCTTAAACTGCAGGCATAACAAATCCGACCTTGCACCTTTTGCTTCATGGCAGAATCGTTTACGGAATCTATGATGACAACCACCAAAACACTTAACACAAATTGTAGACTAATTCTTCTTGTATTTTTTACTGCATTTATTCAATAAATTATACAAATTATTTAAAAACACGATATTAACTGCCCCAACAACAAGAAAAACTTGACTATGAATTGTCATGGACTCTTATACTAGTTCAAAATGATGCCGAATAAGGAGCTTTTTAACAACGTTGCAAGCTTAATTTTGATTATCAACATAGCCTGATTTAGTACTACATTTAGTTTAAATATATATAAATTTTTGTAAATTTCTGTATTTAAAAATGTAGTTATTTCATAAATAAATAAATAAATGATTCTTTTGTTTTTTAATTATATATTTTGTTGGTTTACCTCGCCGTCGTCTTGTTCTTCCGCTACGCCAGGTGGCGGCACAAAGTTGAGCACTGGTTTTCGAGATACATCACGCATTGGCATTGGATGAGGTGGTGGGTAATAATCATATTCAGGACGAGGATACATTGCTAAAATAAAGAAATATTTGTAACTAGAACCAACTTAAACCACTTTAACGATCACCATCGACTATTTACAAGTTTCTTTATATGGGACACTATTTTTACAATTTACAGATTTCTTTTATGAAATATTAAAGGTTTGAAACATTTCTTGCGTTACAGTTTTTAGCTACAATTTTTTTATATGACCACGCGTTTTCGTAAATTTGTTTAGTTTCACTAATACATTTTTAAGTCAAATTTTCTTGCTAACCGTATTCGTCTCAGTGGAAAATGACAATATAAATATGAGAATCAAGAAAATGTAGGTTTTTGAAACCGTTGCGTCACAGCCCAATAAATTTTTAGTTTATGACTATTTTTTTTTATTTTTAGGGTTAATATGTACTTTAGTTTACACCCAATATAAACATTTTTCACTTGCCATGTAAAATGTTTAAAAGAAATAACTAAAACAACGTTTTTAATGAGTACGATGCATAGGCCCGCCCGACAAAGATTACTATATTGTTTTTAAACCATTGTCCGGGATGTATTTAAACACGGTTAAATACGCGACGTATATGACGTCACCGTTTAGCAAGAAAATGTAATGTTTTTAAAATGTTTTGAACTGTATTAACAACAAAAAATGGCTTTAAACATTACTATTTGAGGGGCCTAGTTCCAAAGTGTACTATCTCCAATATTACCACTTAGAAATAAAAAAAGCAACTACAAATTAAATATTATGCACACTTTTTTTAAGTTTGAATACTCTTTTATGAATGTAGTCATGGCAAAAAAAAATGTTTTATTTAACTTCAGCGCTGAAAAATAGAACTATTGGGAGATTTATCTCATTTTTATCATTATCATTATCATTTTTTATATAATAAAACTAAGTTGATAAAATGTGCGTGCCGATAAAACTTGAAAAGGAGTCCCGATACGATAAAGAGACTTATATAGTGTGATAGCCCTTTATCCCCCTCGAACAAGAAAGTTCTCGTTTTACCCTAAAGGGCGTATTTTTAAAGATATAAGGACTCTTCCAACCCTTCAACTTGGAAATTAAGTGTAGTGGCGCCATCTGTTGTCGAGTATTTTAACTTCATTCAGAACAACGGTTATTTGACTTGCGTTTCAAAAGGCACTGTGAGCAATTGTAATTGTTTTCAATAATTTTTTTATTTTTTACTTCATAGTTTATTTTTTTATTTCAACTACCACGTAATCTCATATCAACTCCCGAGCGAAGCCGGGAATCATAACTAGTATTAAATAAGGGAGACTGATATTATACGCTTTGGAACTAAGCCCCTTATATTATAGTCTAAGATCTTTTTTTTATTCTTTGGGCAAACCACGAAGACCCAAAGCCTAAATACTAACGTACCGTGGGTGTCTTAAGCGAGGTAAGAGGGAGTTTGTTGACACGGGACTTAAATGGAAGGGAAAGACCTCCGCGGGCAGCAGGTTCCACATTCTAGAAACTCTAGGGATAAAAGAACGAACAAAGTGAGAAGTTCGGGGCCTGTCCAGTTGGACCGTATAGGGAGGCATATGCGCGGCACCACAACTTTCTCTGTTGGGAACCGTAAGTGGAGGAACTATACTGGACATCCTAATAGAAAGTGACTTGCACCCATCTGTTTACCGGAATAAAACTATTTTATATCAAACAAAGTATAGAAACAAAGGTCGCTTCAGGGTTGCCTATAAAATCATGGTCAAGACTACATTTAAATTAAAAAAATAACGTTCAAATTTTTGACACCCTGTATAATGACAACTCCTATTTTTTTAAATACCTTTTTTAGGCTAGTTAATAAAATATTTATTTTTAAATAACACAGAATGTACTATAAAATTTTAATAATTTTTCAAAATTTTAAATTTAAACAATTTACCATAGCTTTATTTATAAAATTGGAGAAGAAAAAATTAGTGATATATATACAGTGTAGTCCATTAAGTATGCAACAAATGGAAAATTTTTTTACTTTGCAATTTGTCAGAAAATTTCACTCTTCATAAAAGTTGGTGCATGGTCTGAAACTGTATTAGCAGTAGTTAGTTTTATTAAAAGTTAAATTATATACAGAGTAGATAAAAAAAAGCAAAAACCGATTAAGAGTAAAGTACCCTTATTTTTAAAAATAGAACAAAATGTTAAATAAAAAGTTATTTAGAATCAAAAGTTATGCCTAAATGACAAGTAATGGCCTCCTATTCACATTTTTAAAATTTTTTGGAAAACTTTGAATTAACCCTGTATGATACAGATTTTTAATATTCTGATTTAATATTTCTTCAAAGCAGTTCCAACCAACCGACTTTTAAACAAATTTAATCAAAATGAAGCGAATTTGTAAAATTGAACTGCAATTATATTTTTTTAGCTAACCGCTAACTTCAAGTTTGTTGCAAGGATATTTAATAGGGCCCTAAAATTATACAAATATGCTTTTTATTAAGGCAAATATACTATAAATAATAAAATGCGTATAAAAATATTCTTACTTACCTTGTAAAATTTTTGTTTCTAATTTTTAGGAAAGTGTAAAACAGATAAATTAAAATTAAAAAATACATAAATAAAAACCTAAATAGGAGGCCATAATTTGGTATTTTGGCATAGCTTATAATTTTAAATACCTTTTCTATTTAACATTTCATAGTATTTTTATTGAATTTTGCTTATTTTTATGAAATAAGGGTACTTTACTCTTAAACAGTTTTTAATCTTTTTGACCTTTCCTATTTACCATAAAACTTTTAATAAAACTAACTACTGCTAATACAGTTTCACACCATGCACCAACTTTTATGAAGAATAAAAATTTTCTGACAAATTGCAAATAAAAAGTTTTCCATTTGTTGCATATTTAATAGAACACACTGTATATAAACTTTTGAGATTATTTTTAAAATTTAAATATAGCTTGAGCATAATTTTTTTATCCGGTAAACAGATGGGTGCAGGTTGCTTCCTACTTGGATCTTAGACTATTATGTCTGTTTTACCAAATTCCTTATGCGATGGGAAAGAAAAAAATCTTAAGTGTAAATATTGCAAAGGATCATTTTACTATTAATAGTAAAATATTATATAAAAAGTTTTTTACCTTGCTTCTCTCTCTCCCATGGAAGATCAGCAACAGTCCTAATCCTTTCTCTACCCCTAATATCCCTCTCAAACGAGCTCTCTCTAATTCTATCCCTTTCCCAACTCTTTTCCCTCGAATATCCTGATATATTATCTCTCCTGTCCCTCTCCCTCAAAAGGTCTCTGTCTCGCAGTAGATCATAGGATTCTTTGTCTCTGGAATAGTGTCTGCTGCCGCTTTTATACGAGTCTGGTGACCTAAAGATAAATCATAAAAATGTTTATAACAGTATTTCCTTCTGAAAAATCACAAGTGAGCTCATACCTTGATCTTCGATCTCTAGACAACCCTCTACCAGGCGATCTTCTCAATGATCTTTCCACTGATCTTACAAACTCTCTTGATCTAGACCTTCTCACCCTTTCCAAAGATATGCGACTTTCAGGCGATCTTCTTCTTTCAGGGGATCTGCGTCTTTCAGGTGATCTGCGTCTTTCGGGAGATCTACGCCTTTCTGGAGATCTACGCTTTTCGGGAGATCTACGCCTTTCTGGTGGCGATATTTTTTCTCTAGGTTTTTTCTTCTATCTGGTGATCTAGATCTAACAGAGGAGGAAGGTGGATCCCTGGGTCTTCTATCAGGAATGAGTGAGGGCGAATCTCTCTTCAATCTAGATTTTGCGGGAGGTGATTCGGTTTCCCATGGACTATGAGATCTTGCTCTGGAATTTAAAAAATAATACAAAATTAATACATTAAAAAAAATCAATTAACCCTTGGCCTGTCAGCCAGCAACAGATTTTCGTTACCAATTTCCTCCCAGTTCAGTAACTTGTAAAATGCTTCAAGAGGGTTGTACATGAATTGTTATGAAAGTCAGCTGCGGCGCCGATGGTGGAAGTATACATGGTGCTCCAAAGAAAAGATTCATATTAAACTTGTGTTTTTTAAAATTGAACACCCAGTATATTAGTTCAGTTTTGGATTGTAGAAATAAAAATATCGTAAAAATTATTAGCGATACCTATACTAAAAATGTAGGGTTTCTAAGATATTTGGGATTTTTGAAAAATTTTTGACAAAAATAAAATTTTATTATATCTTACCTTACTTACTCTTGACTTCGTATATTATGTTAGATTGCTAGAATATTATGATAAATATCACATTTTCAGAAATTAATATTAATGGAAAACATAGCTTTTTCGGGGATGGATCGCTGAAGGCGTTAAAAACCGGCATAATCACCCACAAAGACCAAAAGGAAAGGCCTGCAAACTAAGGCTATATCTACGATACCAAGCGTTAGCGGCCAGCGGAAACCGGGGAGTGTGAGAGTGCTGCCTTTGATCTTTATGATAGCATAAAAAAAATTTTATTTTTAAATCAGGCCCTGCCGCTCGAAACGAACAAATATTATCCGCGGAGCGTTTTTTAATGTATATAAACTGGTTTCAAAACGCTGTTTACCACAAAATATTGTACTCAGTACCGGCTAACAGTACAGAGATTTGATACTTTCCGCTCGACGCTTCCGCTTGTTATCGTAGCCGAGGACTAAGAGTTCTGCAACAGTAAAAGTTACTTTTAGATGGTAACCGGCAAACGAGTGTAAACAATTAGGATTTTACTACTATTATACAGGGTGGTCCTTAAGTATTGGGCCAAAATTCAACTGGAGAATTGTGAAGTTAAAATATTGCAATTTAACTAAACTTACCTTAGCACAAAAGTTAATATTAACTGAGATACAGTATGTCAAAGTTCAAAAAATTTTATAAAATTATTTTCATATTTGATACGTTTTGAATATTGTAATAAAACTCCGTATCTAGGGGTTCTTTGACATCAGCTATTCATATCTGATGATAAGTTTTAAGTGTTAGCTAGAGGACGCCACCTACACTACGTTGACTTTATCCAAAACGTCCCAACTTTTTTGGGCTATATTTTCGCAATATTTTAACTTCACAATTCTCCAGCTGAAATTTGACCAATTACTTAAGGACAGCCCTGTATTACATCACCACAAAAACTTTAAGTATTTTTAAACCTGTAAACAAATAAAAAAAAATGCTAGTACAAACCTATTATTGAGTGGTACAACTTTCTCGTCATCATCATTATCATCAATCTGAATGACTTCAGGATCATTATCAGGCATTGCAGCCATCGGTCTGGTGGGCCTGTTTTCTTTGGGAGCTGCCGCCTTAGCTGTTGGAGGCGGCTTAACAACAACGGTGTTACCGCCACCTATACGGAAGCTAACCGGGGCTGGCTCTTCAGGAAGACCTAGACAAAATATGAGATATTGTTTAGGTAATATGGAGGGATTTATAAGAAATAAATTTTATAGGAAACAACAATCAATTAATTATGTTGATTTTTTTACCTAGACGTCGTCTTAAGCCGTCCTTTCTATTTTTCAGTTCCTCATTGTGAAGGTCCAACATTTTTTCCCCCAAAATTCGATCCACTCCGGTTTGAAATCGTACTTAGAAGCATCTTTCCCTTCCGCCTGAAGCTCCTTATATCTAAAAAAATCTTATTTAAGACCACTCTCTTATTTTTAGTAGACTACTTTACTTTTTAAATATTATTTGAGGCTTTAGAATATAAGTTTGCTGAAAGGAAATATTACCTTTTATTCCAAAACAACTTCCACTCGTCATTATACTTGGGATGTTTCTCAGGATTGCGTTCATACGTTTTCATAGTCTTCTCCATATCATTCTCTATAGCCTTAGACAACTTTTTGAACTCTTCAATTTTTTCAAGTCTCTCTTTCTCCCTATTTTTCTTTCTTTCTTCCTCTATATCTCTATCTGATTTTCTAACTTCCCTTTCGTATGGTTTCCTTGGTGGTGGTGACGGTAAGCGGTGTCTTCCAAACCTGAAATTAAATACTTAGTTTCTTCCCTATGTTTAAAAATATAAGGTTGTTCAATAAGTTATACCATAATAATTTTGCGATACTTTTCAAAATATCGTTCCTGTTGATAATTTTTCATATTTTATGATATAACTCGCCCTGTATGCTAATGACTGGACTAAAATTTTAAATTATTAACAAAAAGGACTCTTATCGACCTCCGAACAGAGCGGACTTAAGGCATCATAGTTTTTTCCGGTGTGGCGGTATGGCCGTTTTTACCTTCAGGAATCAAATGAAGATTTACGCTAAATTGCCGGCATCTTTCTTCTGGAGCTAAGCGCTGTAAGCAAAGATTCTTATAGCCTGATGTTTTCAAAATTTGGTGGTGTGCACGTGTTTTCGTAACGGCCGGACGATGGCGCCCCCACTTGAAACGTCAGTTTTAACTTAATACCACTAGCAGTTCTTGATTTGACAGCTGTCAATTTATGCATAGCATCGATTATTATTTTGCATGTTTGGAATTTCTGGGAGCTTCGAGCTTGACTAACCAGATTTTCGACCGACGAAGCCCTGGAAAGCATAATCCGAAAGGGGAGAGCTGGCGAATTGGACCAGAAGGGACCAGCAAAAAGAATAAATGATAAAAACAAAAATTATTCAAACCAAGGATTACCTATCTCTTTCCATCGGAGGTCTCCTTCCAGCATCTCTAAAATCTCTTCTGGGTGGGGAGCGATTCCGCGCCATGGACCTGCCTCCTTTAGACGCCTCCTCATCGCTCGATAGGCTGGAAACACTTGATAAGCTCCTCCTACGGGCTCCTGCTGGCGCAGCTGCAGGTTTTTCAGCAGTATTCGGTTTTTTAGCAGTCTCAACCGGACGTGGCTTTTTCGTAGGTCTGGCAACGACAGGTGGGGAAGGGCTACGTTTTTGGAACGTTTTTTCTATGAACGGCTTACCGCCCCAGCTAGTAGCGGGCATAACAGCACGTCCTTCCTCTAAAAATATAATATAAACAATAGACTAATTCAGTTTCCTAATTATCTTGAAAATATTATTAAAAATGATTGTGAAAGCCACACAATTAATATTAGAAGGTGCCGCATGATACATTTTAATTTCCCATATGAGTAACATGGGAAAGCTTAGTATATAAAGAGTACTTTATTTTTTAAGTTTTTGATTGTCCATAAAATGGCGCCCCCAGCTTTGCGATATCTGTCAAAATAAAAAGTTATGATGTAAATAAATTTTAAGTTTTAGGTAGAGTGCCTTCTGGCGGTATTTAAAAAAGTACTGTTGTCTTAAAATTTTAGAATCTGCAAAGCTCGATTTGTGTGCCAAATATCAACTGGATTGTTTAAAAAATAAATGCAATATGGCAGAAATAACCAAAATAAAAATTGAACTTTGACGGCTTGTAACTCGAAAATAAATGACAAATTGAAAAAAATTTATATGAAGCTCTACCCTTATTTTGTCAAGTAAAATTACCCCCTTAAGTTTCGTGATCGATTTTTGAATCACCCTGTATATTCAAAGAAAATTTTGTCCTTATTTTTAACACTCTTTTATTAACTATGTAACGGAATCTTTGAGCCTAATTTTTACCAACTTCCAGCGATTCGATTTCTTTGAAACTTTGTACACGTATCAAGGACCCATGACAATGCAATAACCTGCAAACAGTATCCCGTTATCCTGATTAGGACCGTCAGGATAAAAAAATCCTTTACAGATCATATGTGTCTCTTGACAAAATGGCGAAGGAATTTTTAGTGAATAAGCTGGAGCATTTAACTAATTGATATATCAGAACTAAAAAATGAAAAATAAATAATAGTTTAAAAAACTAAAAAACACGCTTTTATATGCAACCGAACTAAAAAATAGAAAATAATTTTTCATTACAAAGAGTTTGTCACTTCAGAGTAAAAAGTGTGGGGTGCATTTTACTATTTTTTCATAACTTTTCCCTAATAGATATTGGCAAATAGAATAATTATAACATTTAATATATTAAGCACCACACGCTTTT
Source organism: Listronotus bonariensis (assembly GCA_014170235.1). Lineage (NCBI taxonomy): Eukaryota > Metazoa > Arthropoda > Insecta > Coleoptera > Curculionidae > Listronotus > Listronotus bonariensis. Next base: position 327,591 of record JACEGR010000088.1, read on the forward strand.
ACTCTGAAGTGACAAACTCTTCGTAATGAAAAATTATTTTCTATTTTTAGTTCGGTTGCATATAAAAGCGTGTTTTTTAGTTTTTTAAACTTCATTTTAGATTCACCCTTAAAAGTTTACAAGTAGTTTCTAGACACCCTGTATTTATTACCAACAACTCAACCTATCGCTACAATTATCTTACCGTCATAGCTCTTGGTCAACTCGTCATGGACCACCAAGTCAACAAAAGTAGTCCCTTGGGTTTCCGAAAAATGTTGTCCTTTCGAAATCATTGTCAAATATTGCATACGATCCTTTTCAAACTTATCCGCGGATATGCAAAACGGCTTGAGCCTACCGAATTTTTCTCTATGGCTTCGGCGATTTTTTGTAAAACTCCTTGCCAGTTTCTTTTATACTGTTTCGTCATGTAGGGGGCCAGAGCTCTATAGCATGTTGGAAAATGTTTTTGCAAGTACTAAAACAGAGCAGACAAAAAAATGGTTAAATTCTTTCAATTTTTATTTCCTAATAAATGAAAATGAAACTGATTATATTCAAAAGGATGTCCCAGAAAATCTAGATTCATTCACACCTGAAAATAAAATTACAAGTTCCTATAATTTTTTTCCTATTTCGCCCTTTAAGGCTATCTTATGCTTTAATTGGGTGAGGACATTCAGCCCATGCTGCTAAAATTTTTACATTACAGAGAAGATGCGTTCGCATAATTGCTAATATTGGCTACCGGGAAGAATGTAGACCATATTTTATCAAATTGGGGCTTTTTACTCTTCCCTGTTTATATATTTTCCAGTGCTTCATGTTTATTAAACAAAACATTCACTTGTATCAAAGCAATCAACAAATCCATAATTATAATATTTGTAACAGTCAGGATTTAATCCACGACTTTCATTGACTGGAGACCAGGGGTGGAACCAATTACTTCTGTATAACATACTTTAATGCGCTTCCGCAGCGCATTAGATGTTTGAACGACAAGATTTTTAGAAGCACTATAAAAAAGTACCTATTAAAACATGCCCTTTTTTCTGTGAATGAATACCTGAGCAGCGGCTTTCTTTTTTAGTTAATTTGAATTTTGACTTAAAGAGGTAAAAAAAAGAATAAATTATTTCAGGACTCTCATGACGGCTAAACTTCAGTAAAACATTATTCTTTTATTTTAAATACTTTTTAATAATTGTGATTGACTGTCAGTGTTATTGTGATGTAACTGTATTTTTTTTATTTATTGAGTATAATGTTTAGGAAAATTTTAGAATATTTTTAAATGTTTCTTGTCAAATTAATGTAAATTGACGTGTAAAAACACTTATGTAGTGTAATTATTACCAATAAATAAATAAATAAATAAATATTGTATTGTAATGAATGGGGTCGTTCGTCTTAAGCTAGCCCTTCTCCCACTTTGACCTAAAGAAATCTTTTGTGGATACCCTGCATTAGTTAATCCCCTCAATTCCCAAACTTTTCTCGAATCTAAAAATATTTCGGGGAGCGAGTCTTTTTATCTCTTCTGGAGTCAAGAATACTTTTTTCAGATATTTTACCCTCAGGCTTGGTAATTCCTTACATTGGCATAATGTATGCTCCGAGGCTTCGCTTGATCGTTCACAAAACCTGCAGCGGTCGTTGTCGGTCTTTCCCATCTTTTTAAAGTGATACCTCAGAAGGCCGTGACCCGTCAGGAAGTTATTAACTATCTGAGTTCGTTCTTTTGAAGTTCTAATAGCTTTTTAGTGTATTCAGACGACTGAGAGATAAATTTCTTTGCCTGTCTTTGTCCTGGAGCGTTATTCCAGTGAGTCTCTTTTTACCTCTGTTCCCATTCTCTGAGTTCTTCCCTTAGGTGACCTCTCGTTATGCCGCAAATGGTTTCGGTCCATAAAACGGGGCCTGTGTACCTACTTTGGCTAGTTGGTCGGCAATTTCGTTGCCTTTCACTCCTTCATGTCCTAGCACCCACAACAGAGTTAGTCTGTTGTTTGTAGCCAGTTGATTAAGTGGTTGCCGGCACTCCCAGGCAAGCCTCGAGTCAAAGCAGCATGAAGCTAATGCCTTTAAGGCTGCCTGTCTGTCCGATAGAATGTAGATATTTGCTCCCGTAGGCCTTTTTTGGCATAGTGATAATTATTTTTGCACCCTGTATAACAAAGAGATGAAAATAGTATTTTTTAATAGTTTGATTTCCAAGCTAAATAAAAGATAATCTTGTCCAATGTCAATAAATTACAGCGTTTCCAACGAAAATATAACAAAATATTAAAAAAAATATTACAATAGGTACCTATAAAAGTTATTTAAGAAATTTTTCCCGATTTTCAGCGGCGTCCTCTATGGGCTCTATAAAGAGAACCTATAACCTTTGACTGGTGACGTGGTTTTTACAACGTTACTCGTGACGTGGGGCCTCACAGGCCTTCAAATTAGTAGTCGTATTTTGTGGAATTATGTTATGGGCACTGACTTTTATCTTATTATATGATAACTACATATATTTACCTATAATTAAAACAACCGAGATATAAGAAATTATTTATTTTTCTATTAGGAACTCTTAACCATTATTTTAACTATCAAAAAATTGACTTCTTCTACATTTTTGTGGAAAACATACCAAATATGAGCTTCTAACTCAAATTATACTTTTTATACGTAAATTAGACATAAGAAAACAATAAAACCAAATTTCTTCATTCGTAGCTTGAAAGTTGAAAAAAATGACGTCGGGCCTAAAGGGCCGCGACAATACTTTGCGTGGACCATACTTACCTATTTCTGCTGCGGCCGTCACAACTATCCCCTCTATGTCGTGGGCGTAACTAAACTCGAAGGTACTGAGGTGAACAAATGGGGTGCTCGCGGGGAAAAGGGTGAAATCACATTTCTCGTCATTTACTCGGCCTCTCACAAGGTTAGTTTATATTTATAAGGTTGCGACATATCCTCAACTTTTAGGCGGTTCGAGGTCGGGGACGCAGGAAGGGCACTCCACGGAGAAAAGTTGGCAAGACTGGGTAAAATCAAAGCTTATGATCAATCAAGTGGCGTCTAGAATTTGCGCATTTCATTTTGCATTGTTTTGGTAGTGATATTTGTTAAAAGATGTAATTCCAAATGTTTTTTATTTAAAGTAAAAGAATTTACAACTTAATAATAATTAAAAACTGTTGAATAAACGGTTGTTCTACTAATACCAAAAATCTCGTCCATTTTAATGCATCCAAAACACAGTCATGTTCCTTGTCGCGAAAAGAGTCATCAAATACTCATCCTCTACTTATGAGCGGCCAAGTTCTACAGAGCAAAGACACCTTCAATCCGTGGGCGTCACATTTGAAAGTAACCTTAACTGGCATAAACACATTGTATCTATAGCCACAGCAGCTTCAAAAAAGCTTGGATTTCTCTTTCGAGCTAAAAAGTATTTTTCCGCTTCTAATTTATACACTTTATATGTGTCACAAATCCGACCCCCTTGGAATATTGTTCTCATATCTGGGGCATGGCGTCCCCAACAACCCTGAGCATTCTTGATTCTATTCAAAGAAGAGCTGTTCGTCTCATTAATGATCCTTCACTTACAGAACGGCTTCCTCTCTTGCCCATCGTCGGGCTGTGGCCGATTTATCGCTTTTTATAGGTACTTCCATGGCTTCTGCTCTGAAGAATTGACCAGTATAGTTCCTCCACTCACGGTTCCCAACAGAGAAACTCGTGGTTCCGCGCGTATGCATCCATACGGTCCAACTGGACAGGCCCCGAACTTCTCACTTTGTTCGTTCTTTTATCCCTAGAGTTTCTAGATTGTGGAACCTGCTGCCCGCAGAGGTCTTTCCTTCCCCCCAAATCTTCAAGTATTTAAGTCCCGTGTCAACAAACTCCCTCTTACCTCGCTTATAGCACACCCACGGTACGCTAGTACTTAGGCTTTTAGCCTCTCGTGGTTTGTCACAGATCCAAAGATAAACAAAAAAAATGCTGATAAAGCTGTATATCTCCGGCACTGAACAACATGGCCGAAAAATGGGAAGATCGTGACGTCATAACACGTCAAAAGCAAATGGCCGAATGCGTCGACCTTATAGACTCGACTTTGGGGCCTCCTCAGGCCCTACGTCACCTGATTAAAGGTTAAACAAGACTCTTTGTTTGACACACTCCGGACGAGTGCGGACGTGCGTAGAGGATCTCCATGTTCTGCCCAGAGTGGCTAGCCAGAGGTGTCGTAGCCGAACGTTTTTTACCTTCGGGAATCAAGGTACCAGTCACGCTAAATTGACGGCATCTTTCTTCTGGATCTAAGCGCTGTGAGCGAAGATTCCTATAAGCTGATGGTATCCCTGTTTGGTGGTGAACATGAGGTATTTCTCAAATGGCGGGAAATAGATGGGCGTGCCGTGAGGAACTGTCAGTAGTGAAAGTGAAGGTTATACGTAACACCAGTAGCAGATCTTGGTTTGACAGCCGACGTGCATTGCATCGATTGTTGAATTATTTGTTTTCTTTGTGGAATTTTTGGGAGCTACGAGCTCGATTATCCAGATTTTCTGCCGACGAAGCCTGAAAACGCATAGTCGGAAGGGAGAGTGGTGGATTGGACCTAAAGGGACCAAACCAAGAAAAAAAAATAGAGAAAGGTTAAATAAAATTATAGAAACTTGTTATCTTATTTTCATATGTTCATATATGAATATGAGAAAATGCCGACATATTCTGTGACACTGTATAATTTTTTCAAAACTTACTTGGGATATGTGATTGTAACTGGCCAAATGTGTCAATACAGTTCTGGGATCTCCCTTTTTGTCACATAAAAATACATAAATATAGCGGCTCTTTCGACGGATCAAAATCGTGCATTTCAATCAAATATTCCAAAGCAACAAGAGGACCCACTTTAAAACCATCAAGACGCTCCTAAAATAAAATAGTATTTAAGTATAATCAGCATTTTAGACACTAATTTAAAAATTTATCAGTAATCTGATTGGTTTGAACTAGGGCTGGCAACCGACACCGGTTTTGGTTAACCGGTTTTCGGTTAACCAGGTTTTGGCCAAAGGCGAAGCCGGTTTCGAATGCCGGTTAACTGGTATTTGAAAAGCCGCTTTCGAATACCGGTTAATCGATTTTCGAATATCGGTTAACCGGTTTTAAAAGCGGTTTTCGGGTCACCGGTTTTTCGGATAATCGGTTTTCCGAAAACCGGTTTTTGGATAATCGGACCAAAATCGAAAAGCGGTTCTTCGAATATCAATTAATATCTTTTTGGTTGATTGCGGTTTATTTTAAAAAGAAACCGTTAATTTTTGTAAAATCGGATATTGGTTGACAGATTATACAGAGGTGGTTCATTTAACCTTAGACAGGCAAATAACCAGAAAGCGGCGCATTTTAGAAGAAAATGTTTCTAATAAAATTGTTTGAAATAAGGGCAAATTTAATGAGTAGTATGTTTAAGAACCGTTTTTGGTTTCAAAGACCGTTTTCGGGTGTATCGGTTTTGAAAACCGTTTTCGGTTTGGTTTCAAAAACCGGTTTTAATACCCGTTTATAAATATTCGGTTAACCGGTTTTAACCGAAACCAGTTTTTTAAAAACCGGTTTTGATTTTCCGCTAGGGCTGGCACTAGTTTGAACCGCCACAGGCAGTCATGCAAAACTGCACATTGGGGAGGTCATGATTAGTTTTGGTTAGTTAAATTCAAATTATAAAAAAAGATTTAACTAACCATAACCACCCCAATTTGACCTTTTTACTGTAGTCATTGGGATAATATTTTAATATTTTTAAGTTTGGTTAAAATACTGGACCCACTTTTATATAAAAATGGGTATATTTAAATAATGATTTCTGTTCAAATAAAACAAAGTCGGACGTTTCAAGGTCAAGGACATTTAGAATTAGAATAGAATCAGTTTAGAATCCGCCGGTGGCCAAACTCTAGACGCTTGTTTAAAACTTAGATCTATTATTATAGTTTCTAAAAACTCCAACCTGTATCATTGCATTTCTGTTGATCTCTCCTTCAAATCCAGGGGGCACAGGCTCTCCCGGGGCAATTTCTAAATTCGAAGATTCTTCCTCTTCAGCTAGTTCTTTTAGCTGATCTTTCTCAGGACGGCGATTTCTTGAGTTGAGATTCATGGAGTGCCGCCGTCCCAACTCGTGTTGAAAAACTCTTCCCATGATGGGACATTCACAAACCTAAAAGATTTTTTTTTATATACAGACTGTCCACCGATGGGGTTTACAATGGTAGGGAAGCCCAAGAGGAGATTTTCGGATTTACTACAGCGCGGCAGATTAATATACCGGAGGATACTTTGTACCCGGTTAAGTACCTTCACCTAATATGAGCCCCGTATACAGGGCCGATTGTAAAAAACAAAAATATATCCATCAGAAATTTTCGAGCGCATCAGAATATGATAGAGTGAGTTAATTACATGCTAAACAGTGTATATTCCACTAATCTGACAGTTTGAGAGTGACGTAAAGAAAGCGGAGGACTACAACGTAAAAAAACGTAATTTTGACATTCTCGTGCGTGACTATTTTTTTTTTAAATTTCGAAAAAATAATTTAGGGATAATTAAAAATATATAATTCGATACTATACGAACAATTTCCACAAGCCGAAATAATAACAGTATTTTTTTTTGACATATTTAAAAATCTATAGCCGCTTCCCCCACTGATGAAAAGGTATAAATTATATAACATTTTTTTATCATCTAAGCTTTGCAACCCAATAAGTCTCTATGACGCTCGAGTAAATCCCCATTTGGACAGATACAAAATTTGATTTTTCGAATTAATGTCATTCTTGATAAAAATGTTTGCTTGTAAAAAATATGATTTATGAAGAGAAAATAATTAGAGATTTTGTATACAGGGTTCGCAAAAACATTAACACTTTTTCTCCAAGAGCAAATATATATTTTTTATTAAAATTAAATTAGAGGTTAAAAGTTTGATAAAATTGATTTTGGTGTTATTAAAAAATAACATAAAAAAACCTTATAACCAACCAAATAATAATTTCATAATTTTTTATTCACACACTACCCACCCCATAATTTTCCAGCTGTAAACAATGTGATCAAAGCTTTTCGAAATTAAAATTAAGATATTTCAGCACAATTGTTGATTTCAATAAAATTGTCTAGTAATATTTTTATAGATAAAAACTTCATTTTACTTAATTTTTCTACACAAAATTATGCTAAAAAATATAAAATAGAGCCCTTTATACAAAATCAACTTTTTGTCTTCGTGAATCCAGAGGCGCAACTAAGATTTTAATTTTTGTTTTATCCAAAAAATGAGACACTGGATCAATACCAAACATATACCTGATACTTGTATTGGCCAAAAGAGAACACTTTAGTAAAAATATATATATATTTTGCTATTTGCAAAACAAACAGTTAATTTTTTGGTTAGCCCCTACAGAGAAAATCAAAAAGTTTTAAAGGCAAATCCCATTTGTATTTTTTCGTGGCTTTAATTAAATTTTATGTAAAAATATCAAATTTTAAAAAATTATCCTTATTTTCTAAAAAACTATAGCCAGTTAAAATTTTTTCACTCTCTATTTACAAGAAAAAGGCAAATATTTTTGCTAAATTTTAGATTTGTCAATAAAATTTGATCAAATTTACGAAAAAAATACAAATAAAGAATATGCTATTAAAATGTTTGAAAATTAACTTTTTGCGTTAAAAACAAAGTGCTACTCTTCCGGTTAATAGCATCTTGTAGATAAAATATATGGTGTAGGTCCCATGTCTCAGTTTTTAATAATAATTTAAAAACCCTAGTTACGCCCCTGCTTGAATCATACCAATTTTTGTAGCGATCAACGTTAATGATTCATTTTATAAATAAGAAGTGAACAGGGTAAAGTATGAAACGTACATTTTGAGTTTCTGTAGTTCTAAAGTATAAAAACTAGCCATCATATCTCTCATCAAGTTTTTAGCTACTTAATATATGCATACAACAGTGCAATATGCTTTTAAAAATATTATTGCCCAATTTTACAACAGCAGTTTAAGCTGTGGTTCAGTTCAACTTAACTGGTATTTGAACCCGTCATTTTGAATAAATTAATGTCAAGTAAATGCTAAAAGTGACAGCAATATACTTTAAATGGATAAGTTCATGTACCACTTGAGTTTAACTGAGCCATAACTAAACTGGCAATTGTAAAACTGGGCATAACTGTCAATAAATCTTAGATTTTTTTACCTTGCAAAACCAGTGTTCAGCTCCACCGACATAACTAAGTTCAAAGATAGTGTCAAACTGTCCATTTTTAAGTACTGCCTTTTGACTTAGCAAGCGCTTGAGTTCAGATTCCTATAATAAAAACTAACGTTAACGTCTGTCTAAAGCAACTTTTTTATTATTAAAAAATAAAAAATTATTAATATTGTTTAACTATAATAATCTTAAAAAATATAAAAAATACAATAGTCGATCAATTACTTAAAATATTCCTATTATAAAAACACCGAAAAGGTAAACAGGAAACCAAGAAATTATTTTAATTATAAAATCTGGATTAATACTTTACTGGTTTACACTTTTTGTTTATTAATCTTGCTAAGCTTTATTTTATTTATTAAAACGATGTGCAAATTAAATATAAAAATGTTCTCAAAACAAAAATCATTTTATCCCAACAAAATCAAATCAAATTTTTTCAAGAGTAGGTATGTAATAAATACCGGTTGTTAAACAGGTAAATCTTATATCAAGCCACGTCCAGACTTGCAACCATTCGTCCAAAAAACCGACAAGCTCTGAATCACCGGCGAATCATTCGCAAAGCCCTTGAAACGACGTGAATTTCGTCCACGTACGCGCTACGTGGCGCGGTATGCGGCGTGGAGCGGCACGGCGAATTGTTACAAGTCTAGATGCGGCTTTATAAAGCAAATGACTAAGTGTAACTTTTTATCCCAACGCGAAGTTTGTAGCCCGACCGAGAGGAGGGATACAATTCGTCTAGGGATAAAAAGACACATTAGTCGAGAGGTTTATATATTATTTTTCGCATTCCTGTATTATTTTTATAGAAAAATATTACCGAAAAAAAATCAACAAACTAAAGGCACTCCATCAAAAACAAAATGTCAAAACAATGTATGATGGTAGACACTTTGGATTAGAAGAGAAAAGTGTGTGAAACATTTGGTTGCCAATGTATTTGTGGTGTAAAAATGCAGTTTTTACTTTAATCGCTGAAACCAGGGATTAAAGTAAACACTTTAGTTCCTGAAGTGCAAAAACATTATTATTTTCTTTTATCAACCCTAATAACTGAACAAACTCAAATTTAAGGAACTTACATTGAAATATCGTCGGCAATATCACGAAGTGGCGTACCTCACAAAATAGGAAAAATGTTTAGAGCCGATATAATTGCCTATAAAAATTTTCTCCTTAATATTATGAATTGGCATAAGTTGAATTTTGATAGCATTTAAGTTATAGAAATATAGTAATTAACTTATTTCATTTTACTAAGAAAAATAGCCGCGCAAAAATACCAAAAAATGATATACACCACTTCATTATATTGACGACGATATGTCAAAATGCTGTCTATATTTGACTTTTCCAAAAACTGTCACTGCGGTTAATACCCTCTTTAAAGTCGGTCAACCTACTGCAACGTTTCGGCCATTTTTGATGCACAAGAATGTCTGCGGATGATTCGCGGCGTTGTTTAAATACATCTACACTAGTGTATTTTCTTGTTTCCATACATAATTTTAACTTGTAGTTGGCTACCAACTTTTGAGTAACTTTCCTATCCTAACATAGGTTTCTTTTGTTAATATTAAATTTTAAAATGAATGAAGAGTGAATTTTTCTTCAAAACGATACAATTTTCCTTCCTAGTTACACCTATTCGGATCGCCCTATCCGATCATGCAATATGACAAATATCATAATACAGACCATATATAAAAAACAATCCAGGACCCTTATCATTTTAGAACGGAAAACAATCTGTGATGCCAGGAAATTGTTGGTTAAAAGTAACAAATATCTCAAAGCACCGGCCGGAAAATTTAGTTTTTTTGTGAAAATTTAGTGAGAATTTCAACAAGGCGCTTTGTTTTTCAAATAAAAGGCAATAAAAATCGGTTAAAATTATCTTTATTTAATACAATTATGGAGAATAGATTTTAAAGTTCCATAAAACATCATGTAGAGATCATGGGTATTTAAAAAAAAATAATTAAAGTGGAACTATTTGCATAAACCCAAAAAAATGTACAAAAAAACACTACATCCTTTTTTTAATGAAAAAAATTGCCGAGTGATCTAAATTTATGAAGTAAAAAAGCCTGAAGATTTATCGTAAAACCAAAGTAAAAACATCGAGTTTATTACAGAAGAAAACAAAAACGTGGTTGAGTTACTAAACAAAACAAACAAGTAATTTTTTCACTTGTTAATGTAGAATGGTATTTAGTACTTTTAAGGCACTCCGCACATGGGTCGGAGAAACAGCGACAAGACCGGATTCGACGAGCTTTTGACGGTATGTACGCATATATTCATGTTTGAAGGGGCGACAACCGTACACAGACGGGCAAACGTTTAATGGTCAATTTTTACTATATTCTCCGCCAATGAAATCATATCTCAATCGAAGTGTGCCGATGTTCCCCGAACCCAATCGCGACGGGGCAGAAACTACCCCTTTGGATTATCCCAACGGATTAAAGTTCCCAAAAATGAATCCTACACAACATTATTTTATAGACAAACAATTAAATATTTTTTTACTTGACAGGTTGACTTATTTCATTTCATTCCAAGCCCTTTCTGTGTAATCTTTTCGCAAATATTGGTTTAAAGTATAATTATTAAGTACAGGACGTTTTTCAACCCCTCCACAAATCTAATATTAAACAAATCCATTTTTGGTACAAACATTTCTTGACGTAACACTAATTTTCCCGTGTAAAAACCAGACATAATCACAATATGAATCACACAATGTAAACAAAATACAAAACGGTTCGCGGACGCGGATTACTGAGATCGGATACGCTAATATGCCTACGTGTTGTCGACGCCTGAAAAAATCGCGTTCTCGTCGCTGTTTTGTTTTACCGACCCATGTGCGGAGAGCATTAGGAAATAAAGTAATATGTAAACGGTGTAAAAAATTGGATATAAGAAAAATAGAACAACATAAGAGTTATGTTCTTAAATAAGTATTTAAACAAATTCAGGATATTTAACTAGTATCAACGATATATTTAAATAAAATAGATCGTTGCTAGTATTAAAAATGATTTGTGTTTAGACAGCAACATCACTTACTAAACCGCTATTCCCGTTTAACCGTTAAAACCTTTGTCTTATTAAAATGCTCTTTCAGTGTATTCTGTCAGGTTTTTTACTTTTACTAACTAACGGGAACCAGTATTAAATGTCGATGATTAAAAATCAGGCAAAATCGCATTGATACTTTTATTGTCAGGCAAAATGCCAACAAAAGTTATCACATCAGGCGAAATAGTCTAAGAGCTGGTAAGCATTTTTGAGCATGTATTTGAGGCACAATGAAAATCATTCCCAATGCTTCTTTAATGTTATTTCAATATAGAAATGCAGACCTAGGGTCCTGAAAAATTTCAAATTTTCCGATCCAAGCCTTATTTTCAACCTCTTTACCGTATTTTTGTAGATATTACGAAAAACGACACAAGTTTAAAATCAAATGACAGTTCATATATTTTTAAACCAAACCTGTGTATACTTATGTCCTTGTAAAGACAAAATCGCGATTTTTCGTCAGCTAAATTTAACTACACTTTGGTCACTATATATTGATAATGAAAACCTAGTAACTTCGGTTACCGTAGTTTTAAACTAATAAAATGCATTTTTGTTCAGGTATTTTTATCAATTTATAGTGAACAGAGTATAGACGGCTGTGAAATCGAGCGAGGACATAAGTATATACAAGGTTGTTTTAAAAAGATATGAACTGTCAGTTGATTTTAAACTTGTGTCGTTTTTCGTAATACCTAAAAAACGGTATACATGTTGAAAATATGGCTTGGATAGAAAAATTTTGAATTTTTCAGGATCCTATGCACACTTTTACCCGAAACTGTGTTCGATTTCAATACAAAATGTCGCTAAGAAAGTGTCTTAAATGCAAGTTTTAAGGAGCAAGAAGTTTCTTATTTATTGTTGCTTATGCCCCGTCACTTAGCCACGACTGGGGTTCTATATTTAAATAATATTACCAGCTCTACTACTAAAACAAAAATAGGCGAATTGGAACATATCCGATGAAGATACCGTTATATCCGTTTGCCGTATGTATTTTTTTTCGGTGGTTAATAATTTTAAGTTTGTGAAATTAAAAAGTTAGTGTTAAGAGGTTATTAAATATTTCTATCTAAAAGGCTTAACACTGAAAATAATCAAAATTAAGTTAGATAAAGTTCTTGGCACATCTGTGTTTGAAACTGTTAACAATTGGGTAAATGAGTATAAACATGGTTGTACGTTCACAAAAGTTAAAGGTCATTTTATCTGTGAAACTTTCATAAGACTACATAATGAGGCTTACTCTACTTATTGTCACTTTTTTAAAACCATTATCTTGCTTTTACTAAAGTTGATTATTTTAGGCACTGCAATAATTCAAAGGCGGAATCAAAAATTTTTGGCCTAAGGAAAAAGGTGGAAATAAGGAAAGCATAATAGAGTGTGCTTTCGGAAGTACTGTAAACTAATAATACAACTCTTAAAAACCAGTAGAACACTCTGAAATACTAACTAGACTGAAGAAACTTCACCTGTAATGAAGAAATTCTGAAAAGTTTAGAGGCTCATTTGTATTACATTTAGAGAACAGCAAAAAGTTGTTTATTTAACCGTTAGCCAAATTCCTCGCAAAAACTTTTAAAGCTGCCTGTCTACATATGCAAAGCCTAAAATAATTTACTATAGGTAATCATAAAGAATTTAAATCGCAAATACCGCGGCTTTTGATGACGCACTATCGACCATAATTTAGCTACCATTATTCCATTACGAAAGAGTTGTTATTAGCCACTTTTACTCTAAACATTAACTGGCGCGTGATGTGCAAAACCTAATTTTGCATCAATTTTCTAGTATACTTACACCTAACATCAGCATCTACTTCCACTGTTATTGGTTTACACATGTTAAGATAGTTTTTGCAATTGGAACAAAGTTAATGTCAAAAATAATTTTATTTAAATCCTAAGCCAAATGCCCAATAGATGGTTTTTAGGAACACAAATGATAGAAAATAGAGTGATACTTAAATAATAATAAAGGAGTCTGATAAGGTTTTCATCATGAAAATAACCAAGTTTTATATTCACCATTAAATTAAAAAATTAAAAGCCCGTCCGATGCAAAACTATTTTGCTTTTTACCTTCTATTTTAGCTTTAATAATTTTTAACAAAATTGTTAAAAATTATGTAAACAATCCATTTTGAAACTCCACAATCTCACAAAGACAACCCGCACTTTTAGAGAAATCCCTTAAGTTGTACTGAACACAACACAACTTATTATTATCATTATCATTTTAATAATAGAACATTCAAAACTGAATGATCTATGTAAAATGTGCCCCACATGAACCTTACTGTATTATCACTATAAATACCATTTTAGGTCCTCAACTCAATTTGTTTTCTGTATAGCTGTAAAATTATTGTATTGTCTTGCAAACAAAAAATATGCCACACCAGCAATTTGGTTAAAAAAAAGCGTTGGCCACCCTTGCCCAACATTTAGCTAAAGTTACAGCTTTAACCCTTTAAAAAATGAATATGTATAATTTAGTACAGTTCCAGTTCTTTCTACTACTATCTGCTCTAGATCTTTTCAAATGTCAGTTATTTCTCTATTTCTTCACCCACTCAAGATAATATCTTGATAGTTCTGTTTTTAAGTTGTAGTGGGAAAAATTTGTCATATTCTCATCTCATCTCATATATTTTGTTTTTACTGACATACAATCATAATTTCTTTCATTGTTTTCTTTCTGGATATGTAAACAATCATCAAAATTTTAAACTTATTAGTAAAGGTTTTTGCCTTAAACTGAGCACCATTTATTCAGTGATGAATCATATATGAGTACTAATTTACCTGAATACTTTTGAATATCTTGAATAATACCTATATCTAAATTTTAGAACAACTAAAGACTAAAATTAAGTACTTTAAAAAACGCCATGTAGAGGATTTTTCTCTTTAAATATATCATAAAATGCAAAAACCTTCACTTCTTCATTCTAAATACATTAAAATCATTTCACCTAGTGCCTTGGGAAAAAATCTACTACAGATCAATTAAACATGTAATTTGTTACAAAAGAAATTAAAAAAACCATTGAAGTTGTATTCAACTTCTCTATTAGCTAGTTTATGTAGGTAGATTACACATCAGTATAAAAATTAGTGACCAAAAATTATTTTCTACTAAAAATGTTCTGTAGTAGTATTGCATAAATTTATGGTTGAGGACCTAAGTTCCCTTTAAATAGAATAGAAAAACAGATTTTGATACTTACCTACTAAATATAACTAAAATACATAAAAAATATTACAAAAAATAATAGGATTTTAAAAAGACAAGTACCTTTTTGTTCAAGGAATTAAAATCAATCACTTCATCTTCTGTTCCCGGGGCCAAGGGTTCCATTTTTCAGTCGGAACTGAAAGGTTACCTTAAGGTATATTTATGTTTCTTCTTATTTAATACTTGATATAACAACTATCTGGAATAGAAAACTATATGAAAAATAAGAAAGAACTGATCTTTTATTCACATTTAACATGTTTTTTCCTTTAGGTAACTTACCGTAAATTTGAATTATTTTAAATACCTGCTATTTCAAATTTGCCGCCACAGTCACATTACACAACATGGCCACCTTCTCAATAAATCAATGAAAGGAAAGAAGTTTTGTGATTTTCTTGGAGGGTTTTCACAAAAATCACGAAATAAAAGTTGGAGTTGTCGATTAATTCAAATAAATAATTTAATTTAAAAATAGTTATAAGAAAATGAATAATAACAAAGTGACGGGTTTGGCATCGTCTTAACAAATTCCTTCTTCGATTTTAGGAAACTTATGGGTAGGCAAAGATACGTTGTAAATAATTATATATTTTAATTGATATAGGTTAATTACCTGTCCGTAATAATTACAAATTACACTACACAAGGGTATTTTTCCAAAAAAAATTTTGGAAGGCCGACAAAAATGGGTTTGAGTCCACACAAAATGTCAAGCACGAAACGAGTGTCTGTCAAATGTCAAACACAAATAGATGTCCGAAAATAGAGGCCATCTATGAACAGCCTGGAATACTATTATTAACTGACTGACTTTCCGGCAAGGTTAGTTTATATTTATAAGGTTGCGACACATCCTCAACTTTTAGGCGGTTCGGTTAAAATAAAAGAATTTACAACTTAATAATAGAGACATTTTGCACCCCTTATTTTGCAATTCCGTTGTGGTTAACGTTATTCTGAGACTGCGCAGTAACGCAAACATGATCCGTTATCGTTATTAACCATACCGGACTCCTTTAATTACGGATGAATACCGAAGAGCTTATCTTTATCGTTATCGTTATTGTTAAACTGCGTGGCTGCCGGATTGTAGAAATTTTAATATCAATTATTTAAAAGGTTAAAATTTTAATGCCGTATTAATTAATATATCATTTATACATAGGCTCAAATTAGTGAAAAATCTATAGCAGTAATAAAAATCAAATAGTGTTAAGAAATTAAAACGGACTTGCACTTTTACGGATATTCTAAATCAGTAATTAATTTAGATATCACAATCTGGCACACTTGCTTTTTATTCTACTACCAAACCTAACCTTACTTTTTGTGTTTTGCTTATACTGTATTGTTTACATCTACTTTAAAAAACGAAATCAACAGAAGTGTTTGCATATATTTAAATAATAATTTATATCTTATGAAGAATAAAAGTAAATACTGATTTTTGTTAACTTTAAAATCGGTGAACCATAGGCAAAAATAAGGTTATGTGTCGAAAGCGCAGACGCAAAATAAATTTCTTAAAAGAGGCTGCAAAATCTCTGTCTAAAACTGCTGCCGTAATCGTTATGTTTAATAACGATAACCATAAGGAGGCCAAAAACGTCTGTTATTTTAAGAGGTGCAAAATGTCTCTAATAATTAAAAACTGTTGGGTAAACGGTTGTTCTACTAATACAATAAACTGTATGTCTCCGGCACTGAACAACATGGCCGAAAAATGGGAGATGTGACGTCATAACACCGAAGAGTAACAGAGTAACAGCAATTTTAGGCGTTCAACCAATTATAACCGCGGTAATAATTAGTGACAACTTTGACGTATAAAACATTGTTTAAACGTCAACATAACCGATTGGTAAATACCGTTTTAGAATTGGTTCTTCGTCTAAAATTGATGTAAGTTTATTATAAAATCTTTGATAACACGTCAAAGCAATATGGCCGAATGTCGCGACCCTATATAGACCGACTTTGGTACTTTATCAACTTTTTAATCGGCAATACAGGAATCTATCATACGACGTAATACCCTGCCCCCGATAAGCAAAAAGGAATGAAAAGTAGTTATCGACGCATTTTTAATATCGATATTAATTTAAAAAAAATAAAAACTACATGAACTTAGGGTAGGACACATAAATAATTGAAAAGGTAAAATAAAAATCAAATGTATAGTAATACTATTTTAAATAAAATATAACATTTATTGTAAAAAATATCCTTTTAAACACCATATACCTTAGAATAAAATATGCAGTATTAATTTTAATTAATAAAAACCCCTGCTTCTTTATCAACAATCCAAAAACATCTCCAGAACTGGGATTGACTCTGGCTGCAGGCAAATCTTCCTTGTTAATGTGGATTCTTTTGATCATATCAGCCTTATCCTTGCCTGATATGGCAAACACACAAACTTTAGCATTATTTATAACAGGAAAAGTTAAAGTTATTCTACTTGGGGGTGGTTTTGGAGAATCTGTGATTGGAGCAACACACCTAGTTGTCTCATTTAAAAGTTTGTGGCCTGGAAAAAGCGAACAAGTATGCCCATCAGGTCCCATTCCAAGCAGGAGCATATCAAATTGAGGAATAGGATTTCCTGATACATGTTTCTTTACTTCTTCTTCATAGGCTAAGGCAGCTTTTTCAGGGGAAACATTCTGTTTTACAACAATAAACTGGTTTTCAGTTAAAGGAACAGCCTGTGTATCAACTAACTTACTTTTGTAAACACCATAGGTCGAATCTGGGTTATCTACAGGAACTAATCTTTCATCACAGAAGAAGATTTTCCATTTACTAAAATCACTTTTTATATTTGGTAAACCGGCAACAAGAAATGAAACCAATGAGCCTCCTGACACTGCAATATTAAAAACTCCATTTTTGTCAATGTTTTCTTTAGCTGTTTTCTCTATTAAATTACTTAGTTCTGATATAACATCTTCGCGATTTGGCACAACTGATATTCCCATTTTAATCAATGCTTCTAGGATTTTAGTACAATAGTTTTACAAAACATGAAATCAAAAAACACTTAAAACCTCAAGTAAAAACACCACAAAATACTAGGAAACACACTTTTCAATATCATTGACTTTTCATCACTTGTTGAATGTGCCGAAAAAAGTCAGGTTAGATAAATGACCGACAAAAACAAGTGTCCTTGAATGACAATAAGGTCAGAGCACATTAGGTTTATTTTGCTCTGATAAGGTGATAGATAAGGAGTGTCCATGTAATTAATTGCTACCATACTGATTGGTCAGAGGGGGCACATGGAGCAAAAGGGAAAGGTACCAGACTTATTTCCTTCCTCTCTTATGCACGCAAAAAGTGTTATAGTAATAACAAATATATTTTGTGCAAACTATATTTGCAAATGGAATACGCTGTCATGTAATTTTGGGGCGCATTCAGAATCGACAACCTTGGGGTAAAATGTACCATCTTGTGACGCCAAACCCTTATAGCTGGCTGTCCATGAGAGCGGTTTTTCGCTCGCGAATGATAAATTCAGCGTTGTGATTGGCTAGTGTAAACTTAAAATGCTTTTTCCGCACTGATCTCGATGGATTGCCAATATTATAACCTGCGCGAAACAAAAGTTACATTTAATGGGCGAAAAACCGGTTTGTACGCAAGCCAGTTGAGGGTAAACGCACCCGGCACCAAACAAACTATCCGCATTAAAGAAAATAATTTGTGGACGGCGTCCTGGTTTTCTGTTCGAAGTACGGTAGCTAATGAGCGTTACGGTCAGACCGCGGACGAATAGTACGGGGTGCCGGGGTTTGTATTTTGCCACGGCTTTTAAGTGCGCATGTTCGTCCACCCACTGCGCGAGGTCGTAAAAATCCGAAAAATGCTTCTTGCCACTGCGGATCTAAATGTAGGTTATTTATGTTTTTCCGCCAATCAAAACGCTGAATTATCATCCACGAGCGAAAAACCGCTCTCATGGACAGCCGGCGTATCACGACAGAAATGTTATTTTCTGCTGCGCCCTTACCGTGCATTTACAACCAATTTTAAAATTCCAAATTGACGTTTAAACAATTGGTTAAACTTCACTTGTCAAATCCTAATTTGATAAGTGAAGTTTAACTCGTGTCCGCGAGGCCCCTTTCATGACGAGAAATTTTTGAGAATAAAAAAGTTCCTCACCTTTCTTGCGAGGACGTTATTAAGCGTACGCGCGTAGGCGAAGTTATTCGCGAGGCCCCCTTTATCGTGTCAAAGGCTTTGACAAGCAAAAAAAAGGTCCTCCATTTTTCCCACTTTTTTAACACTTTCCACCGTTTTGCGAAGCCCCTCATTTACAATATCGGGCCTCCAAGACCGTCCGCATTTTCATTTCAGTATTTTTCATACATCACATTGCCGCGAGGCACCCAAACGCGAGGCCGTAGGCGACCGACTACACCACCTACGCCTAGCTACGCTACTGAATATAGGGACAATTTTCTTTTGGAAAATATATTTTGCATAATATTGATTTTAAATTAAAAAATACCAACAAATACTATATAATAACATTTAAACTAACGAATTTCACTAAAGTAAGGGTTAGTCCAGGGATATGCAATTAGGTGTTTTTTTTGTTAAAAAACGAAATACGAAAAAAATCAACAGACAAAAAGCTTTATGTAGATTTGTATTTGTCCAGTTTAAATAAAATATAAAAAAAACTACGGAAGCCAGTAGCGTACAATTTTTTGCCAAAAATATTTGCTAAGGTACCGGTCGAGACGCCACTGAAGTTAATAAATTTAATTAAGTAAGGTGTAAATAGGCTTCTCTATCATATAAATAACACTGTTAAATTTTATTAAAATCAGATTTTTTAAAAAGGTTAACACCCTGTATCTAGGAAACAGTGCATTTCCGAACCTATTATGTTATATAAACTTTTTTATAGAATTTAGCCTCTAAATAAACCTTAAGATGTTTTTTTTGTAATAAGGAAACACCTTGTACGAATTTAATAAAAATATGTGTAATTTTATGTATACTACAAAATCTAAATCGTTAAAAAACAAGAAAAAAACATAACATGGTTTTTTGTTCCTAGTCTTCCTAAATTAAAAACAAATAATCGGAATCCCTTAATCTTAATTTGAATGTCAACTTTTGGGGCAACCTGCCTCACTGTGCGTCGATTCTGAATGAAATCTTGACCTTATATAGCGAAAACCATTGGTATCTAGTTTGGTACTAGGTTTTCGCTATTAGAATTCTGAGCTTATTTAATACTTATAAATCTTTGAGGGTTAAACAAGTGATAAAGGGGCTAATTAACTCTGTTTCATGGGAGTGGGCGCAGCTGTAAACTTTAGTACGGCGTCTAAAACTTCAACTAAAAACCTTACCTCTGAGGCACTGTATATTTCTTTCCATTTAACTTTTAATTCCAATTATACATATATCTTTAATTCGTATTTATGTCGGTAAAAGATTTATAAATGTGTCCTAAAAGGACACAGAGTTTCGGTTTGCTGGGTGTAAATTATGGATAATGGGATCAAGGTTGCCAATATAACAAAATAAAAAGTAATTTTAAATTGAGAAAAGTCCATAATTAACAAAGAATTTAACCGGGGTCCTTTCTAGGATAATTAATCTGGGTAATTGTCTAGAAAGTGGGAGCAACTCCGATTTTGACGAAATTTGGTATACGGGGTTTTTGGGGCGCTGATCACGAATCCGAAAGAATTTTTAGTCGGAAACGTTTCGTTTTCGAGATATATCATCATCAAGGTAGGTATTTGAACTAACCTTATTTTCACTATATTTTCCCTTCTTTTTGCACAAAATTCATATTATAATACTAAAATGGCACACAATATTTCATTTAACATCAAAAAACCCTTTAAAAACATTTTTTTATTATTAATTATATTAATTTAAAAGCTTTACTTTAAACAAACTCGTGTATGCAACCATAAATACATCTACATATTGTATTTCTGGTTGCAGCATTTATGGGTAAATTATTTTCAATTTAATGAAAAAAACGTGTAAAATAAATAAAAAACAGGTTTTTTAAAAGGTGTTTATAAAATATTGTGTGGCAATTTAGTGTTTTATAAAAATTTTGTGCAAAAAGAAGGCGGAATATAGTGAAAATAAGGTTAGTTCAAATACCTACCTTGATGATGATATATCTCGAAAACGAAACGTTTCCGACTAAAAATTCTTTCGGATTCGTGATCAGCGCCCCAAAAACCCCCGTATACCAAATTTCGTCAAAATCGGAGTTGCTCCCACTTTCTAGACAATTAGGTACCTTAATCTGTAATGAAACTGTAGGAGACACAAAATACAAAAGGTGTATGGAAAATTTCAAATGTATTGGCAAAGATCCTTTATTTACTTATTATAATGAATTATACAATTATTAAAAAAAAATTTTTTTTGCAGCCAAAAACATGGGTTAAATTACTTATTACTTGGATAATCCAATTGCTCTAGCCTTAAAAATACATGTCTATTTACTGATCCTAAATGTTTACAAAAAGTACAGGAAATAAAAATTAGTCACTTATAAATCTTCACACACAATTATTGTCTTTATATCATTGGTTCGTAAAATAGCACTTGGTATAACTTGAACAGGATTAGGAGGTTGTAGATTTTCAACAAGAACATTCTCAAATGACAAGTCAAATGCTCTGATTTGAGCTGTAACTGTTGTTTTATTGTATAGATCTATTTTGCAGGCTTTGTTGGCTAAAAGTATAAAAATTTTAAATAAAACATACACTATACTAGGTAGAATGTAAAAATAATAAATACCTGGTAAAGAAGCTATTAAAAATAAAAATCTTTCTCGCAAAAATGCGGCGCTTGCCATTTCTTCTGGCGATAAATTTGCAGTTTTTATCTCATCTTCACCCATTTCCATAATTTTTTAAATAAAAAACAAACGTTTGGAGAACAAACAATGAACAAACGAAAAATAATTATGGCCAGTTTATTTGGTTATGTTTGGTAAGGTTAGGTAGGCAACCAATGGTACAATTAATAAATCACATTTCATGAAAATAAATTTAAAATTAATAATTACAATCTACATAGGACTATATACAAAGAAAGTAAACTCTGAAAATAAGTTAAATTTTAAATCCTAGGTCTCGCATGCATTTTTTGTGTGCTTCTATGAGATCTCCACAATTTTCTTCTCCTTTTTCTATTATGCTAAAACATATGTATTTTTAGAACCTATAGGTTTCTAATGATTATATAACTTCCTTACCACTGATCGCGAACTTTCTTCGTTTCGGGGCAGGCACAACAGGGCTTCAGCTTTTTGGGAGCTTCCGACGAAGATTGTTCTATTTGCGGCACTGAAGCAGCTTCAACTTTTTCACTTACATTACCCATAATTAGTTTAAATATATTTTTTCTAAATTGCGATATTAAATTCTACTAAATTACTTGAGTTTTTTTATAATTTTTTAAATTTAATTCGATTAATAATAATAAAATTATGAAGTAAATTCTTACGATTTTCTGACCTTCAAAATTTTCTTTGACATGACATGACATAACCTTTGTTTTTAAATATGGTTGTTCGAAAACGTTACTCCGAGTTTCGCGTTTGGATTGATGCAGCAAGAAAACATCCAACCCACAGTTCCGTTATTAGTCCAAGAGCCTGTGCTACCTTCGTTATTTTGTAAAAGCTGAAAGTTTGTTAGTGCATGCTTTCAACATAGGTCGAAACAATGGTGACCTATGGAGTTTGACTCATAGTGGCTTTGGCAGGTACCAGGTACCAAAGGAAACTTAACTTTTGTCATATTGTGAAAGGATGGTCTTTTCGTTGGGTACATGCAAAAAAAAAACTGGAAAGAATGGGACCGCTTCTGTCCTGGTCCCGGGGTATACGAGCTGACCCTGTTCAGCCCTATTGACCCCTATGAATTGGCCGGTCGCTGAAACAAAATAAAAGAAAAACCCCTCAAAAACCCAAGACAACTCTAATTAAAAACGACGTTTTGGTGGCAATTCTGCTACCGTTATCAAGTTTTAAAAAATAAATAAAAATTAACTAATATTTAAATTAAAAGTAATTAAAACTTAAGGCTTTTTTAGTATCACAAACTGTAAATAGTTTGACATTTGTGTCATGATTTGTCACTCATGACACTTGTCGTAAAGAATATAATGCTGGGCCTATGGGTAGCTTTAACTTTGGACTTAGTTTGAAATCGCTAGTGTGAAATTGGCACTATGATTTTAAAGTGGAATATAGAATGTATTTTTGGACAAAAACAAAAATATATAATTAGATCAGTTAGCATTTCCACTTTTCATATATTAAGTCTCCACGGCAAATTTTTAGCAAGTTTGTGTGAGAGTTATACTGCACGATATCTTTTTAACGCCCTTTTTTATTATTTTTACTTCTATGTAGGTATGTATACAAGGAACCCAGCAAACACTATTTGCCGGCAATGTACATTTTTCATATTGGCATTGATGGTAAAGCATTGGCAATTGGTGGCAATATTATGCCAACATCTTATACGCATTAAAAAGTCAACCCTAAATAAACACTTAATTGCCAATAAATTTTACATGCAGGCGAATTGCCGGCAAGCATACAAAAATGGCGGCATACCAATCCTGATTAAATAAAGCACGCGTTTTTGTTGCAGGCAAATAAATATTGGATTTTTGAAGGCAAACCTTCAACGCATATTCATACCTTTTAAACCATATTATTAACATTGTTATTTAACTAACATTAAAGCAATTTTTTGATCTGTTTTATTTATAATGGCAGCTAAACAACATTATTTTATGTTTTTTTACATAATTTAAAGGAAATGGCCTTTTCATAACATTTTATTGTTAAAAATCATGCAAATAAAAATTAGGTCAAACAAAATGTTTATTATGTATTTTGGAGCGAATAAAAATAAAATGATGGTAAAATTAGCTACGTTAATTTCGACCGAACGTGACCGCTTTGTGCATTTGTTTTCTACGTGGTTTTCTAGCTTTTTAGGTTCTTTTTAAAGAAAAGAGTTTTTAATAGACATAATTAAATGTATTCATTACCTAATACGTGTGTGTTGTGTGATTAATTGGTGATGGCTAGTCGAGAAGGCAAGATATTCAAGTAGACTGTTAGGAGCTGTAAACATTTTGTTTAAACCTTTATTAAAAGTTTTAAAGACGTGTTAATTTAAAAATATTATATATATTTAATAATTTTTTGACATACCGATAGATGGCGTAATGGACAATAAACTACTACGTTTCTGCAATATCTTCGCTTTTTATCGTCTAAACCGCACCCATTAGACAAAAATAATTCGAGAGCGCTCTGCGGTAGGTGATCTCACTTAGCTTTGCAAGAAATATTTTCGGCTAGTGTAAAAATCTGCATCTCCAAGTTGGACAGTGTTTCGAGAGATGGTACTTTGCATTGCAAGGAAATTGCATGCAGTAAGGAGTTTTTCCTATTTTAATTTTCAAATAAAATATCGCATCATTTTAGCTTTTAAAAAAGTATATGCGACAATTTTCGTCAATATAAGACGTCAGCTTGCTGCTTGGGAGTATCTGCATTTGCCCACTTTCGTGTCTTTTTGTTATCTTTTGCCAATAATTTATTAATGATGGATGCCATCATCTTAAACGCATTTTTTTGCCAATAACTTATTAATGACGGATGCCATCACTTTATCTGCAACACGTGGCCTAATAACGGCCAATTGCCCACTTTCGCGTCTTTTTGATACCTTTTTGCCAATGCCTTGCCATTAAAGAGTGTTGGCAATGCCAGTAAATTAAATGTACAACACCGGCAAAAAATGTTATATGGGAAGATAAACTTTTTAATAAGGAGCGCTCAATTTTTTATATTTGTCCGAAAATATAGGTTATGTTTGTGACGTCACCTTTTTTGCCATAATATTTTTTATTTGACAAAATAAACCAATCAAAATAAAAAGTGGAAAATAATTTTCTTAATACAAAAGATAATGATTCAAAAATATCAGTATTATTGTAAAAAACGTGGGCGAATTATGCCATTTTTTTAGATGCTTTTTACAATAAATTCTTTTAAAATTATTTAAAAAAATATTTTTCACTTTTTAATATATATATATATATATATATATATATATATATATAGAATATTTTAGTTTTTTTACTATATGTATTTTTAAAATGACACGGGCTTTTATTATTATTTTTCACTTAGGATTTATGTTCATAATATCCTATTTATTTCTCCTATGTGGGAGCTTTAAACAATAATCCATTAAACAATTTTATGGCCTGGCGACACTTAACACACAGGTAAAATTATTTAATCATTTTTTTCTTCTACTCAAAAGATTTTCACATCAAAATTTTAGTGATATATAATTTTTTTAAGTTTTAAAAATTTTACCATGGAAATTTGGTTTTACATAGTTCAATTCTTTCGTTACATTTTGGACTTGATCGTTGACAGTATATATGGCCTTTATTATTCCAATAAAAGAGTAATAATAAAACCTCCAAAAATCCTCTAGTGCTAGAAAGCGCATCATCATTAGCAATGAAAATAAGAAAAAAGAAATTACTTGTGAACAAGTTGTGAAAGCTTTTATTGATCGGATAAATGAAGTAAATCCTGTTTTAAATGCAGTTGTGGACAATAGATTCCAAGAAGCTCTAGAAGAGGCAATAAAAATAGATGAAAGAATTGCTAGGAACGAAATATCTGATGCTGAGTTTATGAAAAAGCCACTTTTAGGTCTGTTCTGGTAATGTTCCCAACATCTCGAAATAAAAGTCACTAAATATTAGTGCAAATGATTTTTTCTTTTCAAAGCTACCTACGTATTTTATAAAAGCTGTGTAAAATACTAATTAAATTGTGCTTTAATATAAAAATAACCTCAATACAGGGTGTGAATTTTGAAAACTTGGTAACATTAAGAAGCCATGCAGTAGGGGACATATAACTAAAATATTTTGACAGTTCTAGTACTTCCGGTTATAGGTACCGAAAGTTACTGTCAACTTCCTTATTTTAAATGAAACACCCAATATATTATGTCTTTTTTAGATTCTGTGTAAAACTTTAAACCTATTTTATGTATAATATCCTATAACTAAGTCCCACCGTTTTTAGATTACTTGCCGATCATTTTTTTCTAAACTAAAGCTTTCAAAAGGAATTGGAAATAGATTCCTTGCAGAGAAAAACCTTCGTCAGTAGACTGTATTGATATTTTAACCATTAATAATAAATACAGGGTGGTTAAAATTAATTGTTAAAAACTGTATTGACAAAAACCTTAAAAGTCAATTTTTTCAATGGAAACTCCTATCTTTTATTACCTTATCCTATTAAGCATTAAACATAGTTTGATTAAAAATGTCTATTTTATAAATTGATAGTTTTTAAAATAATAACAATTTAATATTTATCTATTCTAGCAATTCCTTGAGGGCGAGATGCAGCGTCATGTCTACAAGGAATCCATTCCCAATTTCTTTTAAAGGGTTTTGTTTAGAAAAAAATGATCTCTATGTAATGGCTTGCAAACGTCACTTTTGACAAAAAAATTAAAATAAACAAAAACGGTGACTTAGGTATATAACATTATACATAAACTAGGTATGTCTAAAATTTTACACGGAATCTTAGAAATAAATAATAATATAGAGTGTTTCACTTAAAATAGGGAAGTTGACATAAACTTTCGGTATGACCGGAAAAACCGCAAAAATATTTTACTTATATGTGTCCCACTGACTTTATAGTGTTACCAGATTTCAAAATTTTCCATGGTCCATCATTTTTCAAGAAATCAATCGCAGCAGTTCCTCGTGGAACACCCTGTATTTTCTAAAGTGCAACAAAAAAATGTAAATTTCTTGCTGTATTTCTAACTTATTTTATTATAAAAGTATAACGTGACGCACAACACGCAATTATTTAGTTTTCAAAAACCGTAAAAATTACCTTAATCCTTAATCATCAATTTTAGGCGTTCAACCAATTATAACCGTGGTAATAATCGGTGATAACTTTGACGTATAATACATAAATTAAACGTCAACATAACCGATTGGTAAATACCGTTTTATAATTGGTTAATCGCCTTAAATTGTAACATCTGCCAAAAAAAAATGTATATCGGTTCTCATGCTGAAATTCTGATTCTAGACATTGAAACACACTTAAAATTATGTTTTTCAGTTCTTAAAGTTTGCTTTTGTCTAATTTACGTTGGTAAGTATATTTAATATAGGAGACCTCATACAGACATAAAAGAAATACATTTTTAAAATAATATATATGGTACGCCATTGCTTTTTTTTAATCAAAAATAATTTTTTAAATACATATTAATTTTGCAAAAAATGACCTCTTGATTTGATGAACCGTTTTCGCGTAACAAAAAAGATAAAAATAGGGCACCAACATATAAGTTCGAAATAATTTCGTTATACCACAAATGTCTGAAAACGGTTTTTTTACGCGAAAATGGTGCATTGGAAAAAAAAGTCATGCGGTCAAATTTCTTGGAAAATAAATAGAGATTTTAAAAATAATTTTTATTTTTGAAAAAACAAGTGCCGTACTTTATATTTTTTGAAAAATCTCCAGTATACATCCCGCTCGGACGCCACTGGTAGAAATAGTCAAAAATCTTTTACATAAAAACATGCCTATTGGTGCTTAGTAGGTGCATGTCAATTTTCATGAAAATATCCGAAACGGTTTTGAAGTTATGATAAGAAAACGATTTAGGTCCCAAATTTTTAATACTCTGTAGCTTAAAAGTTAAGAGGTTTAGGACATAATGTTTTGGTTAGTTTTTTCCAATATAAGCCCAAGAATCATATCCTGTATTTTTAGCCATCAATTAAATTACACCCTGTTGTTTTTTCCAAAAATTTGAAAAACTGCTCTAATTTCTACAAAGGCAAACCTATATATATATATATATATATATATATATATATATATATATATATATATATATATATATATATATATATATATATATATATATATATATATATATATATATATATATATATATATATATATATATGTTAGTTCGTAGAGTTTCACGGATAGATGAAGTATATCCGTTGGTCGTTTGTATTCCTTGCGGAACTTTGCAGACGTTTCGCTAAGATCACACTTGGCATTTTCAATACTATCTAACTGGTGTCAATCATCTGACACCAGTTAGATAGCATTGAATATATGGAGAAATCAGACACAAAAATCGTATTGACCAGTGTAAGTGTTTCTGAAAATTAGATATAAATTTAAAAGTTAGTTTTTTTTAGTAACTTTACCCCGCACACAATCATATATTTTAAAATTAATGTCTTTTTCCTATAGAAATGCCAGTAATTTTTAATTTGCAGGAATCCCCTTTACATCCAAGGAGTCTACTCACTGTAAAGGTCTGGCGGTGACCTTTGGTATCAAAAAACGAATTAACTACAAGGCTACTTTTGATGCCGACATAGTAGTAGCGCTCAAAAACGCTGGAGGAATTTTATTAGGTAAAATAACTAGTCAGCTTATATATTTATAAAATATAAATATGCAAATTTATTGGTAACTTTTGCGATAAAGTGTGTTTAATGAAATATGGGGTGGCCATTACAAAACGAAAAAGAGCTAATTTAAGGAAAAACGATCAGACACGTCAATTTTTGACTTTAGGGGAAACATTTGTTTGCTACTTTCACCCTCTGAACTACAACCCTCTAGCAAAGGTCAGACTTAACCCCAAAATCTTAAGTAGGAAGGGGAAGAAGGGTCGAGAGACGAATATACCGTCTACCTTTCGAGCACACATTTATATAGAGATATTTCAAGGCTAACATACAATAGACTCCCCCTTCTCTCTCTCTAGATCAAATCTCAAGGCCAAGTTTAAATCTTAAGGACAAAGACAAATCTCAAGGCCAAGTTTAAATCTCAAGGCCAAGGACAAATCTCAAGGTCAAGGCCGCGCGTTTAGTAAAGAGGCCACTGACGTCATCATTTTCTGGGCAAAATCTCCTCTTATTCCCTTATCCCGTTTTTAAAAATGTTATTTCTTTTTAAAATTAAATCTTTAAAATGCCTACTTCCTAGGAAACGATACAAAGCCCTCGAAACCGCGATTGAAAGAGAGTTACAGAAGATTTCGCGTAGATAATGATGACGTCGGTGGCCTCTTTACTAAACTCGCGGACTTTACCTATTTTGAAGGATCTAACTGCCAAGTTTGAACTCTCTGCTATAATTTTTGTTGATATGACCGCATGTTAAAATTTGATTTTTTTTTAAATGTATAATATTAAATTACCTATAAGAGCAAGATTCTTTAAACTTAGGGAATATAATAAGGGTTAAACGATCTTTAAAATAGGATATATACTTGGGGGTGACTCACCCCTAAAATTTAAGGGCGAATCACAAAAATATTTTTCTACAAACTCATGGTTAATTTTTAATATTATTTGCTAATATAATAGAAAGTTTTTAGACTTTTAGGGCTCTGGACTTAAATATCTTCTATGTTTTTTTTTCTTGAATTACAATAGGCGTTACAAATATTCCCCAATTTAACTTATGGGTTGAAACAATTAATCCCATTTATGGTCTGACAAAAAATCCATATGATACCACAAAAACTTGCGGTGGATCAGCAGGTGGTGAGGCATGTATGTTGGCTGCCTGTGGGACTCCAATTGGACTGGGTAACTATTATCAAAGAATATTGTAGCTACCGCAATTACGGGCACGTGTAATGAACTGGCGCCGAAAATCAAAGCCCTTTTTAAGCTTATTTAGACTTCAAAGCTGTCCATATAAGCGCGTGAAGATAAATCGTTTGTAATTCAGCCATTTGAACTGGACTTCTATTGCGGTAGCTATTATATTCTTTGCTATTATGTATCATGTAGAGCGGTTATAATAACTATTTGCCTGATTTTCAATACACTATTTTTTTATAATAACACTTTTTTAAAAGACCCACAGACTGCAACTTGTATGAATCGTTATAAAACTCAAGCAGATTCAAAAATGAAATCGATAATCGCTGCACTGCCCTGCTAACAAGAAAGGTCCTATCTGCAAAATTTGATAAATTGACTTTTTGGACTCATAATATTCGTTAACATATTATTTATATGTGTACAAAATGAAATTGTCCTATATGCGTCTTAACTGCCTTATTCTATACCTAAAAGTTTTGTCCTAACTGAATAAAAGGCCATGTTCGCTAACATAAATTGTCCGATCTCACATATACTAAGAAAAAAAGTCCGTTCTTACTTTTAAAATGCAGTTAGGACAATTTAAGTTAGCATTTTATACTGAGCGAGATCATTTAGGACACTTAAGCGTAGCATGAGAGAAGCACATGTGTAATATAACCTCAAATAATTTATTATGAAAGGTGTTTGTTTATTGTCAAACATTGGGTATTTTCTTGTCTTTTTACATTTTTAACTTAATAAAGTTTGTGAGAAATGGATGCACGGTAAGTTTACCAATGTTACCTTATGTTTAGGCAATAACTGATTGTAATTGTGGTTTGTAGTAATAGTAATGCATCACTTAGCCGAAACACCGAATGTCGTGGTAAACGATTGGTATCTCTTGCTTTAAATAATCAACTGAAAGAAAAAATGAAGGGTATAAGAAGTTCTAAGCAAAGCAATAAAGCCAAAAGGGATAAAGATCCAGATTATGTACCAGGGCGGTACAAGGAATTCGACAATAATACAAGTGGAAGTGGGTCGGATTCGAGTTACAATAGCCAAACTACCCCCCTAGTAAAAAAATACACATATTTTCCGATATATTGATAGCCCCTAAAACGTCCAATCAGGTAGCCAGTAATTCAAGCTATTCGAATGTTGAACTAGAAGAATGTAAAGAGAACTTACCCGAAATAGTAGAATCAAAAGAAAACGAATTAAACTCCGTTCAGGATTTTATTCGAGGCATTATTTTACAAGAGATTATAAATAAAGTAGTTGATAAAGCCGAGAGTAAACTTTATACAAAAACTGGGGAAATAAGAAAAAGGAAAACATTTGAAGAACCACTAGTTCAAAGAAAGAAACAAAAAATCGAGAATTACATAAAGGCTCATGAAGTTAAAAAGTCTTGTAAATGCAAACTTAATTGCGCTAAAAAAATTTCATATACCAGACAAAAAGACATTAATAAACAATACTGGCTATTGCAAAAGAACAACAAAAACAGTTTGTTTTGAGTTGCGTCAAACAAAGTGAAAAAAAGGAGTACATCAAAAAAACAAACATCACCAAGAGTGTATTCCTACAAATACTATTTAACATCAGAAAAGGCCGAAAAAGTGCGCGTTTGTAAGATATTTCTTTTAGCAACATTGGGTTATGAAAAAGACAATGACAGAATGTTAAAAAATATACGTAAAACGGATTCAAAATTGATAGTACCTAAAAAAGATGGCAGAAGGCGCTCACACCCACACAAAGTAGACAGAAATACAATTATTGAACATGTTAATTCATTTTACCCAACAATATCACATTACAGAAGAGAGCACGCTCCTCGTAGAAAATATCTCCCCAGTGATATAAATATAAATAACACTCATGTATAAGGATTTTAAACTGAAACATCCAAACACAGACTTTTCTTACGAATTGTACCGAAAAATCGTTACTAATGACCTAAATATATCCTTTGCCAATCTGGGAAATGAAGAATGCTGGGACTGCGAAGAGTACACAAAAATACACAAAATAGCCACGTCTCATGAAGCTGATGTAGAAAACCTGGCTAACTGTGATGTGTGCAAGAAATGGAAAATTCATAAAATAAAAGCAACTAACGCCAGAAAAAATTATCAACAAAATGCAGACAAAATAAAACAAGATGATGAGATTTTTGTAGCTGCTGATTTGCAAAAGGTAAAAAGTTTAACCGAGTACATATTACATAAAATTATTTAAACACAGTTTCCTTAATTTTCAGGTGATCATGCTTCCACGTTTGGAAACATTCAAAGAAATAATTTTTACGCCGCGTATCGTGGCATATAATGAGAGCTTCGTCTCGCTTGGAAAGAAGTCCAACACCTACCCACTAGCTGTAGTATGGCATGAGGGAATCGCTGGCAGATCCAAAGATGACATAATTTCCACATTCTATGCTTTTTTTCTGGCAAATAGGGACATTAAACAAATTACAGTTTGGCTTGATAATTGTTCGAGCCAAAATAAAAATTGGTCTCTTTTTAGTTTCTTTATGTATTTAGTTAATAGTTTGTCTGCATTTTAAAAGAGGAAATTATTGTTTTTCTTATAAAACCGAATTTGAAAAGGACTTCATTGACTTAAAAGATATATTTTTAAGAAATACATTAAGGGCACTCTAACAAAGCCGCAGGCTCGTAATGTATATCGCGGAGTGGCTTTCGATCGAAAAAATAATCTTATATCCAAATTAAAAGCACACATTCCTCAAAACCGTATGCATTTTTGGGAAAATTTGCCAGTTAATGAAGACGGTGCTGAAGAAGAAAATGACTAATATTTATGTTTTTTTATAAAGTTTATATTGTTTTAATACGTTTAATACATTTATGTTACATATATTACAATGTAAATTACATCTTAAGTTAATAAACTATTACAATTAAAAAGTGTTTAGTAAATTAGAATATTAGCTTTATTTAGGACAATTTCAGTAAGTAATATAAAAAAATGCTATTTAAAATACTAGGCTATGTTGTCCTAAGTGACAATATAATCAAAAATCTACTAATTGGGAAGAGATAAATCAAATTTATGTCTTGCAATTAAATCCTATTTTCCGATAAATTACGTAAAATAAAATATAAAGAGTTTGTTAAAATACCATATGTTATACCATGAAAAGAAACAAAAACCTGATTTTCTCAAAACTTAAATTTTGCAGATAGGACCTTTCATGTTAGGACGGCAGTGCATAATCTGTGCCTTCTTGGTTATGGGGTGGCCAAACGAATTTGTAAGAAAATCTTATGACAACTTTTGACAAGCAAAACAAAAAAGGTAATTGTCTAGAAAGTGGGAGCAACTACGATTTTGATGGAATTTGGTATACGGGTTTTCTTTAGGGCACTGATCACGAATCTGAAAGAATTTTTTTCGGAACCTTTTTGATCTCGAAATATTCGTCATCAAAGTTAATATTTAAACTATCCTTAGTTTCACTATATTCCGCCTTCTTTTTGCACAAAATTCTTGATATAACACTAATTTGGCACACAATATTTTATAAACATCCTAAAAAAACCTCTTTTTAGTTATTTTATACGTTTTTTTCATTAAATTCCAAATTTTTTACTCCTAAAACGCTGCAACCATGCATACCTACGCCTACATCTATGTTTATGAAAATTGCAGACATGGCGACTTGATTTAAACTGAACCTTTTACATATATTAATAAAGGCATAAAATCAATAAAAAAACATGATTTAAAAAATGTTTTTAATGTTAGATGAAATATTGTGTGCCAATTTAGTGTTATACGAATTTTGTGCAACAAGAAGGGGAAATACATATAGTAAAAATAAGGATAGTTTGAATTTCATCTTTGATGACGAATATTTCGAGATCGAAACGAAAAAAAAACAGATTCGTGATCAGCGCCCCAAAAACTCCTGTATAAATTTCGTCAAAATCAGAGTTGCTCCCACTTTCTAGACAATTACCAAAAAAGGGTCCTCACATAAAAGACACACAAAATGCGCCTTGGCCACTGTATAGTACATTCAATCGCTAAATAAAAGCGGTGTCTGGCGAATTAAAGCGTTTATATTTTTTTCTGGTAAGACAACACTAAAATTTTCTTGTGCCATCATTTAGTTAATAAAATAACGAAAATTTTAATATATAAAAATCTTCCACAACACCGAAAAATTAGCTAAATTACCATTTGTTTATTATATAACTTATTATTTATAAGCAATTTTTGTCTGTTTCTTTACTTTTCCTTAGCACACTAATAAATTTTTATTGAAATCCAGTTATTATTTGCTGATATATTGTACTTTATAAAAAAAGTACTTGAAATTTATAACCACTCATAAATTTTTGAAAAATCCAAAATTTTCAAAAACTGTTAAGGGGTATTACTTTTAACCTGTGAATCTACCATATAATATGTTAATAGATTCATTAAAATCGAAAAGTCGATTTTTAGTGACTCGTTTTAAGAAATTTTGACTATATACAAATGGCATTTTATATGTTTTTTCAAAACATAATAAAATCTAACTGCAAATAGTAAAAACAAATTAATATATGCCGTTTATTTACACAAAACACATGTATAAAACACAAAAATGTGATATTTTCAACAAATATATTAGGTATAGAAACAAGTATATCAAGATTTTTTCAGTCATCAAATTCGTTGATTTTAATTTTCTTTTGTGCTTTTTTTCATTAAAAATATGTTATACATAACATAGTTTTTCGGTCTACAAAAGACAAGTTTTGTTTAGGAAATGCGGAATGGGTGATTCTGTGTTAATCACAAGTGTGATAACCAGTACCATGTGGCTACTGGACTAACAATACCACCATTGTATCATAGTTAAATGATGTACCAATATGTTTTAGGGTGTTATAGCAGACCAGAAAGAAAAAAAAGCTGTAAGGCAGTCTCAAATATACATTTATTTAAAAATAATCATTGCATCAAAACAATTATCAAGTAGTTTACAAAGTATATGTTGTTTTTGCTCTGTTTTATTAAAGCAGAAAAAAATAATTCAAATAAAAATCTGTTTTTGTACAAAAACACCCAGTTCCAAAGCACAAAAAATATTTAAAAAACACACAAAAGAAAATGCACAACGACGAGTTTGAGCTTTTTAAATAATTCGACCCTGCTGTATAAATAATGTTTAGAAATCAACTACCTATCATCGAGCCTTTTTCATTTAAAAATTAAATGAAAATCGTATTTGTTCAAAAATTCAGTTACAAATGTATGTGGCCAATGAATAGGACCTTCTATTCTTTTATTTTTTTTTTAAATGTCATTCCTAAATCAACTTGGCCCGATTTTAGTTTTATGACTACACTTCCAAGCAGTTCACAATGAACAATCATTGCAATATTATACACTTAAATAGGAAACCCTATATATTTCTATAACTATAACCCACACAAAAATCAACCTTTCATGAGACCCTTATAATAAAAAAAAAACTGTTAAGATATATAAAACAAAAATAAGTAATTTTACATACTCCAGCAAATCTCATCAATAACTTTCAGAACTTCAAAATCTCACTCACTTTCAGAAATGCGACAAAATCCCTCAAGAGACTTAGTAATAGAACTAATGACTTTAGCTTCCTCCTTCTTCTGCTTCTGTTTCTTCTTTTTGTTCTTTTTCCTCTTCAGGCGTTCTGGACTTTCAGTTTGGCTGCGTTTAGAACAACTATCCTCAGTTTCTCCCAAGTATTTGCGTTTTTCGATGAAGCATCTTTTTCCTCTGTCATTAGTTCATCTTCCAGGGTTTCAGTTTGGATTGATTGCATAAACACACTTGTGGCAGTGCGGTTTTTAGCTTCTAATTTGCGTTTTTTCTTGAGTTTTTTCCTTTCTGCTTTTGATAGGTCACTAAAGTTTAATCTAGCTTCTTCAAAGGCTTTGTGATTGTCTATTTCAAGATCGTTGTTGTTGTTCTCAAGATCTTGTTCAATGCCTTCATCAGATCCGCTATTATTGTTTGTACCATCATTAGAGTTTTCATCTCTAAGAGATCCTACTTCACTATCAAAACTAGTATCGAGATCAGCAGTGTAAATCTTAGTAACAGTTTCATTGAATGATACACTTTTTCTCTTTTTATTTCTTTTCTTAAGAGATGAAGCAGAAGTACTAGGCATAATATCAATATCGGCAAGAGGAATATATTTTTCGCCACATTCTTCCTTCTGTTTTTTTAGTTTTTTAAGCTTTTTCTCAACTTTACTACAGCTATCATCTGATAAAGAAACTTTTTCATCTTTTTAAGAAGTAGTTTTTCTTGTTTTTCTATTCGGGATAGTTTTCCACTGAGCTTTAAACCATGCCGAGCACCTTAGGAAAAAAGAAAAAAATTGACATACATAGTTCTATGAAGACTACTATATAAAACTGTTTTGGGGGAATTCTAATACAAGTACACATAAAGAATGAAAATTTCTACAGGTAGAATAATGCTGAAGTATACAAGAATAAAATATATAGAGGGGTGAAAACCAACTCGTTGGCCATAGCAATTAAAAGCAAAGTAAATATTCATGGTGGGATGTGTATTTTTCGCGTCGTCGTCCGACCAAAGGTGGAAGCAGTGGACCAGGGAAGCCCCTCATCTTGTTCTAGTCAAATCAGCAAGCTTGTTGCAGAGGTGAATTGTGGGAGAGTACATAGAAAACAGGCGGAGGGGATTAAAGCATGCATTTCCTAGGGACAGCGGTTTGGTTTCCATACCGGTATAAGTTATATGTGTAAAAAAAAGTGTTTTTGAATATCTCTAAGTTATCCATAAAATACAAGCCTACCTTTATGAGCAGTTCTTCCACCACATGCAGCAAATAGTTCTTCATCTGTAAGTCCCTGGAATGACTTTAATGGTTCTGATCCCAAAAAAGGACTAACAGTGTAGTTTTCAGTACCATGTTCTGTTAATTTAGCAGTTTTTATAAAGGAACCATATTCCAAGTTTTTATTTTTCTTAAACTGTTTTATAGAATAATTTTTGGTTGATATTTCAACAGCATCTTCATCTTTAACTTTCATTTTTACTTCTGATTCATCAACCTAAAGTAAAAGAAAATTTTAGAAGTTAAAATTGTACTTATAAGTAAGTGAGAATGGAGCTTAATAACAACACATTCGTTTTTACCTCAATATCAATATTCTCGGCAGCATTATTAAACACTCTTTCCCACCAATTGTTGGTGAATTGTTCTCCAACATCATGACCAACTCCAGAGTTATCAAACTTGAGTTTTGGTTTAAGTGCTGCGGAAATACCATCTTCATTTCGTCCAAGACCCTTTCCTAAAAGTTTTAGTTTTAAATCAGCTTATTTTATAAGTAAAAGAGGTAGTGTTTAGGACTAGGCGATTGTTGTGAGATTCTGGTGTAAACTAGTTCTTAATTAAGTACATATGTTTTAGGAAAAGTAAAATTTCTGCAAATTAGCTAGCGCTTTACTAATAAAAAGTGCATTATGGTATGATACTATTTCTAAATAACAAATAGACTTAATATTTCCCTTTTAATGTAAACCAGTAAAAATGTACCTTAACTTTAAAGTTAGAGGCAAGAGTTTAAGGAATTTAAGTAAAAAGTGGTTACCGTCAGTCCAGCCGTATTTTTCAAGCTGCTTCCTAGCAAAATCCATTTTTAAATTATAATACCGCACTAAAAAATATAGAAAAATTAACCCCCTTGTACTACCATGTTTTTGTTTTGTTAACTATGCTCTTTGCGCAAGACTAAAAACTAAAAAGTCAAAAAAATTGTCATATGTCAAAGGTTTCAGTCAGTGTAGCCAATCCACCGTAGGTTTACGACTTAAAGAAGATACCTACTAGAAGTAGCCTTGCCATGCAAACAGTTTTTGTAAAAAGAATGGTATATTTCGGTATAATAGTATACGTATGTATGTATGTATACAAGCTGTATTCTTTTTATTTAATCGTTTTGTTGACTGGAAAAAGGGATTTAGTCTTGGTTAGAATTCTTTTTATACAATATTGGCAACACTGTTGTAAGTTCCCATCAGCCCGAAACACATTTTAAGCGTTTTTCATTTATCAAACTACGTGAGTTAAGTGTATCAGTGTATTCAATCTAACTCGGTCAATGGATGAATTAATTAATTATTAATTCTGAGGACAAACAATGACTAATATTAAAAAAACAAAGTAATAGGACTATTTTTTTGTATTACAAATAATTTGAAATAATCTTTATTAAGACATAACTACTCTTGCCGAGTAGAAATAATCTAACATACAAGCACAACTAATAGTACTAAACCGATAGATATACCAAACATGACCATTATAACTTGTTTAATATTTAAGTAGCAAATTTACCAAGTTTTCTATTTTGTACTAATTGCAAGATTTTACAATCAAATCAATAGGTAAGACACTACTGTCTAACTTTACATGAATTCATTTTAGAGCACCATCTCTTAGTCTTAAGTATAAGCTGCCTGACAGAAATACGTTTGAAAAAATCAAAGTGCGTTTAGTAAAAAAGAGTGCGTTCGGAAATAACCAGAAAGTTCCGTTAATTTATGTGTTAAATATGTTTTAAATAAAACCTTAATATAAATGGCGACTCCTGTAGAAAACAATTCAGTGTTTTTTAATCAATTATCGGCTATAAATGAATAAACCATCAGTTATTATAATTTAATAACGAATTTATCGTTTAGACGCCACCATTTAAAAAACATTATTAGAGATTTTAAGTGGATAATTTTAATTTAAAAAAAACCATATTCTTTTAAACAAAATTTAAGTAATATTTAAATGGTAATTAAATTAATATGTTTAGCATCCATTCCATTGTTGTCATTTTAATATGTAGTGTGCTGTGTTTTAAATTTTATTATGTTTAATTAATGTCTTATTGTTTTAAAGGTCTGATGATGCTCGAGAGGGCGAAACACGTGTAACGTTTAAATATATGTTATTTGACTTAGACCCAGACTTCGAGTTTGTCTTATACTTTTTACTTAGATTAAGAGTTGGGTTCTTTCACGTAATTTAAAGCCATTTTCGACGTGAAGAAAATATTTAAAATTATATTTAAATAAAAAACTTTTTTATACAAATAAATAAACTTTAAATAGTTTTAATTTAAATGATGCAAATATAAAGTTCTCCACATAATTTTCATTGAAGTTTTTATTTTTAGGGACTGATCTTGGGGGCTCTACTAGGACGCCGGCTTTTATGTGTGGCATTTTTGGTCATAAATTAAGTTCGCAGTTAGTAAGTGTTAAAGGTAGGTAGGCAGGTGTTATCTCAATTAATTCTCTTGAATTTAAGATCCAGTTTTGTGTTTTCTTCATTTTTAATAACTTATATACTTTAAACCTAAGAATATGCTCTCCATTTTAATGTTTGCTTCACCTAATAAAAACAGCTTTAAACCAAAAGAGACTAAATTAGGTATATTTTTATTTTTAGGTATGACATATCGGGATGGCTCTGAAAATGAAACGACATTAGTTGTTCCAGGACCTATGACAAAATATGCTGAGGACTTAGTTCCTTTAATTAAAGCCGTAGTAGGAAAAAATGCTCAGAAGTTAAATTTGGACCAACCAGTAAATCTAAATGATATCAAAGTTTACTATGTTACCAATCCAAAAGATGTGGTCTCTAGTCCAATTACTAAAGAAATTCAAAATGTTCTTTTAAGGTAGTTTATAGATCCTATTAAGTGAATTAGGTAAAATAAACGCTAACATTTTAAAATAAAGTGTCTAGTTTCGTGTTTTCTTATTTTCCAGAGCAGTGAAATATTTTTCTAAAATGACTTATGAAAAACCTGAGCAATTATTTTTTGACGAACTTAAGCATGCAAGAAAATTATGGAATTATTCGTTGAGTCTTGAACCAAACAAAAATTTTAAAAATGATGTAAATAACAGAGAAGGAGAAGTAAGTTTTCTAAAA
The DNA here is from genome assembly GCA_014170235.1 of Listronotus bonariensis. NCBI lineage: Eukaryota > Metazoa > Arthropoda > Insecta > Coleoptera > Curculionidae > Listronotus > Listronotus bonariensis. Next base: position 366,971 of record JACEGR010000088.1, read on the forward strand.
AAAAAACAATATTTTGAATCAAAGAATCGTTAATTTGATTACAAATTTTGTGTCGGATTAGTTATTACAGTTTATTATAATTATTTTTTTAAATAATTTAGAAAATATTTTTAAAAGGAGGACTTTTTTACTTATGTTAATAATGGTGGTAAAAGTTTCCCATTTGATAAGAACTTTCAAAGACAAGCTGTATAGACTCTCGCTTTATGTGATATTTGGAATAAATATCATTTTAAATAAATTTCTTTATAGATTAATGCTGCATGGGAAATTTTTAAACATTTTACTATTGGAGGAGATTATAGTACGGGAACAGTGATGAATTTTATTAATGGTATATTTCCAAAAGTAAACGAGACATGGGCAAAACAACAAATTGAAATTCTAAAAAACTCCCTTTTAGTAAGTCACTGGTAAATACCGTTTAAGAATTGGTTCTTCACCTTAAATTGAAGTATGACTTAAGTAATATGACGTCGTGGGACATTTTGTATACAGTGTGTCCCAGAATAGGTGTTACAAGAGGACAAATGGACCAAAAATTGTAAAATTTTTAAAAGTTTCTTTTACTGGTCGCATGGTCCAAATTTAATAAACACAAAATTTTACTTCTATTAGTAATATACCGAATCAGCTAAATAACATAACACATGGGCAATGTGAGGAAACACAATCTAACGTGAATACCGGCATATAAACATTTCGTGTTGGATGATTTATCATACATCCGCTATTGCTCATATAGTATAGTTATAACTAAAAATATGAAAAATGACCTAGAGTAAAGTACCTTTATTTTTTAATATCGGACAAAATTATATAACTAATAATTTAAAGTTAAAGATTAAAAGTAAAAAAATGTTTTTGCCAATTTGTCAGTTTTTAAAATACTTGGCTTAAAAATATATATAAATAAAAATAAATTTTCTTTTAAATTTTGCTTTCTCTTGCCCATTTATTTAAGTTGTAATGCGTAATGTAAAAAATTGACAATTACAATTTTTATAAACTCTTATGAATTGCCTTTAAATATTGACATAAACTTTATTTTCTAGATCGTTTACTTATATAGTTTTGTTCTATTACTACAGGAAATAGAGGATTTTTTTGCAAGATTCGACAGGATTTTTTTCACAAATAGGTGCAGTATGACGTAATAAAACTAAAGACACAAAATACACAACCAATTATAACCGCGGTAATAATTGGTGACAACTTTGACGTATAATACATTGTTTAAACGTCAACATAACCGATTGGTTAACACCGTTTTAGGACTTTTTGTTTGACCTCCGGACAGTGCGGACGTGCGTAGAGGACTACAAAGTTCTTCCCAGAGTGGCGGCTAGAGGTGTCGTACGAACGTTTTTTACCTTCGGGGATCAAGGAAAGATTCACGCTTGACGGCATCTTTCTTCTGGATCTAAGCGCTGTAAGCGAAGATTCCTATAAGCTGATGGTATCCTGTTTGGTGGTGAACACGAGGTATTTCTCAAATGGCGGGAAATAGATGGGCTTGCCATGGGAACTGTCAGTAGTGAAAGTGAAGATTATACGTAACACCAGTAGCAGATCTTGGTTTGACAGCCGACAATTTATGCATTGCATCGATTGTTGAATTGTTTGTTGTCTTTTGGAATCTCTGGGAGCTACGAGCTCGATTATCCAGATTTTCCGCCGTCGAAGCCCTGGAAAGCATAGTCCGGAAGGGGAGAGTGTCGGATTGGACCTGAACGGACCAAAACCAAGAAAAATATAGAGAGAGAGAGAGAACATCGTTTTAGAATTGGTTCTTCGCCTAAAATTGATGGTGGTGAATGGAAGTGCTGCCATTTTACGAAAACCCCTTTGAATCTGTATCTCCGTAACCGAGCACTTATTAAATGCGTTTTTTCGAGTTAATACGGTTCAAAACATTTTAAAAAATTTGAATACTTATCTCGATATCTAAGTTTCATATTTATATTGTCATTTCAAATGCGGTTTGAACCACTCCGATGAATAAGGGTAACACGAAAAAATGACTTAAGACCCATAACTATAATAAGGACATTTATTATTTCCATTGCTGTTTAATATCTACACTGCAGATATTCTAAATCGGATCAAAAATTGCTCCTATCAGGCTTATGCCGACGATACGCAAATAAGCTATAGTTTTGTACCCAAAGAACATCATATTGGGGAATTTATACTTAACAAAGAATTGGCCAATATTAATGATGTATCCAAAAAGCACAACTTAATTTTAAATCCAGGCAAGTCGCTTGTCCTTTTCTTTGGTGGTCATAAGATCCACAACATTGAAAATGTCATTAAAGTTAAAATCGATGACAAATTACTACCTGTGAGGAGTGTGGCCAAATCTTTGGGAGTTTTAGTGGATGACAGACTAAAGTTTACTGACCAGGTAACCGCAGTAACCCGTAAGGTATTTTTCAACTTAAAGCTTTTATATGCCAATAGGAGTGTGTTGTCAAAGAAATTAAAAACTATGTTGTGTGAGTCCTTGGTGTTGTCCCGTTTTAATTACTGTTTGCCTGTCTATGGTCCGTTTCTTAGCAATTACGAGAAACGAAGAATGCAGAGGGTGCAGAACTCCTGCTGTCGTTTTGTTTGTTCACTCCGCAAATATGACCATATTTCGGCTGCACTCTTGGAGCTTAAATGGCTAAATATAACAAATAGGATTGAACTTCATTCAACAATATTTGTCCATAAGGTTGTACGATCGGGTACGCCGTCGTTTCTGAATAACAGACTGGTGCCTAGAACTGACACCCATCAAATAAACACTCGCTACAAAGATCTCTACAGCATCCCCAGGCACTCGACGGCCCTGTTTAGAAGGTGTTTTAGTTACCGAGCGGCTCAAATTTATAATGGCCTGGCCGATGATTTGAAGGCATTGAGCCCCGAAACATTGAAGCGCCGTTTAAAGCGCTATTTGCTTGCTTCCCAGTAGTGTTTGTAATGTTATTAATGTTATATTGTATGGTTATTATTATACTGCTTAAATTTTGTCTGGTTGCCTTTATGTATATTCTTGTCTTTGTTGTTTTTATTTCTAGGTTAAGTGGTTAGTCAATATATAGTTAATTGTACAGTTTGGTCAAGGTTAGATGTAAGACTAGCTGTTCCTGCGGCTAAATCTCGCCTTGGCTAGGCTGTCATTTTTTTGATTTTTTTTGTAAATTTCATGTTTATGTAAAGAATATGTTTTCTTAATAAAAGACGATTTATTATTATTATTATTATTATTATAAACAATTAAATTTTTTATCTTGTTTGTCCCATAATTTAGGTTTTCGAATTACTTACCGTTCACGATTTATAAGATTTATACTGTTGGTTTATTGACTTTTTACCGATATCTCTTCTAATAGTTGTTTAAGTAATAAATTTTTTCATAACCAAACGTTTAAATCGATAAACTTTCTACAGCTTTTAATTTAAACTTTCCTAAAATAAATATTTTCTATATATATATATAGTTACTATGCGTCCGATGTTGTACCTACTACCGAGTACAAGGTTCTCTCTCTCTCTCTCTATTTTTTCTTGGTTTTGATCCCTTCAGGTCCAGTCCACCACTCTCCCCCTTCCGGACTATGCTTTCCAGGGCTTCGTCGGCGGCAAATCTGGATAATCGAGCTCGTACCTCCCAGAAATTCCAAAAAAAAATTAAACAATCTATGCAATGCAATTGTCGGCTGTCAAACCAAGATCTGCTACTGGTGTTACGTATAACCTTCACTTTCACTACTGACAGTTCCCATGGCACGCCCATCCATTTTCCGCCATTTGAGAAATACCTCGTGTTCACCACCAAACAGGATACCATCAGCTTATAGGAATCTTTGCTCACAGCGCTTAGATCCAGATGAAAGATGCCGTCAATTTAGCGTGAATCTTTCCTTGATCCCCGAAGGTAAAAAAACGTTCGTACGACACCTCTAGCCGCCACTCCGGGAAGAACTTTGTAGTCCTCTACGCACGTCCGCATTGTCCTGAGGTCAAACAAAGAGTCGAGTACAAGGTTAATAGGAACGAAGTATGCATAACGTAATCAATGACATTTTATCTACTACACGTCAATGATAGTAATACGTGGACAGATGTTAAATGACCTGTTCAGTTGTTCAGGCCGAGATGGCGTTAACCGGACAGTTACAGGATTTTTGAAATTAACGCGTAATAACTTCAAAAATATTAATTTTAGAGGAAACAGCTTAAAATAAAATTTGTAGAAAATTTGTCGCTTTAAAAGTTTAGTTATTATAACTTTATTGTTTAAACAGTTCTTAAAAAATATAGGAAATTTAATTATCTATAATAAAGATCCATGTAATTGGGGGCCTCACGTGTACTCTGTTACGGAGACACAGGCCCAAACGGTTTATCGCAAAATGGCGCCACGTCCGCTTGCCATATTTCTAAGTATTTTGTGTTTAAAAGAAAAATAAACTTTTTAATAGGGAGCGCTCAATCCCATTTAAGCCTATGTTCGCTAAATTTTGTGACGTAATCTTTTCTCGTAATTCTTTGTTTACAATCGAACTGGAAGGTTCTTTTCGAGGTTTTGGAGTTATTTTTTTTGCTTTTTAGTCATTGGACTTTTACATACGTTTAGTTTTTACTGTTTATAGTTAAATTAAGTAGTTATTAGTACTGCAGTTACACAAAATTATAAAACCTGTAAACAGGGGTCACTGACCTTTGGATATTTTTTACAGGGAATTTACGTTTAAATCGTTATTAAGGGTAAGATACAATTTTTTCTTATGTTTTTTTATTGATTTTATTTTATGGCATGCAAGTATTGGTTTATATTGTCAGATAAAAAAATATATTATGGCAAAAAGGTGACGTCACAAACATAACTTATATTTTCGGACAAATATAAAAAATCGAGCGCTCCTTAATAAACAGTTTATCTTCCTTGGGAATCGGCTATTAGGTTCATTATGTCATACTGCACCCAGTGGCGTAGCGTGCCTTGGAGGGGCCCTGTATCACAATGAGTTAGGGAGCCCAAAAAAAAATTGAAGATAAAAAGTCCCCACTTCCCATAAAGCATTGTTTTTCTTTTTTATTTCAGTATTCCTAATAAAAAATTTTGAAGACCAAAAAAAAAGGTCCCACTGTTCTAATTCATCCGAAAGTTTCACAGTTTTTAACACCAAATTTTTTGATTACACACATTTGGGGCCCCCGTATCATTGATACGGTTGATACGGCGATAGCTACGCCCCTGACTGCATTAGCTTCTGGGTATTTTTCATATTTTCATATAACTCTCCCTGTATAAAACCAATTAGAGTAAAATTTTGTATTTATTAGTTTTGGACTATACGACCAGTATTCCCAAAATTTCGTTTTAAAATTCAAAAATGTTTTGGTCAATTTTTCCTCTTGTAACACCTATACACACTATATATTTTTAGGCAAAATTGGACGAAAATAGTATTTTACTTTATCCCTCAAGTCCACTACCGGCGCGGCATCACCACACAGGTTTTTTAGGCCTTGGAATTTTAGTTTTTGCTCAATATGGAATGTATTAAAGTTTCCAGCTACGCAAATACCAATGGGATTGGGAAAAGAAGGAGTACCATTGGGAATACAAGTCGTTGCGGCACCATTTCAAGATAGGTGAGAGCATAAGCGTATTCAGGGTCCTTATTCTTGAAACTGGGGAACAGCGTTCTCATGAGATAGACGAGAATTAGGACCTAGAGACGGTGGCTTAGGGTTGCCACCTTTTTATGGAGCCCAGGGCCGTAAGCAGAAAGTGATATTGTGGGAGGGGGGAAGGCAAAAAGGCCATAACTAAAAAACTCCAGGTCATCTTTAGGAGGTCTTTTTTAGGCTCCTGGGGAAGGGCAATTGCCTTCATTGCCCACCCCTCTGCGTACGGCTCTGTGGGAGCTAGCCATTTAAAATTAACAAATACATTAATAAGTTGACTTAAAAAAACTTTGTATTTAATAAAAATAAATAATATTTTGAAAAAGGTATACCTATTATAGGACTAAAACTTCTAACGGTGCTTTTTGATCACGAATCTGAATCCTATCCCAGCCAATGATTTCAAGAATAATTTAAATCATTGATATTTGGATAAGTTTCGTTTTCGAGATATCCATTATCAAACTTGAAAATCAAACCAATCCTATTTTCACTATAGTCCCCCTCCGCCTCTTCTTTTTACACAATTCTTGATGTAACACTAAATTAGCACAGAGGTTTAATTAATTGTATACCTTTTTTATATTAATTTAAAAGCATCATTTTAAAACAAGGTGCTATGAAAGCTTAAATAAATAAATAAGTGTATGCATAGTTGCGGCATTTAGGAGTAAAACATTTGTAGTTTAATGGAAAAACGGTGTAAAATAAGTAATTAACAGAAATTTAAACGCTGTTTATCAAATATTGTGTGCCAATTTAGTGTTACCTGCATCAAGAATTTTGTGCAAAAACAAAAGAGAGAACATAGGTTAGTTTGATTATAGATAACTCGAAAACGAAACGTGTCTCAAAAAATCATCTTTCGGTTTCGTGATTAGCGCCCATTTATTTTTTTAAAACTTTTGTCATAATATTTCAGTGATGTTTGCCCTGTTATTTTTTAACCACATTGTTTGTCCGGGAGCCGGGAGAATGGTTGCCGAAACGGGGAGAGGTGGCAACCCTAGGCGGGCTACTCTATATTTAAAAATAGCAATAAGGAATTAATATTTTTGGCCTTGTTATAAATAATATTCAGAAAAATACATCCTTGGGCGTTGAGGATACTTATTAATAAAAAAACAACAAATAAATAAATTACCTGGTAGATACGACTACTATGGTTGGTTGCCTAAAAAATATTGAGTCTTCATATAAATGGACATCCCCGGGTCACGATTTTGGCAGCGACCCGTCGTTCATCCTTGTTAGGAATGATCACATCCGCTAAACATCGCTGACACCTTGATCCACTGTAAATATATATCATCCTTATCGAAAAAAGTTGGTAATTAGCGGTGAGCAGGTCACCTTGCCAAGAAACGCCAAAAAAACACCCATATAGTATACCGTTAGGTTAAGATGGTAAAAAGTGCGCCATCTAGGTAAGGCGAAAGTTCAGACGGCGCTTGAAAACTGGCCTCCCATCTCCCATCAGTTCACAGGTTTGTGAATTTCGGATAGGAAGTTTTGCTATATCCAGATACATATATAAACTGCTGTGAGACCACAAGTTTGTGAATTTTAAATGAGATGTTTTACCAAATCCAAGTAGGTGGTGTACAGCAAAGAGACTACTAAAAGACATGATTTTAATCATTATGGTTTGTTTTGGCTTTAAAGCTGCTGGTTGATTTAAAGTTTCTTGCCGAGGATGAAACGCATGTCGCCATCTTAATTTTACCATTTACTTGGAGACTCCGTAATTTTAAGGATGTCAACTATAAGCTGCTATAACTAACTAACTAACTATACTGAAAAACGTGGTAAGTCAATTTCTATAAGTTTTGAGTTATTCGTAAAATTGAATGTATGGTTATTTTTCGTATATATATGTATAAACTTACCAGAAAAATAACCATACATTCAATATGAATGAAAACTTACACAAATTGACTTATCGAGTTTTTAATTAGGAAGGCAGTATAGTAGTCGTATCTACTAGATTTATTATTACATATTTCTTCTAGGCTTTGCCTTGCTGTGGCTAGAGAGTTAGAGAAGCATTTTGGTGGATGGGTGCCCCCTTTCGAGTCACAAGACTGTAAAAATAAAGAATACAATTAACTAATAATACATTAAGAAAATAAGGTAAAGTGAGTTTTTTAAAATGTCAGTATCTCTTGGCTGGCTAAAACTTGGTTTAGATTGAAACAAGTCACTACCTAAAATTTTATAATTTTAAAATGTTATGTGTTTTTTTATGATCGCTCATTAATTCTTCTTAAAAGGATAACGTCGTCGTAATTTAAGGCAGTTCTTTAACACGCTCACCGATACCTACGGGTATGGCCGTCTATTTTTTTATTGTATGAGAGGGCACTTTGTTAACAGTACGGGCATACCCGTAGTAGGACATGACGTCCATTTCCGTCATCTTGTTTTTTTACACAAGGGATTTTTTTATACAGTTGTATAACCAAAATATCTTAAAAGGCACCTTGCTTTTTAGGTCCTAGGTTAAAAAATATTTATAATACACAATGTTGTTAAATGATACGGTGTTATAAATAAAACTTTTTTTTAAGTAAACATTCTATATTTTATTAATTATATTTACTAGTTTTCGGTTGGGTGCTAGGTGTAGATTAACCTTATACTAAAGCTTCATTTATGGTTATTTCACAGTGCATTTTTAAGTTTAAGGTAACGTTTCTGTTAATCATTGCCTCAGGTGCGTTTGTGGTTAAAAAGTTCTTATTGTGTTCTTATAAATACGAGCTGATATTTGCAACTTGATGCACATCAGTACGTGGTTAAAAAGCAAAGATTAACCAGCGCAGATTGCATTTTCATATTCTGCTAATGCTAAGCTTTTTCAAGTGTGATCGTTACCCGATTGCCAAGTGTAGGCAAAGGCCACAAGTCAATCTTAACTCAACGTTTGACGGTAAATAACTCTTTAAGGAGTGACTAATTTGAAATTTTTGTCGGGCATTAAAGTTCCCATACGAAAATGTGATGAGTAGATTTTTCCATCTATTTGTGTCTGATAAAAAAAAAAGAAAAAAGTCCAAAAATGTAATTTAAATGGGAAAAGCAACATGATTTCGGCAAGGTTTAAATCAGGAATTAGGAAGTCCAAAATCGATTTGGGAAATAACGGACACCCTAACGCACACACACACACACACATATATATATATATATATATATATATATATATATATATATATATATATATATATATATATATATATATATATATATATATATATATATATATATATATAATAATCTGTAAGAATTCGGCTACTATGGTTGGTTGTTTAAAAATTACGGAGTCTCCAAAAGAAAATGGAATACCCCGGGCCCGACCAAGACGGTGACACGTGTTTCGTCTTCGTTAAGACTTGTCAAACCGCTTCAGGTCGATAGACACCTTGATGATGCCCCGATTGACTGTAAATATTCTTTCTGTATACCAGAACTAACAAATACAGACACCGGTGCCATCTCACCAAGAAATTTAAAAACAACCAGCCATAGCATCGAGAGGTTAAAGGTGGTGGTTTATTAATGTATTTATTTCAAGGCTCAAGAACCATTCACTTTTATATTACATCGCAGTTTGGGTGAAAAATACTGCTTTCAATATGATTTTTATCATATTTTCAGTCACTGCTGTACGCCACCTACCTGGATTTGGCAAAACTACTCATCCGAATTCTGCAAACTCGCAGACTGATGGGCGGCCAGTTTCCTTATGGTTTGTTGGCATAACAGTATGTTGCATTTTTAACTTTTGCCATATACAACTAGATGGCGCACTTTTTACCTACCACCTTTAACCTCTCGATGCTATGGCTGGTTGTTTTTAAATTTCTTGGTGAGATGGCACCGGTGTCTGTATTTGTTAGTTCTGGGATACAGAAAGAATATTTACAGTCAATCGGGGCATCATCAAGGTGTCTATCGACCTGAAGCGGTTTGACAAGTCTTAACGAAGACGAAACACGTGTCACCGTCTTGGTCGGGCCCGGGATATTCCATTTTCTTTTGGAGACTCCGTAATTTATAAACAACCAACCATAGTAGCCGAATTCTTACAGGTTACCTTTTATTAATGTATTTATATCAAGGCTCAAGAACCATTCACTTATAATAAGAAGTAATGTTCTTGAGCCTTACAATAAACAATTTGATAAAAAGTTTTAAATTCTTGGGCATAGAGAATCCTAAATGACCAAAATAAGAAAAACAAATACATAACCTGGTAGAAACGACTACTTGGCTGGTTACTTTAAAATTACGGAGTCTCCAAATAAATGGATGACCCGGGTCGCAATGAAGACAGTGACACGTGTTTCATCCTTGTTGGGAATCATCACAACCTCTGTACATTGCTGACAACTTGACTATGTTTCTAGTCACCTAAACATAATCCCCGTCGAAACCAAGGGAGTAAGTTTAGACGGCCAGAGCCATCTCGCCAAGCAATTCCAAAACAACCAGCCAGAGCACCGTTAGGTTAAGACGGTAAAAAGGGCGCCATCTAGGTGTAGTAGTAAAGTAACCAGCCAAGTAGTCGTTTCTACCAGGTTTTGTATTTGTTTTTCTTTTTTGATATATTTTTAAAGCAATATGTCATATGTCTCAGTTGCCAACCCTTTTAAATATACGTACATATTTTGCTAGCGTTAAGAAAGACCTATGTAGCGAATTATCCCGAACATGCTTAGCATAGGCAGAATATAATAATGCGCGCGAGTTTAGCATTTTATTTAAATTGAAGCATAATTGTAATATACGAGTATGCTGCTTGTATAACCTAAAAAACAAAATGTGTATTAGTTTACTTATCTTCTATTGTACTATTTATTTTTACCACTCTGTATTAATTTATTTAATTATATTTAAAACAAAATAGTAATACTGAAGTTTAAATTTTGAAGGTATCGGTTTAATACATGGTTTTCTATTGTTTTGTCTAAAATAAAATTATTTTCTAAAAATTGTGGATAGATACTGATTTTGGACACTGTTTTGAGTATAAACACATTGGCGCTGATCCAAAATATTTAGTTTTTAATTATTTAATAAGTGAACAAACTTAAGGAACTGAGGGGTAAATAGGGGTGCTGGGCGGGGAAAAGTAGTTAAAAATTTTATATTGCTGTAAAATTTAAACAAATTATAAACTAAGGGCTCACTTTATTTTATTGTTGTGAAGTCTATGTCATGGCCCCTTCTGTAAAATTTAATTTTAAAATCAAAAACATCAATTTAGGGTCCATAAATATAAAATAACTATTAAATATTATACATTTTTGAAAAGCTCTTATCCGCTATAATTTAATGGCTAAGGATAGTACCGTTCACTCCACTTTTCAGGTTCCCAAGCCAATCTCTCAACCCGACTTGGAAAGCAAACGCAGGGCGATGCAGATATCTCTTTCACAGGATCTCAGTTTGATATTGGATTGGGGCGCCAAAAATCTTGTTCAATTTAATGCATCCAAAACACAGTCATGTTCCTTGTCGCAAAAAAATCATCAAACACTCATCCTTAGCTTATGAGTGGCCAGGTTTTGCAGAGTGGGGACACATTTAACCTTGTGGGCGTCACATTTGAGAATAACCTTAACTGGCATAAACACATTGTATCTATAGCCACCGCGGCTTCAAAAAGCTTGGATTTCTGTTCCGAGCCAAAAAGTATTTTTCTCCTTCCAATTTATACACTTTGTATGTGTCCCAAATTCGACCCTCTCTGGAATATTGTTCTCATGTCTGGGGAATGGCATCCCCTACAACCCTCAGCATTCTTGATGCCATTCAAAGAAGGGCTGTTCGTCTTATAAATGATCCTTTACTTACTTAAAGACTTCCTTCTCTTGCCCATCGTCGAGCTGTGGGAGATCTATCGCTCTTCTATAGATACTTTTACGGCTTCTGCTCCGACGATCCAGTATAGTCCCTCCTCTTGCAGCTCCCAACAGAGAAACTCGTGGTGCCGCGCTTATGCATCCCTATACGGTTCAATTGGACAGGCCCCGAACTTCCCATTTCGTTCATTCTTTTATCCCTAGAGTTTCTAGACTGTGGAACCTACTGCCAGCGGAGGTCTTTCCTTCCCCCAAATCTTCAAGTTTTTAAGTCCTGTGTTAACAAACTTCCTCTTACCCTGCTTAAGACACCCACGGTACGTTAGTATTTAGGCTTTCGGCATTCGTGGATTGTCCAAAGATAAAAAAAATGAATAAAAAATATACAGAGTGTTTCCTTAAAAAAATCATATGTTATGTTCATATCTCGAAAAATATAAAATTAAAAAAAAATCACTGGATTCTACGTACAAATATCTAACATCAGTTTTTACTTTTGTTGTAAGTTACACAAGACCACTGAAATACGAGGGGGTTAGAAAATGCAAAAACGTGAATTGGGTTCTGTATTTAAGCAACGAAGAGGGCCATGTAAAATATTTTAGTGTCGTCTTTTATTTCATCACAAAGTAGCAACAGTTCGCAAAAAACCGGAAGTCTTTATCTCTTATAATAACCAAGATACTCCGCAACTGCAACGAAATCCAGACACCCTGTACGCTCCTAAAATTCACCGCTGCGACGAAAACTGATCGCTCAAAGTGCGGGCAAATTCATTAATCATGCACATTTATTGCTTGACAAAGGAACTCTTCTGCATGAATATGAAAAATTGAACTCCACTGCCATAATTAGAACTTAGTGCGCACTAGGGCGACTACGTAAATTCACTATAAGAAAATTTTATTTTATATATTTTTTTATATATATTATAGGTGTCTTCTTCTCTCTTACCAAAGATTCGTATGTCTTATTTTTACCCCACTTGACCCTATTGGATTTAAGTTAATGTTGATATTTGTACAGATGGGCCCATATTTAATTCATTCTGAAAGCGATGCCGCCAAGTACACAAAAAATGATAAAGTAAAGAAACTCTTTTGTGAACAATGATTTATTGCAGAAAAAAATATTTAACCCGACGAGTTTCTAATACCACGCCACGTGCCACCGGTTTTATAGTAGGCAGAGGCGAAATAAGAGAATGTTTTGTAAGTAGGTGATACGTGATTTAGCAATGTATTTTTTATTATTTATCTAAAAATATGTAACTAGGCTCTGTCCGAGGCTATGTGCATTCGAAAAGGTTTGTTTACTTTATCATTTTTTGTGTACTTGGCGGCATCGCGTGTATCAATTGTCGTATCAATGAATAGCAAGTTATAAATCTGTTACATTTTGTAAGAAATAAATTTCCTAGGGCAATTTAGAACATGTCTTACCTTAGTTGCTACATCCAGCCTCATGGGCCCAAACGGTCCCATTGTTATTATCATAGGTATTTGTGACCTCATAAGCATAATATGCAACAATTTTTTACACTTTTTGTTTTCATTATACCATTGTGTTGAGTAAAGTAAGTCTGAGACTGTGACACTCTACAATAAATAAAAATGTAATAACAAACGCATTTAAATTACTATGAAAGTGTATGTAAAATAATTAATAGTTTAAAAAACTAAAAAACACGCTTTTATATGCAACCGAACTAAAAATTAGAAAATAATTTTTCATTAAAAAAAATATTGTCATTTCATAGTAAAAAGCGTGGGGTGCATTTTACTATTTTTTCATAACTTTTCCATCATAGATATTTGCAAATATAATAATTATAACATTTAATATATTTATCACCCCACGCTTTTTACTATGAAATGACAATATTTTTTTAATGAAAAATTATTTTCTAATTTTTAGTTCGGTTGCATATAAAAGCGTGTTTTTTAGTTTTTTTAAACTATTAATTATTTTTCATTTTTTAGTTTCTGCTACTCTGGTGCAACTAACCCTATATTTTTATTGTTCATAAAAATTGAACACCAATGGTGCAACTAACCAAATTGTGTAAAAACTAAAAAATTTCTTCTTCATTTAATAGCAAAGTTTGAAATGTTGCCAACAGATGGCATCCTAGGTGTTGTTTTTATAATATAATGGAATTTTTTTCCTGGCGATTCAAAAAGAGATAACGGGATACTGTTTTTAAATTATTGCATCTTCATCGGTCCTTGACACGTGTGCAAAGTTTCAAAGAAATCGAATAGCTGGAAGTTGGTTAAAATTAGGCTCAAAGATTCCGTTACATAGATAGACAGATGGATAGATTGTTACAACCCAAGTTAATAAAAGCGTGTTAAAAATAGCTTAGGTTGTTATGCTCTTAGAATTCTTTCTACTGAACTTGATTTTTCACTAGTAAACACTAGTTATTTAACATTAATTGAATCAATAATAAGATATGGTATTTGTTTCTGGGGAAACTCTAGTCAAAATCTGTTAAGCTCAGTTTTTATTTTGCAAAAAGAGCTATCAGAACTATTTGCAAATCAAATTTAGGGAATCTTGCAAACCTTTATTTATTAAACATAAGATATTGACACTGACATCTATTTTTATATTGGAAACTGTTTGTTTAATATATAAAAAATATTGGTGTAAATATAATGAAAACTCTTTATATAATTTTAGAAATGACTCCCGCATTGATCTACTTATACCACATTCAAATATGATTAAAAAATCTATAATTTATGCATCCAAAAAGATATTTAATCATTTACCAAATTCTATAAAAAATATTAAAAACATAAAGAATAAACAATATGTTAGACAATTTTACTTAAAAGAGCGTGTTACAATTTAAATGAATTTTTTGAATACATTTTCATAAAAGTTATTTCTTTTTTATCTGTCTATGTTGTATATGTATATATAATTTATACAAAGATGTCTAAATATTTTTCATTACAATAAAGCTTATTAGAGAGATATGGGTAATTTGGTTACCGCCTACGTTCGTTATTTACGTAATGCTCTATTTAAATACCGCATACGGTATTTAGTGTTTGTTTTTAGAGATATGGGAGACGCCGTATTACGAACGGTTAATTACACCTGTCTGCGAATTTACAAAATTAAAAACAAATGATCCTTTAATGTGCGAATACTAAAGTTTTACCCGTTATTTCAAACACATTTTACTATACATTTTCCTACTTTTCCAGAATAATTTTGACCAAGACATTCTCTCAGTAAAGCCAGATCATTGTCAGCCGAGAATCTTAACCTTTTTGTTTCTTTTCCACCTGCGATATTTATATCAAAATAAAAAAGCAAGGCCTTATTAAAGATTAGTAGTTTAACTTTACTCTGTGGCTCTATTACAAACATATTTGTAGAAATCGTCGAAATAAATAATATAACCTTAAAAAATAAACAAAGAAAAATATTGTGCGCATGACAATTCTGTTCGCTATTTTAAATAGCACACGGCGTTATCAGCCCGAAAATAACTCCATGCGGTAACGTTATACCACCGGCGACGGTAAAAATCGAATCGCGCATAACTTAATTGTCATAATAGCGCTTACGTTAATACCGCATGACGTTACAGCACCACCCATATCTCTCGATTATTATTATTATTAATATTATTATTATATTGGGTGTTTTACTGTGTGTAGCAGGGCCGTATTATCCATTAGGCTGACTAGGCTACAGCCTAGAGCGCCATGAAAAAATAGGCGCCAGACAGGGGAGTAATAGGCTCTAGACAGGGGAGTTTTTAAAAAGTGTAGGTTAAGTGGGGATTTTTGATGAATATTATCTCTGTGAATAATGTGCTTTGAAATGAAATAGGCGAATAGGCGTGAAATGGAGGGAATTAACTTTTTTGTCATCCAATTTTATTTCGGGTGGTGAAGAAAAGCGGTACGGAGGGAAGGACCTGTTTTTATTTATTTATTTATTTATTTTTTGGTATAAAATAGGTGCTCTGGGAATTCTAGCCTAGGGCGTCTCAAACAGTTAATACGACCCTGGTGTGCAGAAAAAGATGTATTAATTTTTCTACTCTACTCTATCAAAACTGTTTTTAAAGAAAATTTGTTTATTAGTATTCACAGTAACTTAAATGTGCAAACATGTTTATAAAAAAACTTTTTTTTTTCTGTGATAACGAGTGATTCTGTGTTGCTGTTTCGACAGTTGTAAAGTTTTTTACATATTAGATTTTGAAATAAGTATGTACTAATGTACCGGGTGTGAAGTTATAAATTTACACCCCTTAACATTTTTATATTTTATCGTACAAAATAATTAAAAATATCAGTTTGTTGGGTTAATTCTGTAGTTTCCGAATTAGTAATCGGATGTTTATTATCTCTTAAGATATACAGGATACGACAAAAAGTTTGATTTTTTTAAATGAAATACCCTATATAATATTTTACCACATTTCATATACCTATCTTAATTAGTTTTCGAAATATGGCCATGCAAATCTGAAAAATAATTTTTAATTCCCATTAGAACCGTAATAAACTTACATCCCCCTACCTTTTTTATTTTTTAACGTAAAAAAAAT
This sequence comes from Listronotus bonariensis, assembly GCA_014170235.1. Taxonomy (NCBI): domain Eukaryota; kingdom Metazoa; phylum Arthropoda; class Insecta; order Coleoptera; family Curculionidae; genus Listronotus; species Listronotus bonariensis. Next base: position 383,117 of record JACEGR010000088.1, read on the forward strand.
AAAAGCACCATTTTGTTAGGATGATTCTGTAGTATCTGTGTCTTTCATCAGAATTATTTTTTCTCTTAAGACATACAGGGTACGACAAAAAGTATGATTTTTAAAATGAAACACCCTATATATTGAATTACTATTTAAAAGATAATTTAAAGGGCGTTACAAAAATACCATATTTTATGGGTCAATCTTTAATAGTTTTGGAAATATGGCCATAAATAAAATTATTGGGCAATTATTGCCATAATATAACCTACCTACAAATGAAATTTTTACACTTATTCTTTAGATTTGGATGACCATATTTCAGAAACTAATATATATATATATATATATATATATATATATATATATGTATATATATATATATATATATATATATATATATATATATATATATATATATATATATATATATATATATATATATATATATATATATATATATATAAAATGTGGTATTTCTGTAAAGCTTTTAAAAAAATCTTTCTATTAGTGATATAATATACATGGTGTACCATTAAAAAAAAAACTAATTTTTGTCCTACCCTGTACATTTAAAGAGATATTAAGGGGGCGTCCATAAATTACGTGAGGTGTTTTTTCCATATTTTAGACCCTGCCTCCCCTCCTTGGTGAGATTAGGTAAGATTTTCTTTAACTCCCTTTCCCCTATCTAATCTCACGTGAGATTTATGATGGGAATACAAAACTTTCAATTTCTCGTACCAAAAGATTTTTGAAGAGCCAAAAAAGGTACTCCATCCAAAAAAGCAACAATACATCACATTTTTCTGGGGGAGGTCTGCCCCAAAATTTAATTTTTTCCCTTTTTACCTACACAAAAGTTACGTGAGATTTTCACAGACTCTCCCTCCCCCTACCGTAAGATTTGGTGAGATTTTCCTCGACCTCCTCCCCCCTTAAATGACTCAAGTAATTTATGGACGCCTCCTAAAAATCTAATAATGTATTCAGAAACTACAGAATTAACGCAACAAACTGATTTAATTATTTATCTTGTACGATAAAAAAAAATAATTAAGGGGGTGTAAATTTATAAGTTAACACCCGGTACAAACCTAAATTTTCACAGATATGAAATAAAAAGTAAAAAAAAAGGTTTTCTTTTGGTTATAGACAAGTTTTTTTCTAAACATTTTTTAAAAATAATTTTAGATATTGGTAAAAAAGAGGTTCTTTCCTCTTAAGTAAAATTTATATCGTTAAACCAGAGCCTTTGTAATAACACCCAAGGTCGGTTAATTTTAGTAGCGTTGCTAGGCGTAGGCGGTGTAGGCGGTCGCCTACGGCCTCGCAGTAAGGTGAAGGTATGAAATGTGACATAGGGACATAATATAGAAATGAAGAAAATGAAATGGTGCGAACTTTTTTTGGCTTTGTTTAGTATTCTGTCAGGAAATGGGCTTTGAATCATTGTATTCAGGGCCGTGCCTAGCGGGTGGTGCAAGTGGTGCAAGGCACCAGGGCGCAACGTTTGAGGGGCGGAAACTTGTATGTAGAAATCATCAATAGAAAATGGAGATTGAAAGTGAGGACCTTTGTTGCTCTTCAATTTTTTTTATACTACCTCCATTTGCATTTCGTCCTAGAGGCGGCAAATAATTTTTGCTCCACGGCGCAAGACACCCTAGGAACGGCCCTGATTGTATTATGTATGAAATAGCATGGAAAAGACAAAAAGATTGTGTTTAAAAGGGGTGAGAACCTTTTTTTTGTTCCTCAAGGTTTTGTCCCGAGGACAAAAAGGGCCTTGCGGATACAAGTTCGCCTACGCCTAAAGGGTCTCGCAGGAAAGGAGAGATTTTTTTGGTCCGATCAAAGGGGGCATCGTGAGTACAACTTCGCCTATGCCTCATTTTGGTCACGCAACGCCACTGGTTAATTTATTCCTTTTTCTACTATTACGAACTGTTTTTGTGTCTACAAGTACAATTTGTACAGAATAAAGTAGTATTTATGCAAGAGCGTCACACAAAAATACAAAATTATAACAATTATAAAAAAGCTTTTACACAAAATTGTGATATCATAGCACAAACTAAAAGCACATGTATAATTAGAACTCTAATGCTACATGATTATCGCATTTTTATTTAAAGGAGGATTTAGTTGCAGACCAGTCAGTGGCGGCGCCAGGGGTGGGCGCGGTGTGGCAATCGCCCAACCTAAATTGCTCTCGCCCAACCTGGTAATTGAACGCAAAAAGTCATGTTTAAAAAACCATTTCATTTGTATAAATTATTTATTTAGTTAGCTTATATTCAAGTAATCCGAATTATGGAATTTCTAAATAAATTATCTATGGTCGCAATACCAAAAATTACCAGTATGTTGCGCTATGTCATTAGAAACGGATTTTAGTTTAAAATTTAAATAGAAAATAAAATATTCTAATAAAATGTTTAAAAAATTCCAAATTTTTTCCTCTCAGTTATGTTTACCTATTTCAAATTTTATTTACCAAATGTATATAATTTATTAACAGAATAAAATACAGTGATGATATTAAAATAATTATCACTTTGTCTTTTGAATGGGACTTTTTTTCAAATAGAAATGGAAATCATTAACCTCGTGTTATAGGCCCTTTAATTCTCTACTCAACGCCACTTTGTTTTTGAAAATTGGCCCAGCCGTTCCACACTTTGAACCGTTTGAAATTTGGCTTAAATACCGTACAAATAGTGCGGTTTGAATGAAATTGGCTTGTAAGTCTAGAACGGCCTTGCCAATTTTTTAAAACAAAGTTGCGTAAAGTAGGGAATTTAAGGAAATTTAAAACGAGATGCTCCATGACCTCCCGTTCTATTTGCAAAAAAAGTTGCCAGTGCCCCCTTGATACTAGACCACGTGACCAATGTTTTGTCTCTTTACATTTTTTAAAACTTTTTATGTAAAAAGGTTCTAACTAAATTAAATTTTTTAAAACAGCTTCTTTTTAAACCTGTGTGGTTTAGGAATGTAGGAACTAGGATTAGAATAAAACAAGTTAGGCTTAGTTTTGTGAATTACTTTTTATAAAACTATTCTTAGGCTAAGTTATTTTGTATTAATTAAAGGATTTAAATCCCTACCCATTGACGCCATTCATTCAACTTTATATTTGAATTTTTTTATTGAATAAAAAGATTTTTGACTTTGACTTTGACACAAAGTTATTTTATTGCCAAAAAGTAGCTTTAAAAAAGGTTTTCTTTTGGTTATAGACAAGTTTTTTTTCTAAACATTTTTTAAAAATAATTTTAGATATTGGTAAAAAAAGAGGTTCTTTCCTCTTAAGTAAAATTTATATCGTTAAACCAGAGCCTTTGTAATAACACCCAAGGTCGGTTAATTTTAGTAGCGTTGCTAGGCGTAGGCGGTGTAGGCGGTCGCCTACGGCCTCGCAGTAAGGTGAAGGTATGAAATGTGACATAGGGACATAACATAGAAATGAAGAAAATGAAATGGTGCGAACTTTTTTTGGCTTTGTTTAGTATTCTGTCAGGAAATGGGCTTTGAATCATTGTATTCAGGGCCGTGCCTAGCGGGTGGTGCAAGTGGTGCAAGGCACCAGGGCGCAACGTTTGAGGGGCGGAAACTTGTATGTAGAAATCATCAATAGAAAATGGAGATTGAAAGTGAGGACCTTTGTTTTTTGCTCTTCAATTTTTTTTATACTACCTCCATTTGCATTTCGTCCTAGAGGCGGCAAATAATTTTTGCACCACGGCGCAAGACACCCTAGGAACGGCCCTGATTGTATTATGTATGAAATAGCATGGAAAAGACAAAAAGATTGTGTTTAAAAGGGGTGAGAACCTTTTTTTGTTCCTCAAGGTTTTGTCCCGAAGACAAAAAGGGCCTTGCGGATACAAGTTCGCCTACGCCTAAAGGGTCTCGCAGGAAAGGAGAGATTTTTTTGGTCCGATCAAAGGGGGCATCGTGAGTACAACTTCGCCTATGCCTCATTTTGGTCACGCAACGCCACTGGTTAATTTATTCCTTTTTCTACTATTACGAACTGTTTTTGTGTCTACAAGTACAATTTGTACAGAATAAAGTAGTATTTATGCAAGAGCGTCACACAAAAATACAAAATTATAATAATTATAAAAAAGCTTTTACACAAAATTGTGATATCATAGCACAAACTAAAAGCACATGTATAATTAGAACTCTAATGCTACATGATTATCGCATTTTTATTTAAAGGAGGATTTAGTTGCAGACCAGTCAGTGGCGGCGCCAGGGGTGGGCGCGGTGTGGCAATCGCCCAACCTAAATTGCTCTCGCCCAACCTGGTAATTGAACGCAAAAAGTCATGTTTAAAAAACCATTCCATTTGTATAAATTATTTATTTAGTTAGCTTATATTCAAGTAATCCGAATTATGGAATTTCTAAATAAATTATCTATGGTCGCAATACCAAAAATTATCTAATAAAATGTTTAAAAAATTCCAAATTTTTTCCCCTCAGTTATGTTTACCTATTTAAAATTTTATTTACCAAATGTATATAATTTATTAACAGAATAAAATACAGTGATGATATTAAAATAATTATCACTTTGTCTTTTGAATGGGACTTTTTTTCAAATAGAAATGGAAATCATTAACCTCGTGTTATAGGCCCTTTAATTCTCTACTCAACGCCACTTTGTTTTTGAAAATTGGCCCAGCCGTTCCACACTTTGAACCGTTTGAAATTTGGCTTAAATACCGTACAAATAGTGCGGTTTGAATGAAATTGGCTTGTAAGTCTAGAACGGCCTTGCCAATTTTTAAAACAAAGTTGCGTAAAGTAGGGAATTTAAGGAAATTTAAAACGAGATGCTACATGACCTCCCGTTCTATTTGCAAAAAAAAGTTGCCAGTGCCCCCTTGATACTAGACCACGTGACCAATGTTTTGTCTCTTTACATTTTTTAAAACTTTTTATGTAAAATGGTTTTAACTAAATTAAATTTTTTAAAACAGCTTCTTTTCAAACCTGTGTGGTTTAGGAATGTAGGAACTAGGATTAGAATAAAACAAGTTAGGCTTAGTTTTGTGAATTACTTTTTATAAAACTATTCTTAGGCTAAGTTATTTTGTATTAATTAAAGGATTTAAATCCCTACCCATTGACGCCATTCATTCAACTTTATATTTGAATTTTTTTATTGAATAAAAAGATTTTTGACTTTGACTTTGACACAAAGTTATTTTATTGCCAAAAAGTAGCTTTAGTGACACCATTTTATACAAATTTTACCCGATCTCGATATCTTGACCCATTTAAAAGTTAAGGGGAAGATAACTTTTAAAAACCGCAATGTATGTACAAATTGGAGCTAAACCTCAAACACCTGTAACTCTAGAATGACTAGACTGATTTTTAAACATAAAATGGTGATAAATAGAGAATCGAAGGGCCTTTAAAACAAATTGCCACATGACCCCTCTTTACATTTGAAAAAAAAGTTGCTAGTGCCTTCTTACCCAAAATTATTTTTATGTCAAAGAGTAGTTTAAGTAACACCCTTTTTAATTTTTCCCGATCTCAATAACTTGTCCCATTCAAAAGATAAAGGGGTGGGGGAAATCTTTTAAGATTCTCACTGTATATATCACTAAAAGTGATAGTAAGATATTTTTGGTTTACACAGCCTTCTAAACAAACAATTTTTTCGAAAACCATTATTTGTTTTATTACAAAAATGCAAAAAACTAAATATTTGAATTTTTCCGTGGCCATTATGCTTGTGTAGCTTAACTTTTAAAATTGATCTTACATATAAAATTTTGGTCATCAACAGGCTGTACCCCCATTAATACCCCCTATGGTGAAAGAATCTTTAAAAAATTAATGAGTTTATACCTTCTTTAAGATATACAATAAATACAACTTTTTAACTTATAGGGATGTGCAACTTTTCGTGAGATTTAATGCAAAATTGTTGCCACAGTTTTTTTATCCAATTTGCAATGATTGCAGGTTGGAGCGGGTTTTTGTTTCCAGTTTATGCGACCTAAAAAATAAGCTTCCAAAATATTTGTACTGAATTTTAAAACGCCCTGTATTCATATAATAACAATATCATTGCACATTTTACTGCCCACCCTCTAAATTTCTCTGCCGGATATCGCCCAACTTAAAAAAAGCTGGCGCCGCCACTGAGACCAGTGTAATTTGTCGTTTGATTAAAAGATATACAAACCTGAGTAATAATTTCATTCGCCAACCAGGCTTGACCAAAAAGTGGTCCTATCACAAAAATTACAGCCCCCCAAAAATTATAGATGGCTGTGTACTGTCTGGCTGAAACATAAGTTTTTATATTTTTTTACAAGCAAACTTCACAAATATTATTAATGCAAAAAATTATACTCAATAAGTTTTCTGCACTAGTGTGGAAAATATGTTACCTATCGAAATGTCAAAAGCCATTAAATTGTGTTACTTTTCGTTTTAAATACTAAGTAGCTATGAATGAGTGTTATACAGGGTGTTTCAAAGCAAATGTAAACAACTTAAGTGGCCTCGAATTTTTTTTTACTTACTTGTAAAACAGCCGTGAATGATGCAGCAATACTGATTGCATTTAAAAGATAGTCCGACAACATAATATATTGTAAAGATGAATTTATTGTTTCTACAAACCTAAAAAAATATGTAGTTTATTTTTTAAAGTATTAATTATCTCACGACTTTACTTCCTTTTTTTGCGACTGATAACCTAACTGGGCATTAGCAACCGATGTTCGAAGTTGACGCCAAACATTTTAGAGGCATTTTTTACATTAAAAAATACGAATAAATCGAATGGAAAATTTAAATCAGAAACACTTCTGCGTGGACATTAGGGTGGGTCAAAAAATATTGTTTTTTTTTCTTTTTGTACTATGAAAAACTGGTTGGTAGAGATCTCAAAAAATCCCTTTAAGTATGAACTCTTAACTTCATAGGAACCCCCTCCGCCCCTCAGTTTTATATTTTTTCTTTATTAATAAAAAGAAAAAAATTATCTCGCTCTCTACTAAATGAAAAAAATATATTGTATCATTTTTTCGTAGAAAATTAAATTCTCTACAAAAAGGTCTCTTATATTGTTTTGGTAAATCTAACCATTAAAAAGATATTTAGTGTCAAAGAACGGTCAAAGATTAAAGAATTTAAAGGAAAATAACTTTTTTGTTATGAATTTTGTTTGTACCCAGCAAACACTATTTGCCGGCAATGTACATTTTTCATATTGGCATTGATGGTAAAGCATTGGCAATTGGTGGCAATATTATGCCAACATCTTATACGCATTAAAAAGTCAACCCTAAATAAACACTTAATTGTCAATAAATTTTACATGCAGGCGAATTGCCGGCAAGCATACAAAAATGGCGGCATACCAATCCTGATTAAATAAAGCACGCGTTTTTGTTGCAGGCAAATAAATATTGGATTTTTGAAGGCAAACCTTCAACGCATATTCATACTTTTTAAACCATATTATTAACATTGGTATTTAACTAACATTAAAGCAATGTTTTTGATCTGTTTTATTTATAATGGCAGCTAAACAACATTATTTTATGTTTTTTACCTAGTTTAAAGGAAATGGCCTTTTCATACCATTTTATTGTTAAAAATCATGCAAATAAAAATTAGGTCAAACAAAATGTTTATTATGTATTTTGGAGCGAATAAAAATAAAATGATGGTAAAATTAGCTACGTTAATTTCGACCGGAGGTGACCGCTTTGTGCATTTGTTTTCTACGTGGTTTTCTAGCTTTTTAGTTTCTTTTTTAAAGAAAAGAGTTTTTTAATAGACATAATTAAATGTATTCATTACCTAATAAGTGTGTGTTGTGTGATTAATAGGTGATGGCTAGTCGAGAAGGCAAGATATTCATGTAGACTGTTAGGAGCTGTAAACATTTTGTTTAAAACTTTATTAAAAGTTTTAAAGACGTGTTAATAAAAAATATTATATATATTTAATAGTTTTTTGACATACCAATAGATGGCGTAATGGACAATAAACTACTACGTTTCTGCAATATCTTCGCTTTTTATCGTCTAAACCATACCCATTAGACAAAAATAATTCGAGAGCGGTCTGCGGTAGGTGATCTAACTTAGCTTTGAAAGAAATATCTTCGGCTAGTGTAAAAATCTGCATCTCCAAGTTGGACAGTGTTCCGAGAGATGCTACTTTGCATTGCAAGGAAATTGCATGCAGTAAGGAGTAATTTCCTATTTTAATTTTCAAATAAAATATCGCATCATTTTAGCTTTTAAAAAAGTACATGCGACAATTTTCGTCAATAAGACGTCAGCTTGCTGCTTGGGAGTATCTGCATTTGCCCACTTTCGTGTCTTTTTGTTATCTTTTTGCCAATAACTTATTAATGATGGATGCCATCATCTTAAACGCATTTTTTTGCCAATAACTTATTAATGACGGATGCCATCACTTTATCTGCAACACGTGGCCTAATAACGGCCAATTGCCCACTGTCGCGTCTATTTGATACCTTTTTGCCAATGCCTTGCCATTAAAGAGTGTTGGCAATGCCAGTAAATTAAATGTAAAACGCCGGCAAAAAATGTTATATGGGTACTATTTCTATCGGAAATTAAACTCTCTACAAAAAAGGTCTTTCATACTTTTTTGATAAATCTAACCATTGAAAAGATGTGCAAGGTCAAAGATTAAAGAATTTTATAAAAATTAACTTTTTGTTTTGAATTTTGTAACTTACCTAAAAAGTATTTGGTACCTTTTTTGACGAGCGTTTGATTTCCGATAGAAATAGTAGAAACTCAACTGTCAATCATTAATTTTTAGTAAGTTACAAAATTGAAAACATTTTACTTTCGACCATTTACTGCAACTCATTAAAAAAAAACAGTTATGACCAGTTTGTGACCAATTGATATCACGTTGGATGAGCTTCCAACTTTAGTATTAACATGGTAAATATATGTATTTACCAATTAATGAATTTAAAATAACTTCTCTTAATTCTATTTTACTTTTGACAATAGGCTCCTTGCCATGTACACCTAAGGTAGCAAATTTTCGGTGTAGATAAATTGGATTTTATTCCTTTTCTTTAAATTTTTCCGAAAATTGCAAGATCTTTTGAAATAATGCCAAAATTTTCGTTTTTAAGGAAATGCCCGCGAAATTATTTAAAACACCGCATAGTCCGATGACGTAGTTGGAGTGTGCCTACGTCACAAAAGCTACAAGCTACGACATCCCTTTTCTATTGCTTGTTCGTTTGTTGGCATATTTATTTAACGTGGCACTTTTCAAATATGCACTGGCAACATTGTGACGTTTATTGAACTCGCAAATTGTGAAATAAGTTTTAATCAACTTTAAAAATTATTTAAATAAAAACTCTTTATATTTATTCCAGTATCTTTGACCAAATATTAAATACCTACGACCAATTGTTTAATTGTTACAAGTTTTCAGAATTTGTTTTCTGAATCTAAAATTTTTAATTTTGGGCCGGTCACAACATTTTCTCGCTCTTGAATGTCTTTATTTAATACAGACCTTCTTTAATTATACTGACCAATGTTGACCATTTGGTGACCAACTGCATCCTTTTGGATTGAGCCACGTATAATTAATTTGAGGCGCTTAAAATTTTTAGACCACCTTAATATTTCAAACACGCTGTAAAAGGTGGTGTATGGATGACCAATTCGTCATACTAAGTGATCATTTATGACAATTTCGCGACCAATTCGGAGCTGTTTTTTAAATTTTACAAAACAAATAGTTTAATCATTTTTATCAATTGGTCTAGAAAGGTTCTAGCAAAGACAATTGTAGTTTCACTATAGACACCCAGAACAATGCTAAATTTTTGGTCATCAGCTTGGACGCTTGCTTCGTGGAATTTATGAAGCGGGCATCCATCGAGTAAACACGTAAACAGTACGTATAATTTACCGTTTCATAAATTCAGCCAAGCCAGCGTCCAAACTGATGACCAAAAATTTAGCATTGTTCTGGGAGTCTATGGTGAAACTATAATTGTCTTTGGTTCTAGTAAATTTCACGGTACCTCTTAAAATAAGTAGGTCGACACTAACTAAAAAAGTTGGTAATATTTCTTACTTATGGTTATCTTGTTTACTTACTCTATTATAGATATGTGTTTTATAGCAATGTTTCTTAAATCATTATAATAGTTGGTGTTATTCCCTTTACTATCTTTGCTATTGTCTAAGCGTTTTATAAATATATGTAGCGTTTGTAGCTGAGCTCTTGCATGTAATAAACATAAGATACATATAATATGCGCCGAAGGAAGTAATTCCTGTACAGTGTAACCGAAAACAAAGTTCATTAAAATAACAGGTACCATATGGTCACTTTCCTTAAAAGGTAACCAAACTGGAACCATAATTGGATTTTCTCTATTTTTTCTTTCCATTGGGTCGACGGTAAAAAATAAAAATGCACTAAATAAAAAGTATATTCCAATGAACACAAAGCTGGAATAGTAAATAAGAGTTTTGATTTTTTTCAATAATTTAGTCTGGTTGCGGTAGAACAAAATTACTTCTTTGTCCATGGATTGATAAATGTTCAGCTCTTCATTTTTTATATTTTGAAATGCTTTAATAAATTTTTTTCGTGGCATACGAGTAAAAGGACTTTTAAAAGAGATACTGAGCAAATTGCCGTATGAGATAAACTTGTCAATGTAACTTGTATGTCTGCATCGGTGATTAATAATTCAATTAGTTTTATTAGGTCCAAGACGAATAGTAAAGTAAAAAAATCAGTAAAACCCGAGCAATACAAAGATAAAGACGCTTTTTAAATTGATTTTCTGCCCACTCTGTACTCCATATGCCGATTTTTTTGCTAATGGCTTAATAATGTCAACAAGTAGTTCATTATTTTTTGGAGATGACATTTCTTTAGCTTTTCAGTAACTAATAAGGATTCACTTTGACAGAGTCTGACAGCAACTATATAAGCAAAAATAATTTTCATGTACTTGATATATGACTGACGTGTACTTACCAACATGTGGGATAAATTATGCCAATGAGGATACTCAAGCTAGCAAAGCTAACATTAAAATTTTATTATATATTTAAATGCTAATATACAGAAGCGGCTCGTCAAATATACTACGAAACTACTTTAATTACGATAAATGCCCTGAAAAAATTAAGCCCTTTTAGGTTATACTTTGAGATAAATGACGGAGAGGCAACTGCGGCAGTGTTCTGCGATCTGTCAAAAGCTTTTGACTGCGTTGACCATGGAATACTGCTGCAGAAGGTATGGTGTAGGGGTGTGGCTCTGAAATGGTTTCGATCATATTTAACTTGTCGGACCCAAAAGGTCCAAATTCAGGGGTCTTAGACTAGTTCCGCAGGGTTCCGTTTTGGGCCCTATATTATTTTTATTATATATTAATGATGTGACATCACTTTATATTAGTGGTGATGTTACATTATTTGCTGATGATACTACGATATTGTGGCACAGCAGAAACTCTGCCGATTTACACTCTCAGATTTTGTTGGATATTTCTTCAATAAAAAATGGTGTGGTGCAAACTGTCTTTCTTTTAATGTTACCAAAACAAATATATTACACTTTAAATGTTCTTTGGATGATATCAGTTTTGATAATGATATTATCTTAAATAAATCGGGTACACGACTATTGGTTACAATAGATGACAAATTATCATTTAAAAGTCATATCCTTAGCCTATGTAGTAAGATAGCTAGTGGTTGTTATGCCTTGAGAGTGGCATCTCTTAAGCTGGACTTAAGTATAGTGAGAACCATGTATTTCGCGCTAGTGAAATCACATTTGAGGTATGGTGTTTCCTTTTGGGGTAATTCGAGTCAATATTTATTGACTTCGGTATTCAGACTTTAGAAGCGTGCACTAAGATATATATGTAAGGCAAAAATCAGAGATTCCTGCAAACCCTTATTTATATCACATAAAATTTTAACACTTACTGGTCCTTATCTCCTCTTACAACACCATTGACAGAATATTTTAATGACAGTTTTTAATGTTTATATGATGTACTTAGTTCTGTGCTTATTTGACATTTTAATTGATATCGTTTTTAACTTTTTATTTTTTTTTATATTTTAAAATTCTATTTCTGTGATAATGTTTTATAGTATACAGTCTTATAACTGAATATCAGGTACCAGTTATATTGCAATTTTTGTCTTATTTATTAGTTTATATTATTTTATTCATATATTTTATATTATTTTTTAAATTGTATTTTGTTTATTTTAAATTGTTGTTTGTTTGTAAGTTTTTTTTTTATGTAGTTGTTTGTTTTTATTAATAATTTTATTATTATTATTTTACTCAAAATGACATACTGATTTTAAGCTTTTAGATACCTATTAGAAATTAGATTTTATTGATTAAAGCTTTGTTAACAAGAATTTTTTTCTTAACAACAATAAAACGTATTTTGACTTTGACTTTTACTTAGAGTCATCAGAGCGGTTATCCCTTTTTCAAAAGCGGTTTAATATTTAGAAGCCATTTTTGAGCAAAAATTGACCTAGGGCGGTATCTAAACATTCAGCCAGGCAAATGAGGAAGCCGATAAACTGGCAAAGGAGGTTGCTGGCAGAGCAATGGTAGGCCCCGAGCCCTACTGTGGTATTCCGTCATGCCAAGTAGGGTCATCTATTAGATCATGGATCATGAGGGAATCCCAAGACTGGTAGTTAAAAACACCAGGACAGCGTCAAGCGAAAAATTCCTAAAGACATACTCGCCGGAATTTACAAAAGACCTTCTGAATTACAACCGGAAGGTAGTAAGAATTATAGTGGGTCAACTGATGGGTCATTGCAGATTGAATATACACCTGGAAACAAGAAGAAGAAACCACTAACCAGAACTAACCAGAACATATATGGTGCTACTGTGAAGCCCTTTGTCGTTTGCGGTTTGCAAGGATGGGGGAGAAAAATCCTTAAGCAGCAACATTTACCAAGGAGCCAATTTGTAGAGTCTTGGATAGTGTGCTTTAACATAGGGATGAAGGATACACATAAACCTGAGCAGGCTGCAGTGTTAGAGGGTTACAATCCACCTTAAAGCTAATCTAATCTAATCTAAGGCAAAAGGTACTCTGGATAGATGAATGCGGCACAATACCGCCTTAAATAAGGTAAGTCATATCATAAGATAAGAAAGGGTCATAAAAGGGAGATTCAAGGAGGACCAAAAAGTCAGCTCACTGTATGAGATGCCTTTAGATAAAGTGGTACTAAGCTACTGGCCTAACAAAGGCTTTCGAGGAATTTAAGCTGACCTAGGTAATAGAAGGCTTCAAAAGAGACCAAGAACTTGCAGCAGGTATATATTGAGACAAACTAATTACAAAAATAAACACCCAGTTCCAGATTAACCTATAAGCAAATTAAGCAATTGCTTAGGGCGTCACGTTGTAATATAAACGCCTCTGCCAAGGAAATGAAGGAGCCGATAAATGCCAAAGAAGGGTGCCAATGGGGCATTCCGTCATGCCAAATAAGGGTATTTATCGTAATTAAAGCGGGGTTTCTGTAGTATATTTGACGAGCCGCTTCTGTATATTACATTTAAATATATAATAAAATTTTAATGTTAGCTTGCTAGCTTTCTTGAGTATCCTCATTGGCATAATTTATCCCAATATGTTGGTAAGTACACGTCAGTCATATATCAAGTACATGAAAATTATTTTGCTTTTTATATAGTTGCTGCCAGACTCTGTCAAAGTGAATCCTTATTAGTTACTGGAAAAGCTAAAGAAATGTCATCTCCAAAAATAATGAACTACTTGTTGACATTATTAAGCCATTAGCAAAAAAATCGGCATATGGAGTACAGAGTGTATGGCAGAAAATCAATTTAAAAAGCGTCTTTATCTCTTTGTATTGCTCTGGGTTTACTGATTTTTTTTACTTTAATATTCGTCTTGGACCTAATAAACTAATTGAATTATTAATCACCGATGCAGACATACAAGTTACATTGACAAGTTTATCTCATACGGCAATTTGCTCAGTATCTCTTTAAAAGTCCTTACTCAAGGCCACGAAAAAAATTTATTAAAGCATTTCAAAATATAAAAATGAAGAGCTGAACATTTATCAATCCATGGACAAAGAAGTAATTTTGTTCTACCGCAACCAGACTAAATTATTGAAAAAATCAAAACTCTTATTTACTATTCCAGCTTTGTGTTCATTGGAATATACTTTTTATTTAGTGCATTTTTATACTGTCGACCCAAGTAATGGAAAGAAAATAGAGAAAATCCACTATGGTTCCAGTTTGGTTACCTTTAAGGAAAGTGACCATATGGTACCTGTTATTTTAATGAACTTTGTTGGTTACACTGTACTAGGAATTACTTCCTTCGGCGCATATTATATGTATCTTATGTTTATTACATGCAAGAGCTCAGCTACAAACGCTACATATATTTATAAAACGCTTAGACAATAGCAAAGATAGTAAAGGGAATAACACCAACTATTATAATGATTTAAGAAACATTGCTATAAAACACATATCTATAATAGAGTAAGTAAACAAGATAACCATAAGTAAGAAATATTACCAACTTTTTTAGTTAGTGTCGACCTACTTATTTTAAGAGGTACCGTGAAATTTACTAGAACCAAAGACAATTATAGTTTCACCATAGACTCCCAGAACAATGCTAAATTTTTGGTCATCAGTTTGGACGCTGGCTTGGCTGAATTTATGAAACGGTAAATTATACGTACTGTTTACGTGTTTACTCGATGGATGCCCGCTTCATAAATTCCACGAAGCAAGCGTCCAAGCTGATGACCAAAAATTTAGCATTGTTCTGGGTGTCTATAGTGAAACTACAATTGTCTTTGCTAGAACCTTTCTAGACCAATTGATAAAAATGATTAAACTATTTGTTTTGTAAAATTTAAAAAACAGCTCCGAATTGGTCGCGAAATTGTCATAAATGATCACTTAGTATGACGAATTGGTCATCCATACACCACCTTTTACAGCGTGTTTGAAATATTAAGGTGGTCTAAAAATTTTAAGCGCCTCAAATTAATTATACGTGGCTCAATCCAAAAGGATGCAGTTGGTCACCAAATGGTCAACATTGGTCAGTATAATTAAAGAAGGTCTGTATTAAATAAAGACATTCAAGAGCGAGAAAATGTTGTGACCGGCCCAAAATTAAAAATTTTAGATTCAGAAAACAAATTCTGAAAACTTGTAACAATTAAACAATTGGTCGTAGGTATTTAATATTTGGTCAAAGATACTGGAATAAATATAAAGAGTTTTTATTTAAATAATTTTTAAAGTTGATTAAAACTTATTTCACAATTTGCGAGTTCAATAAACGTCACAATGTTGCCAGTGCATATTTGAAAAGTGCCACGTTAAATAAATATGCCAACAAACGAACAAGCAATAGAAAAGGGATGTCGTAGCTTGTAGCTTTTGTGACGTAGGCACACTCCAACTACGTCATCGGACTATGCGGTGTTTTAAATAATTTCGCGGGCATTTCCTTAAAAACGAAAATTTTGGCATTATTTCAAAAGATCTTGCAATTTTCGGAAAAATTTAAAGAAAAGGAATAAAATCCAATTTATCTACACCGAAAATTTGCTACCTTAGGTGTACATGGCAAGGAGCCTATTGTCAAAAGTAAAATAGAATTAAGAGAAGTTATTTTAAATTCATTAATTGGTAAATACATATATTTACCATGTTAATACTAAAGTTGGAAGCTCATCCAACGTGATATCAATTGGTCACAAACTGGTCATAACTGTTTTTTTTAATGAGTTGCAGTAAATGGTCGAAAGTAAAATGTTTTCAATTTTGTAACTTACTAAAAATTAATGATTGACAGTTGAGTTTCTACTATTTCTATCGGAAATCAAACGCTCGTCAAAAAAGGTACCAAATACTTTTTAGGTAAGTTACAAAATTCAAAACAAAAAAGTTAATTTTTATAAAATTCTTTAATCTTTGACCTTGCACATCTTTTCAATGGTTAGATTTATCAAAAAAGTATGAAAGACCTTTTTTGTAGAGAGTTTAATTTCCGATAGAAATAGTACCCATATAACATTTTTTGCCGGCGTTTTACATTTAATTTACTGGCATTGCCAACACTCTTTAATGGCAAGGCATTGGCAAAAAGGTATCAAATAGACGCGACAGTGGGCAATTGGCCGTTATTAGGCCACGTGTTGCAGATAAAGTGATGGCATCCGTCATTAATAAGTTATTGGCAAAAAAATGCGTTTAAGATGATGGCATCCATCATTAATAAGTTATTGGCAAAAAGATAACAAAAAGACACGAAAGTGGGCAAATGCAGATACTCCCAAGCAGCAAGCTGACGTCTTATTGACGAAAATTGTCGCATGTACTTTTTTTAAAAGCTAAAATGATGCGATATTTTATTTGAAAATTAAAATAGGAAATTACTCCTTACTGCATGCAATTTCCTTGCAATGCAAAGTAGCATCTCTCGGAACACTGTCCAACTTGGAGATGCAGATTTTTACACTAGCCGAAGATATTTCTTTCAAAGCTAAGTTAGATCACCTACCGCAGACCGCTCTCGAATTATTTTTGTCTAATGGGTATGGTTTAGACGATAAAAAGCGAAGATATTGCAGAAACGTAGTAGTTTATTGTCCATTACGCCATCTATTGGTATGTCAAAAAACTATTAAATATATATAATATTTTTTATTAACACGTCTTTAAAACTTTTAATAAAGTTTTAAACAAAATGTTTACAGCTCCTAACAGTCTACATGAATATCTTGCCTTCTCGACTAGCCATCACCTATTAATCACACAACACACACTTATTAGGTAATGAATACATTTAATTATGTCTATTAAAAAACTCTTTTCTTTAAAAAAGAAACTAAAAAGCTAGAAAACCACGTAGAAAACAAATGCACAAAGCGGTCACCTCCGGTCGAAATTAACGTAGCTAATTTTACCATCATTTTATTTTTATTCGCTCCAAAATACATAATAAACATTTTGTTTGACCTAATTTTTATTTGCATGATTTTTAACAATAAAATGGTATGAAAAGGCCATTTCCTTTAAACTAGGTAAAAAACATAAAATAATGTTGTTTAGCTGCCATTATAAATAAAACAGATCAAAAACATTGCTTTAATGTTAGTTAAATACCAATGTTAATAATATGGTTTAAAAAGTATGAATATGCGTTGAAGGTTTGCCTTCAAAAATCCAATATTTATTTGCCTGCAACAAAAACGCGTGCTTTATTTAATCAGGATTGGTATGCCGCCATTTTTGTATGCTTGCCGGCAATTCGCCTGCATGTAAAATTTATTGACAATTAAGTGTTTATTTAGGGTTGACTTTTTAATGCGTATAAGATGTTGGCATAATATTGCCACCAATTGCCAATGCTTTACCATCAATGCCAATATGAAAAATGTACATTGCCGGCAAATAGTGTTTGCTGGGTACAAACAAAATTCATAACAAAAAAGTTATTTTCCTTTAAATTCTTTAATCTTTGACCGTTCTTTGACACTAAATATCTTTTTAATGGTTAGATTTACCAAAACAATATAAGAGACCTTTTTGTAGAGAATTTAATTTTCTACGAAAAAATGATACAATATATTTTTTCATTTAGTAGAGAGCGAGATAATTTTTTTCTTTTTATTAATAAAGAAAAAATATAAAACTGAGGGGCGGAGGGGGTTCCTATGAAGTTAAGAGTTCATACTTAAAGGGATTTTTTGAGATCTCTACCAACCAGTTTTTCATAGTACAAAAAGAAAAAAAAACAATATTTTTTGACCCACCCTAATGTCCACGCAGAAGTGTTTCTGATTTAAATTTTCCATTCGATTTATTCGTATTTTTAATGTAAAAAATGCCTCTAAAATGTTTGGCGTCAACTTCGAACATCGGTTGCTAATGCCCAGTTAGGTTATCAGTCGCAAAAAAAGGAAGTAAAGTCGTGAGATAATTAATACTTTAAAAAATAAACTACATATTTTTTTAGGTTTGTAGAAACAATAAATTCATCTTTACAATATATTATGTTGTCGGACTATCTTTTAAATGCAATCAGTATTGCTGCATCATTCACGGCTGTTTTACAAGTAAGTAAAAAAAATTCGAGGCCACTTAAGTTGTTTACATTTGCTTTGAAACACCCTGTATAACACTCATTCATAGCTACTTAGTATTTAAAACGAAAAGTAACACAATTTAATGGCTTTTGACATTTCGATAGGTAACATATTTTCCACACTAGTGCAGAAAACTTATTGAGTATAATTTTTTGCATTAATAATATTTGTGAAGTTTGCTTGTAAAAAAATATAAAAACTTATGTTTCAGCCAGACAGTACACAGCCATCTATAATTTTTGGGGGGCTGTAATTTTTGTGATAGGACCACTTTTTGGTCAAGCCTGGTTGGCGAATGAAATTATTACTCAGGTTTGTATATCTTTTAATCAAACGACAAATTACACTGGTCTCAGTGGCGGCGCCAGCTTTTTTTAAGTTGGGCGATATCCGGCAGAGAAATTTAGAGGGTGGGCAGTAAAATGTGCAATGATATTGTTATTATATGAATACAGGGCGTTTTAAAATTCAGTACAAATATTTTGGAAGCTTATTTTTTAGGTCGCATAAACTGGAAACAAAAACCCGCTCCAACCTGCAATCATTGCAAATTGGATAAAAAAACTGTGGCAACAATTTTGCATTAAATCTCACGAAAAGTTGCACATCCCTATAAGTTAAAAAGTTGTATTTATTGTATATCTTAAAGAAGGTATAAACTCATTAATTTTTTAAAGATTCTTTCACCATAGGGGGTATTAATGGGGGTACAGCCTGTTGATGACCAAAATTTTATATGTAAGATCAATTTTAAAAGTTAAGCTACACAAGCATAATGGCCACGGAAAAATTCAAATATTTAGTTTTTTGCATTTTTGTAATAAAACAAATAATGGTTTTCGAAAAAATTGTTTGTTTAGAAGGCTGTGTAAACCAAAAATATCTTACTATCACTTTTAGTGATATATACAGTGAGAATCTTAAAAGATTTCCCCCACCCCTTTATCTTTTGAATGGGACAAGTTATTGAGATCGGGAAAAATTAAAAAAGGGTGTTACTTAAACTACTCTTTGACATAAAAATAATTTTGGGTAAGAAGGCACTAGCAACTTTTTTTTTCAAATGTAAAGAGGGGTCATGTGGCAATTTGTTTTAAAGGCCCTTCGATTCTCTATTTATCACCATTTTATGTTTAAAAATCAGTCTAGTCATTCTAGAGTTACAGGTGTTTGAGGTTTAGCTCCAATTTGTACATACATTGCGGTTTTTAAAAGTTATCTTCCCTTAACTTTTAAATGGGTCAAGATATCGAGATCGGGTAAAATTTGTATAAAATGGTGTCACTAAAGCTACTTTTTGGCAATAAAATAACTTTGTGTCAAAGTCAAAGTCAAAAATCTTTTTATTCAATAAAAAAATTCAAATATAAAGTTGAATGAATGGCGTCAATGGGTAGGGATTTAAATCCTTTAATTAATACAAAATAACTTAGCCTAAGAATAGTTTTATAAAAAGTAATTCACAAAACTAAGCCTAACTTGTTTTATTCTAATCCTAGTTCCTACATTCCTAAACCACACAGGTTTGAAAAGAAGCTGTTTTAAAAAATTTAATTTAGTTAAAACCATTTTACATAAAAAGTTTTAAAAAATGTAAAGAGACAAAACATTGGTCACGTGGTCTAGTATCAAGGGGGCACTGGCAACTTTTTTTTGCAAATAGAACGGGAGGTCATGTAGCATCTCGTTTTAAATTTCCTTAAATTCCCTACTTTACGCAACTTTGTTTTAAAAATTGGCAAGGCCGTTCTAGACTTACAAGCCAATTTCATTCAAACCGCACTATTTGTACGGTATTTAAGCCAAATTTCAAACGGTTCAAAGTGTGGAACGGCTGGGCCAATTTTCAAAAACAAAGTGGCGTTGAGTAGAGAATTAAAGGGCCTATAACACGAGGTTAATGATTTCCATTTCTATTTGAAAAAAAGTCCCATTCAAAAGACAAAGTGATAATTATTTTAATATCATCACTGTATTTTATTCTGTTAATAAATTATATACATTTGGTAAATAAAATTTTAAATAGGTAAACATAACTGAGGGGAAAAAATTTGGAATTTTTTAAACATTTTATTAGATAATTTTTGGTATTGCGACCATAGATAATTTATTTAGAAATTCCATAATTCGGATTACTTGAATATAAGCTAACTAAATAAATAATTTATACAAATGGAATGGTTTTTTAAACATGACTTTTTGCGTTCAATTACCAGGTTGGGCGAGAGCAATTTAGGTTGGGCGATTGCCACACCGCGCCCACCCCTGGCGCCGCCACTGACTGGTCTGCAACTAAATCCTCCTTTAAATAAAAATGCGATAATCATGTAGCATTAGAGTTCTAATTATACATGTGCTTTTAGTTTGTGCTATGATATCACAATTTTGTGTAAAAGCTTTTTTATAATTATTATAATTTTGTATTTTTGTGTGACGCTCTTGCATAAATACTACTTTATTCTGTACAAATTGTACTTGTAGACACAAAAACAGTTCGTAATAGTAGAAAAAGGAATAAATTAACCAGTGGCGTTGCGTGACCAAAATGAGGCATAGGCGAAGTTGTACTCACGATGCCCCCTTTGATCGGACCAAAAAAATCTCTCCTTTCCTGCGAGACCCTTTAGGCGTAGGCGAACTTGTATCCGCAAGGCCCTTTTTGTCTTCGGGACAAAACCTTGAGGAACAAAAAAAAGGTTCTCACCCCTTTTAAACACAATCTTTTTGTCTTTTCCATGCTATTTCATACATAATACAATCAGGGCCGTTCCTAGGGTGTCTTGCGCCGTGGTGCAAAAATTATTTGCCGCCTCTAGGACGAAATGCAAATGGAGGTAGTATAAAAAAAATTGAAGAGCAAAAAACAAAGGTCCTCACTTTCAATCTCCATTTTCTATTGATGATTTCTACATACAAGTTTCCGCCCCTCAAACGTTGCGCCCTGGTGCCTTGCACCACTTGCACCACCCGCTAGGCACGGCCCTGAATACAATGATTCAAAGCCCATTTCCTGACAGAATACTAAACAAAGCCAAAAAAAGTTCGCACCATTTCATTTTCTTCATTTCTATGTTATGTCCCTATGTCACATTTCATACCTTCACCTTACTGCGAGGCCGTAGGCGACCGCCTACACCGCCTACGCCTAGCAACGCTACTAAAATTAACCGACCTTGGGTGTTATTACAAAGGCTCTGGTTTAACGATATAAATTTTACTTAAGAGGAAAGAACCTCTTTTTTTACCAATATCTAAAATTATTTTTAAAAAATGTTTAGAAAAAAAACTTGTCTATAACCAAAAGAAAACCTTTTTTTTTTACTTTTTATTTCATATCTGTGAAAATTTAGGTTTGTACCGGGTGTTAACTTATAAATTTACACCCCCTTAATTATTTTTTTTTATCGTACAAGATAAATAATTAAATCAGTTTGTTGCGTTAATTCTGTAGTTTCTGAATACATTATTAGATTTTTAGGAGGCGTCCATAAATTACTTGAGTCATTTAAGGGGGGAGGAGGTCGAGGAAAATCTCACCAAATCTTACGGTAGGGGGAGGGAGAGTCTGTGAAAATCTCACGTAACTTTTGTGTAGGTAAAAAGGGAAAAAATTAAATTTTGGGGCAGACCTCCCCAGAAAAATGTGATGTATTGTTGCTTTTTTGGATGGAGTACCTTTTTTTGGCTCTTCAAAAATCTTTTGGTACGAGAAATTGAAAGTTTTGTATTCCCATCATAAATCTCACGTGAGATTAGATAGGGGAAAGGGAGTTAAAGAAAATCTTACCTAATCTCACCAAGGAGGGGAGGCAGGGTCTAAAATATGGAAAAAACCCCTCACGTAATTTATGGACGCCCCCTTAATATCTCTTTAAATGTACAGGGTAGGACAAAAATTAGTTTTTTTTTTAAATGGTACACCATGTATATTATATCACTAATAGAAAGATTTTTTTAAAAGCTTTACAGAAATACCACATTTTATATATATATATATATATATATATATAATATATATATATATATATATATATATACATCTTCATTAGTTTCTGAAATATGGTCATCCAAATCTAAAGAATAAGTGTAAAAATTTCATTTGTAGGTAGGTTATATTATGGCAATAATTGCCCAATAATTTTATTTATGGCCATATTTCCAAAACTATTAAAGATTGACCCATAAAATATGGTATTTTTGTAACGCCCTTTAAATTATCTTTTAAATAGTAATTCAATATATAGGGTGTTTCATTTTAAAAATCATACTTTTGTCGTACCCTGTATGTCTTAAGAGAAAAAATAATTCTGATGAAAGACACAGATACTACAGAATCATCCTAACAAAATGGTGCTTTTATTTTTTTTACGTTAAAAAATAAAAAAGGTAGGGGGATGTAAGTTTATTACGGTTCTAATGGGAATTAAAAATTATTTTTCAGATTTGCATGGCCATATTTCGAAAACTAATTAAGATAGGTATATGAAATGTGGTAAAATATTATATAGGGTATTTCATTTAAAAAATCAAACTTTTTGTCGTATCCTGTATATCTTAAGAGATAATAAACATCCGATTACTAATTCGGAAACTACAGAATTAACCCAACAAACTGATATTTTTAATTATTTTGTACGATAAAATATAAAAATGTTAAGGGGGTGTAAATTTATAACTTCACACCCGGTACATTAGTACATACTTATTTCAAAATCTAATATGTAAAAAACTTTACAACTGTCGAAACAGCAACACAGAATCACTCGTTATCACAGAAAAAAAAAAGTTTTTTTATAAACATGTTTGCACATTTAAGTTACTGTGAATACTAATAAACAAATTTTCTTTAAAAACAGTTTTGATAGAGTAGAGTAGAAAAATTAATACATCTTTTTCTGCACACCAGGGTCGTATTAACTGTTTGAGACGCCCTAGGCTAGAATTCCCAGAGCACCTATTTTATACCAAAAAATAAATAAATAAATAAATAAAAACAGGTCCTTCCCTCCGTACCGCTTTTCTTCACCACCCGAAATAAAATTGGATGACAAAAAAGTTAATTCCCTCCATTTCACGCCTATTCGCCTATTTCATTTCAAAGCACATTATTCACAGAGATAATATTCATCAAAAATCCCCACTTAACCTACACTTTTTAAAAACTCCCCTGTCTAGAGCCTATTACTCCCCTGTCTGGCGCCTATTTTTTCATGGCGCTCTAGGCTGTAGCCTAGTCAGCCTAATGGATAATACGGCCCTGCTACACACAGTAAAACACCCAATATAATAATAATATTAATAATAATAATAATAGAGAGATATGGGTGGTGCTGTAACGTCATGCGGTATTAACGTAAGCGCTATTATGACAATTAAGTTATGCGCGATTCGATTTTTACCGTCGCCGGTGGTATAACGTTACCGCATGGAGTTATTTTCGGGCTGATAACGCCGTGTGCTATTTAAAATAGCGAACAGAATTGTCATGCGCACAATATTTTTCTTTGTTTATTTTTTAAGGTTATATTATTTATTTCGACGATTTCTACAAATATTTTTGTAATAGAGCCACAGAGTAAAGTTAAACTACTAATCTTTGATAAGGCCTTGCTTTTTTATTTTGATATAAATATCGCAGGTGGAAAAGAAACAAAAAGGTTAAGATTCTCGGCTGACAATGATCTGGCTTTACTGAGAGAATGTCTTGGTCAAAATTATTCTGGAAAAGTAGGAAAATGTATAGTAAAATGTGTTTGAAATAACGGGTAAAACTTTAGTATTCGCACATTAAAGGATCATTTGTTTTTAATTTTGTAAATTCGCAGACAGGTGTAATTAACCGTTCGTAATACGGCGTCTCCCATATCTCTAAAAACAAACACTAAATACCGTATGCGGTATTTAAATAGAGCATTACGTAAATAACGAACGTAGGCGGTAACCAAATTACCCATATCTCTCTAATAAGCTTTATTGTAATGAAAAATATTTAGACATCTTTGTATAAATTATATATACATATACAACATAGACAGATAAAAAAGAAATAACTTTTATGAAAATGTATTCAAAAAATTCATTTAAATTGTAACACGCTCTTTTAAGTAAAATTGTCTAACATATTGTTTATTCTTTATGTTTTTAATATTTTTTATAGAATTTGGTAAATGATTAAATATCTTTTTGGATGCATAAATTATAGATTTTTTAATCATATTTGAATGTGGTATAAGTAGATCAATGCGGGAGTCATTTCTAAAATTATATAAAGAGTTTTCATTATATTTACACCAATATTTTTTATATATTAAACAAACAGTTTCCAATATAAAAATAGATGTCAGTGTCAATATCTTATGTTTAATAAATAAAGGTTTGCAAGATTCCCTAAATTTGATTTGCAAATAGTTCTGATAGCTCTTTTTGCAAAATAAAAACTGAGCTTAACAGATTTTGACTAGAGTTTCCCCAGAAACAAATACCATATCTTATTATTGATTCAATTAATGTTAAATAACTAGTGTTTACTAGTGAAAAATCAAGTTCAGTAGAAAGAATTCTAAGAGCATAACAACCTAAGCTATTTTTAACACGCTTTTATTAACTTGGGTTGTAACAATCTATCCATCTGTCTATCTATGTAACGGAATCTTTGAGCCTAATTTTAACCAACTTCCAGCTATTCGATTTCTTTGAAACTTTGCACACGTGTCAAGGACCGATGAAGATGCAATAATTTAAAAACAGTATCCCGTTATCTCTTTTTGAATCGCCAGGAAAAAAAATTCCATTATATTATAAAAACAACACCTAGGATGCCATCTGTTGGCAACATTTCAAACTTTGCTATTAAATGAAGAAGAAATTTTTTAGTTTTTACACAATTTGGTTAGTTGCACCATTGGTGTTCAATTTTTATGAACAATAAAAATATAGGGTTAGTTGCACCAGAGTAGCAGAAACTAAAAAATGAAAAATAATTAATAGTTTAAAAAAACTAAAAAACACGCTTTTATATGCAACCGAACTAAAAATTAGAAAATAATTTTTCAATAAAAAAATATTGTCATTTCATAGTAAAAAGCGTGGGGTGATAAATATATTAAATGTTATAATTATTATATTTGCAAATATCTATGATGGAAAAGTTATGAAAAAATAGTAAAATGCACCCCACGCTTTTAACTATGAAATGACAATATTTTTTTAATGAAAAATTATTTTCTAATTTTTAGTTCGGTTGCATATAAAAGCGTGTTTTTTAGTTTTTTTAAACTATTAATTATTTTACATACACTTTCATAGTAATTTAAATGCGTTTGTTATTACATTTTTATTTATTGTAGAGTGTCACAGTCTCAGACTTACTTTACTCAACACAATGGTATAATGAAAACAAAAAGTGTAAAAAATTGTTGCATATTATGCTTATGAGGTCACAAATACCTATGATAATAACAATGGGACCGTTTGGGCCCATGAGGCTGGATGTAGC
Source organism: Listronotus bonariensis (assembly GCA_014170235.1). Classification (NCBI taxonomy): domain Eukaryota; kingdom Metazoa; phylum Arthropoda; class Insecta; order Coleoptera; family Curculionidae; genus Listronotus; species Listronotus bonariensis. The sequence continues at coordinate 408,844 of JACEGR010000088.1, forward strand.
AACTAAGGTAAGACATGTTCTAAATTGCCCTAGGAAATTTATTTCTTACAAAATGTAACAGATTTATAACTTGCTATTCATTGATACGACAATTGATACACGCGATGCCGCCAAGTACACAAAAAATGATAAAGTAAACAAACCTTTTCGAATGCACATAGCCTCGGACAGAGCCTAGTTACATATTTTTAGATAAATAATAAAAAATACATTGCTAAATCACGTATCACCTACTTACAAAACATTCTCTTATTTCGCCTCTGCCTACTATAAAACCGGTGGCACGTGGCGTGGTATTAGAAACTCGTCGGGTTAAATATTTTTTCTGCAATAAATCATTGTTCACAAAAGAGTTTCTTTACTTTATCATTTTTTGTGTACTTGGCGGCATCGCTTTCAGAATGAATTAAATATGGGCCCATCTGTACAAATATCAACATTAACTTAAATCCAATAGGGTCAAGTGGGGTAAAAATAAGACATACGAATCTTTGGTAAGAGAGAAGAAGACACCTATAATATATATAAAAAAATATATAAAATAAAATTTTCTTATAGTGAATTTACGTAGTCGCCCTAGTGCGCACTAAGTTCTAATTATGGCAGTGGAGTTCAATTTTTCATATTCATGCAGAAGAGTTCCTTTGTCAAGCAATAAATGTGCATGATTAATGAATTTGCCCGCACTTTGAGCGATCAGTTTTCGTCGCAGCGGTGAATTTTAGGAGCGTACAGGGTGTCTGGATTTCGTTGCAGTTGCGGAGTATCTTGGTTATTATAAGAGATAAAGACTTCCGGTTTTTTGCGAACTGTTGCTACTTTGTGATGAAATAAAAGACGACACTAAAATATTTTACATGGCCCTCTTCGTTGCTTAAATACAGAACCCAATTCACGTTTTTGCATTTTCTAACCCCCTCGTATTTCAGTGGTCTTGTGTAACTTACAACAAAAGTAAAAACTGATGTTAGATATTTGTACGTAGAATCCAGTGATTTTTTTTTAATTTTATATTTTTCGAGATATGAACATAACATATGATTTTTTTAAGGGAACACTCTGTATATTTTTTATTCATTTTTTTTATCTTTGGACAATCCACGAATGCCGAAAGCCTAAATACTAACGTACCGTGGGTGTCTTAAGCAGGGTAAGAGGAAGTTTGTTAACACAGGACTTAAAAACTTGAAGATTTGGGGGAAGGAAAGACCTCCGCTGGCAGTAGGTTCCACAGTCTAGAAACTCTAGGGATAAAAGAATGAACGAAATGGGAAGTTCGGGGCCTGTCCAATTGAACCGTATAGGGATGCATAAGCGCGGCACCACGAGTTTCTCTGTTGGGAGCTGCAAGAGGAGGGACTATACTGGATCGTCGGAGCAGAAGCCGTAAAAGTATCTATAGAAGAGCGATAGATCTCCCACAGCTCGACGATGGGCAAGAGAAGGAAGTCTTTAAGTAAGTAAAGGATCATTTATAAGACGAACAGCCCTTCTTTGAATGGCATCAAGAATGCTGAGGGTTGTAGGGGATGCCATTCCCCAGACATGAGAACAATATTCCAGAGAGGGTCGAATTTGGGACACATACAAAGTGTATAAATTGGAAGGAGAAAAATACTTTTTGGCTCGGAACAGAAATCCAAGCTTTTTGAAGCCGCGGTGGCTATAGATACAATGTGTTTATGCCAGTTAAGGTTATTCTCAAATGTGACGCCCACAAGGTTAAATGTGTCCCCACTCTGCAAAACCTGGCCACTCATAAGCTAAGGATGAGTGTTTGATGATTTTTTTGCGACAAGGAACATGACTGTGTTTTGGATGCATTAAATTGAACAAGATTTTTGGCGCCCCAATCCAATATCAAACTGAGATCCTGTGAAAGAGATATCTGCATCGCCCTGCGTTTGCTTTCCAAGTCGGGTTGAGAGATTGGCTTGGGAACCTGAAAAGTGGAGTGAACGGTACTATCCTTAGCCATTAAATTATAGCGGATAAGAGCTTTTCAAAAATGTATAATATTTAATAGTTATTTTATATTTATGGACCCTAAATTGATGTTTTTGATTTTAAAATTAAATTTTACAGAAGGGGCCATGACATAGACTTCACAACAATAAAATAAAGTGAGCCCTTAGTTTATAATTTGTTTAAATTTTACAGCAATATAAAATTTTTAACTACTTTTCCCCGCCCAGCACCCCTATTTACCCCTCAGTTCCTTAAGTTTGTTCACTTATTAAATAATTAAAAACTAAATATTTTGGATCAGCGCCAATGTGTTTATACTCAAAACAGTGTCCAAAATCAGTATCTATCCACAATTTTTAGAAAATAATTTTATTTTAGACAAAACAATAGAAAACCATGTATTAAACCGATACCTTCAAAATTTAAACTTCAGTATTACTATTTTGTTTTAAATATAATTAAATAAATTAATACAGAGTGGTAAAAATAAATAGTATAATAGAAGATAAGTAAACTAATACACATTTTGTTTTTTAGGTTATACAAGCAGCATACTCGTATATTACAATTATGCTTCAATTTAAATAAAATGCTAAACTCGCGCGCATTATTATATTCTGCCTATGCTAAGCATGTTCGGGATAATTCGCTACATAGGTCTTTCTTAACGCTAGCAAAATATGTACGTATATTTAAAAGGGTTGGCAACTGAGACATATGACATATTGCTTTAAAAATATATCAAAAAAGAAAAACAAATACAAAACCTGGTAGAAACGACTACTTGGCTGGTTACTTTACTACTACACCTAGATGGCGCCCTTTTTACCGTCTTAACCTAACGGTGCTCTGGCTGGTTGTTTTGGAATTGCTTGGCGAGATGGCTCTGGCCGTCTAAACTTACTCCCTTGGTTTCGACGGGGATTATGTTTAGGCGACTAGAAACATAGTCAAGTTGTCAGCAATGTACAGCGGTTGTGATAATTCCCAACAAGGATGAAACACGTGTCACCGTCTTCATTGCGACCCGGGTTATCCATTTATTTGGAGACTCCGTAATTTTAAAGTAACCAGCCAAGTAGTCGTTTCTACCAGGTTATGTATTTGTTTTTCTTTTTTGGTCATTTAGGAGTCTCTATGCCCAAGAATTTGAAACTTTTATTAAATTGTTTATTCTAAGGCTCAAGAACATTAGTTCTTATTACATATATATATATATATATATATATATATATATATATATATATATATATATATATATATATATATATATATATATATATATATATATATATATATATATATATATATTTGTATGTGTGTGCGTTAGGGTGTCCGTTATTTCCCAAATCGATTTTGGATTTCTTAATTCCTGATTTAAACCTTGCCGAAATCATGTTGCTTTTCCCATTTAAATTACATGGAATTTTTGGACTTTTTTCTTTTTTTTTTATCAGACACAAATAGATGGAAAAATCTACTCATCACATTTTCGTATGGGAACTTTAATGCCCGACAAAAATTTTCAAATTTGTCACTCCTTAAAGAGTTATTTACCGTCAAACGTTGAGTTAACATTGACTTGTGGCCTTTGCCTACACTTGGCAATCGGGTAACGATCAAACTTGAAAAAGCTTAGCGTTAGCAGAATATGAAAATGCAATCTGCGCTGGTAAATCTTCGTTTTTAAACACGTACTGATGTGCATCAAGTTGCAAATATCAGCTCGTATTTATAAGAACACAATAAGAACTTTTCAACCACAAACGCACCTGAGGCAATGATTAACAGAAACGTTGGCTTAAACTTAAAAATGCACTGTGAAATAACCATAAATAAAGCTTTGGTATAAGTTTAATCTACACCTAGCACCCAACCGAAAACTAGTAAATATAATTAATAAAATATAGAATGTTTTCTTTAAAAAAAAGTTTTATTTATAACACCGTATCATTTAACAACATTGTGTATTATAAATATTTTTTAACCTAGGACCTAAAAAAGCAAGGTACCTTTTAAGATATTTTGGTTATACAACTGTATAAAAAAATCCCTTGTGTAAAAAAACAAGATGACGGAAATGGACGTCATGTCCTACTACGGGTATGCCCGTCCTGTTAACAAAGTGCCCTCTCATGCAAAAAAAAAAATAGACGGCCATACCCGTAGGGGTCGGTGAGCGTGTTAAAGAACTGCCTTAAATTACGACGACATTATCCTTTTAAGGGGAATTAATGAGCGATCATAAAAAAAAACATTTTAAAATTATAAAATTTTAGGTAGTGACTTATTTCAATCTAAACTCAGTTTTACCCCAGCCAAGAGATACTGAAATTTTTAAAAAACTCACTTTACCTTATTTTCTTAATGTATTATAAGTTAATTGTATTCTTTATTTTTACTATCTTGTGACTCGAAAGGGGGCACCCATCCACCAAAATGCTTCTCTAACTCTCTAGCAACAGCAAGGCAAAGCCTACAAGAAATATTTAATAATAAATCTAGTAGATACGACTATTATCCTGCCTTCCTAATTAAAAACGCGGTAAGTCAATTTGTGGAAGTTTGGAGTTATTTATTCATATTGAATGTATGGTTATTTTTCTGGTAAGTTTATACACTTACTGCAAATAGTCATTATTAGGTATTAGTAGGTTTATAAACTTAGCGAAAAATAACCATAACCATAACCACATTCAATTTTATGAATAACTCAAAACTCAACAAATTGACTTACTGCGTTTTTTCAGTATAGTCTCCAAGTAAATGGGTCACGATTAAGATGGCGACACGCGTTTCATCCTCGGCAAGAAACTTCAAAACAACCCTCAGCTTTAAGGCCAAAACAAACCATAATGATTAAAATCATGTCATTTAGTCGTCTCTTTGCTGTACACCACCTACTTGGATTTGGCAAAACATCTCATTTAATATTCACAAACTTGTGGTCTCACAGGAGTTTATATATGTATCTGAATTTAGCAAAACTTTCTATCCGAAATTCACAAACCTGTGAACTGATGGGAGACCAGTTTTCATGATGGTCGGTTTCGGCTTTAAAGCGCTGTCTGGACTTTCGCCTTATATACCTAGATGGCGCACTTTTTGCAATCTTAACCTAACGGTACTATATGGCTGTTTTTTTGGCGTTTCTTGGCAAGGTGCCCTGCATGTGCCCTGGTCACTGATATATACAAGGTTCAGCAATGTATAGCGGATGTGATCATTCCTAACATGGATGAACCACGTGTCGCCGCCACACCCGCCAAAATCGTGACCCGGGGTTGTCCATTTATATTATGGAGGGTAGAGGGGAGTACCATCTGAATGTATTAAAAAGTGTCCGTCGAAAGGAGCAACTTAAGGTGGCGCCATAGTAGCCAGAAGAGATTTTTTAACCAATTAGCATGAATTATTAGAGTGAGATACAAAATGAAAAAGGACAGATAGATACAAAATAAACAAGGAAAGAAATACCCAAATCCCTCCACTGGCTACTATGGCGCCATCCCAATTTGCTACATTCCGATGGCCACTTTTTCAACTTGTCCGCCATAAAAGATGGTTATCCTCCCTCCACCATCCATAATTCGTCGTCGTATCTACCCGGTAATTTATTTATTCGTTTTTTTTTGTTATTAATTAGAATTAGAAGGCCAAAAATATTAATTCTCCCGGCTCCCGGACAAACAATAATTTCTTCAGGTCAAACATCACAAATAATATGACAAAGATTTTAAAATTATAAATGGGCACTAATCACGAAACCGAAAGATGATTTTTTTGGGACACGTTTCGTTTTTGAGTTATCTATAATCAAACTAACCTATATTCTCTATTTTGTTTTGCACAAAAATTCTGATGTAGGTAACACTAAATTGGCACACAATATTTTATAAACATCATTTAAATTTCTTCTAATTACTTATTTTACACCGTTTTTCAATTAAACTACAAATCTTTTACTCCTAAATGCCGCAACTATGCATACACTTATTTATTTATTTAAGCTTTCATAGCACCTTGTTTTAAAATGATGCTTTTAAATTAATATAAAAAGGTATACAATTAATTAAACATCTGTGCTAATTAAGTGTAACATCAAGAATTGTGTCAAAAAAGAGGGAATATAGTGAAAATAGGATTGGTATGATTTTTAAGTTTGATAATTGATATCTCGAGAACGAAACTTATCCAAATATCAAATGATTTAAAGTACTCTTGAAATCATTGGCTGGGATGGGATTCAGATTCGTGATCAGCGCCCCAAAAACACCGTATACCAGAGATGTAACAATAAAATCCAAATCATATAGAAGTTTTAGTCCTATAATAGGTATACCTTTTTCAAAGTATTATTTTTATTTCTAATAAATACAAATTTTTATTTTAAGTCAACTTATTAAAGTATTTGTTAATTTTAAATGGCTAGCTCCTACAGAGCCGTACGCAGAGGGGTGGGCAATGAAGGCAATTGCCCTCCCCGGGAGCCTAAAAAGACCTCCTAAAGATGACCTGGAGTTTTTTTAGTTGCGACCTTTTGCCTCCCCTCCCTAAATATCACTTTCTGCGTACGACCCTGGGCTCCCTGGTCATTTATAATAAAAAGGTGGTAACTCTAAGCCCACCACCCCCGTCCCTGGGTCCTAATTATCGAGCATAAGAGAACGGACTCGATCACATCGCCAAAAGTCAAATTTTCTTGCTAAACGCATTTTGCTGTATTCCTTTTTTGCTCCAGAACCGCCCAGAACGACACCATAAGTGTTCTTTTTACAATTTTATGACATTTTTTTCATATTGACAGTTCAGAGAACGGTTCTACAAGGTAAAAGGAATACACTAATTCGTCGGAGTAATTCAAACCGTATTCGAAAATGACAATATAAATATTAGAATCAAGAAAATATAGGTTTTTAAACCGTTGCGTCACAGCCCAATGAGTTTTTAGGTTATGATTATGATTTTTATTTTTTTGGGTTAATATATATGTACCTACTTTAGTTTACACCGGATATAAAATTTTTTCACTTACCATTTACATTTAAGTTAAAAGTTTACAAAAAATGACCGAAAAATAGTTTTTAATGAGTGCAATGCATATGCCCGCCCGACAAGGATATCTATTACTACGTTTATATCGAATAGTTGAAGCTGGCTTGAAAACAAAGCGGCTTTAAAGCGATTTCCAAGTCTACGTGTTTATTTCGGTGGCTTGAAAGTCTATTGAATATCGAGGTCAAGCACATTTCAGGCCATCATCGTACGGATGCGGCAGTTTTGCATCCAACTTCACAGTAGACATCAAAATAAAAACAAACCTCACCTTTTAATATGTCCCGTTTAATGTGCTGTTGTTGGTGTGAGCGTGTTTTAAAGTTTTTCACCTGTTTTTCAACTCATATTTTTTACAAAAATGTCAAAATTATACATAAAATTAACACTGATGACGTTCGAGGAAGCATTCGTCTGAAGTTAGGCAGTTATAAAGCCCGCTTGAATCGTTTATATCGTGTTTCTAATCGGCTTCAGTGAAGTCAACCCTTTCAGGCTTGACTTGAATGATTCAAGTCGCTTTTAAGTGCGTTTATATCGCTTTTTCAAGCCTAAAAGTGGCTTGTAAAAGCCGCAAAAGCCGCTTTAACTCAAGCTAGCTTCAACTATTCGATATAAACGTAGTGTATATTGTTTTTAAACCATCGTCCGAAATGTATTCGGTGTAAACACGGTTAAATATCTCGTATGACGTCACTGTTTAGCAAGAAAATCTAATTTTTTTAAAATGTTTTGAACCGTATTAACAACAAAAAATAGCTAAAATAATCGTTCACTGCCCGGGCTGTTTTTCTTACAGTCGCATGATGGGAGAGCTATTTAAGCTTTTCGAGAGAACTCCGCCCACTTTTCTCATGAGAACGCTGTTCCCCAGTTTCAAGAATAATGACCCTGAATATGATTATGCTCTCACCTGTCTTAAAATGGTGCCGCAACGACTTGTATTCCAAATGGTACTCCTTCTTTTCCCAATCCCATTGGTATTTGCGTAGCTGGAAATTTTAATACATTCCATATTGAGCAAAAACTAAAATTCCAAGGCCTAAAAAACCTGTGTGGTGATGCCGCGCCGGTAGTGGACTTGAGGGATAAAGTAATATACTATTTTCGTCCAATTTTGCCTAAAAATATACAGTGTGTCCCAGAATAGGTGTTACAAGAGGAAAAATTGACCAAAACATTTTTGAATTTTAAAACGAAATTTTAGGAATACTGGTCGCATAGTCCAAAACTAATAAATACAAAATTTTAAACAAAATATTATTTGGCTTTTCTCCAGAATAAAATTAAAAAGTTTATTTAACATTTTTCATAAATTGAATTTTATTCTGGAGAAAAGCCAAATGATAATTTGTTTAAATTTAATCTCCCAGAAAACAAATAAAGCATAAAAAAAAAATTTTACTCTAATTGGTATTATACAGGGCGAGTTATAAGTACAAAAGCTAATGCAGTCAGAGGCGTAGCTACCGCCGTATCAACCGCATCAATAATACGGGGGCCCCAAATGTGTATAATCAAAAACTGCTGAAAAACTGTAAAACTGGTCTTCAAAAATTTTTATTAGGAATGCTGAAATAAATAAGAAAAACAATGGAAAGTGGGGCCTTTTAATCTTCAATTTTTTTGGGCTCCCTAACTCATTGTGAAACGGGGCCCCTCCAAGGCACGCTACGCCACTGGGTGCAGTATGACATAATGAACCTAATAGCCGATTCCCAAGGAAGATAAACTTTTTATTAAGGAGCGCTCGATTTTTTATATTTGTCCGAAAAAATAGGTTATGTTTGTGACGTCACCTTTTTGCCATAATATTTTTTTTTATCTGACAATATAAACCAATACTTGCATGCCATAAAATAAAATCAATAAAAAAACATAAGAAAAAATTGTATCTTACCCTTAATAACGATTTAAACGTAAATTCCCTGTAAAAAAATATCCAAAGGTCAGTGACCCCTGTTTACAGGTTTTATAATTTTGTGTAACTGCAGTACTAATAACTACTTAATTTAACTATAAACAGTAAAAACTAAACGTATGTAAAAGTCCAATGACTAAAAAGCAAAAAAATAACTCCAAAACCTCGAAAAGAACCTTCCAGTTCGATTGTAAACAAAGAATTAGGGGATAAGATTACGTCACAAAATTTAGCGAACATAGGCTTAAATGGGATTATTAAAAAGTTTATTTTCCTTTTAAACACAAAATATTTAGAAATATGGCAAGCGGACGTGCCGCCATTTTGCGATAAACCGTTTGTCCTGTGTCTCCGTAACAGAGTACATGTGAGGCCCACAATTAAAGGGATCTTTATTATAGATAATTAAATTTCCTATCTTTTTAAGAACTGTTTAAACAATAAATTAATAATAACTGCCCGCGGAGGTTTTTCCTTCCCCCAAATCTTCAAGTATTTAAGTCCCGTGTCAACAAACTCCCTCTTACCTCGCTTAAGACACCCACGGTACGTTAGTATTTAGGCTTTTAGCCTTCGTGGTTTGTCCAAAGATAAAAAAAAAAAAAAAAAAACTAAACTTTTAAATCGACAAATTTTCTACAAATTTTATTTTAAGCTGTTTCCTCTAAAATTAATATTTTTGAAGTTATTACGCGTTAATTTCAAAAATCCTGTGACTGTCCGGTTAACGCCATCTCGGCCTGAACAACTGAACACGTTATTTAACATCTGTCCACGTATTACTATCATTGACGTGTAGTAGATAAAATGTCATTGATTACTATGGTTTCTATTCTCGGATTACGTTATGCATACTTCGTTCCTATTAACCTTGTACTCGACTCTTTGTTTGACCTCCGGACAGTGCGGACGTGCGTAGAGTTTTTTTACCTTCGGGGATCAAGGAAAGATTCACGCTAAATTGACGGCATCTTTCTTCTGGATCTAAGCGCTGTGAGCGAAGATTCCTATAAGCTGATGGTATCTTGTTTGGTGGTGAACACGAGGTATTTCTCAAATGTCGGGAAATGGATGGGCGTGCCATAGGAACTGTCAGTAGTGAAAGTGAAGGTTATACGTAACACCAGTAGCAGATCTTGGTTTGACAGCCGACAATTTATGCATTGCATCGATTGTTAAATTATTTGTTTTCTTTTGGAATTTCTGGGAGCTACGAGCTCGATTATCCAGATTTTCCGCCGACGAAGCCCTAGAAAGCATAGTCCGGAAGGGAGAGAGTGGTGGATTGGACCTGAAGGGACCAAAACCAAGAAAAAAATAGAGAGAGAGAGAGAGAACCTTGTACTCGGTAGTACAACATTGGACGCATAGTAACTTCGAAAATATTTATTTTAGGAAAGTTTAAATTAAAAGCTGTAGAAAGTTTATCGATTTAAACGTTTGGTTATGAGAAAATTTATTATTTAAACAACTATTAGAAGAGATATCGGTAAAAAGTCAATAAACCAACAGTATAAATCTTATAAATCGTGAACGGTAAGTAATTCGAAAACAAAAATTATGGGGCAAACAAGATAGAAAATTTAATTGTTTATAATAAATGTCCTTATTATAATTAGGGGTCTTAACTCATTTTTTCGTGTTACCCTTATTCATCGGAGTGGTTCAAACCGCATTTGAAATGACAATATAAATATGAAACTTAGATATCGAGATAGGTATTAAAATTTTTTTAAAATGTTTTGAACCGTATTAACTCGAAAAACGCATTTAATAAGTGCTCGGTTACGGAGATACAGGTTCAAAGGGGTTTTCGTAAAATGGCAGCACTTCCATTCACCACCATCAATTTTAGGCGAAGAACCAATTCTAAAACGGTGTTCTCTCTCTCTCTATTTTTTTCTTGGTTGTGGTCCCTTCAGGTCCAATCCGACACTCTCCCCCTTCCGGACTATGCTTTCCAGGGCCTCGACGGCGGAAAATCTGGATAATCGAGCTCGTAGCTCCCAGAGATTGCAAAAGACAACAAACAATTCAACAATCGATGCAATGCATAAATTGTCGGCTGTCAAACCAAGATCTGCTACTGGTGTTACGTATAATCTTCACTTTCACTACTGACAGTTCCCATGGCAAGCCCATCTATTTCCCGCCATTTGAGAAATACCTCGTGTTCACCACCAAACAGGATACCATCAGCTTATAGGAATCTTCGCTTACAGCGCTTAGATCCAGAAGAAAGATGCCGTCAATTTAGCGTGAACCTTTCCTTGATCCCCGAAGGTAAAAACGTTCGTACGACACCTCTAGCCGCCACTCTGGGAAGAACTTTGTAGTCCTCTACGCACGTCCGCACTGTCCGGAGGTCAAACAAAGAGTCCTAAAACGGTGTTAACCAATCGGTTATGTTGACGTTTAAACAATGTATTATACGTCAAAGTTGTCACCAATTATTACCGCGGTTATAATTGGTTGTGTATTTTGTGTCTTTAGATTTATTACGTCATACTGCACCTATTTGTGAAAAAAAATCCTGTCGAATCTTGCAAAAAAAATCCTCTATTTCCTGTAGTAATAAAACAAAACTGTATAAGTAAACGATCTAGAAAATAAAGTTTATGTCAAAATTTAAAGGCAATTCATAAGAGTTTATAAAAATTGTAATTGTCAATTTTTTACATTACGCATTACAACTTAAATAAATGGGCAAGAGAAAGCAAAATTTAAAAGAAAATGTAATTATTATATATATTTTTAGCCAAGTATTTAAGAAACTGACAAATTGGCAAAAACATTTTTTTTACTTTTATTCTTTAACTTTAAATTTTGACATACAATTATATTCTCTACAACATTTAGTTATATAATTTTGTCCTATATTAAAAAATAAAGGTACTTTACTCTAGGTCATTTTTCATAATTTTAGTTATAACTATACTATATGAGCAATAGCTAAAGGAATATCTGCCACTAAAGAAACAACAATAAAGGATGTATGATGAATCATCCAATATGAAATGTTTATATGCCGGTATTTAGATTTTGTTTCCTCACATTGCCCATGTGTTATGTTATTTAGCTGATCCGGTATATTACTAATAGAAGTAAAATTTTGTATTCATCCAATTTGGACCATACTACCAGTTTTCCCAAAAGGACTTTTAAAAATGTTACAATTTTTGGTCCATTTGTCCTCTTGTAACACCTATCCTGAGACACACTGTATACAGGATATGTCCCACGACGTCATATTACTTAAGTCATACATATATCCTCTACTGACTTCACTATGTTGCCAAATTTTTAAAATTGGCCAAGGCCTATACAGATTATAAGAACATCTAGTTTTTTCCTTATTTTCTAAAAATAACTTTTTCTGTTTAATTAGGTTTTTATATCAGTTACTTACTAAAAGGGAGTTCTTTAGAATTTCAATTTGCTGTTTTGCCCATGTCTCGTTTACTTTTGGAAATATACCATTAATAAAATTCATCACTGTTCCCGTACTATAATCTCCTCCAATCGTAAAATGTTTAAAAATTTCCCATGCAGCATTAATCTATAAAGAAATTTATTTAAAATGATATTTATTCCAAATATCACATAAAGCGAGAGTCTATACAGCTTGTCTTCGAAAGTTCTTATCAAATGGGAAACTTTTACCACCATTATTAACATAACTAAAAAAGTGCTCCTCTTAAAAATATTTTATAAATTATTTAAAAAAATATTATAATTAACAGTAATAACTAACTTGACACAAAATTTGTAATCAAATTAACGATTTTTGATTAATTTTTTTTTATTAGAAAACTTACTTCTCCTTCTCTGTTATTTACATCATTCTTAAATTTTTTGTTTAGTTCAAGACTCAACGAATAATTCCATAATTTTCTTGCATGCTTAAGTTCGTCAAAAAATAATTGCTCAGGTTTTTCATATGTAATTCTAGAAAAATATTTCACTGCTCTAGAAAATAAAAAAACACAAAGGTAGACACTTTATTTTAAAAGTTAGCGTTTATTTTACCCAATTCACTAAATAAGATCTATAAAAACTACCTTAAAAGAACATTTTGAATTTCTTTACTAATTGGACTAGAGACCACATCTTTTGGATTCGTAACATAGTAAACTTTGATATCATTTAGATTTACTGGTTGGTCCAAGTTTAACTTATGAGCATTTTTTCCTACTAAGGCTTTAATTAAAGGAACTAAGTCCTCAGCATATTTTGTCATATGTCCTGGAACAACTAATGTCGTTTCATTTTCAGAGCCATCCCGATATGTCATACCTAAAAATAAAAATATAGCTAATTTAGTTTCTTTTGGTTTAAAGCTTTTTTATTAGGTGAAGCAAACAATAAAATGGAGAGCAAATTCTTAAGTTTTTAAAAATGAACAATACACAAAACTAGATCATAAATTCAAGAGAATTAATTGAGATAACCACCTGCCTACCCAAGGAAATAAACTTTCTAATTAGAAAGTTTATATCCTTGCTGCCTACCTACCTTTAACACTTACTAACTGCGAACTTACTTAATTTATGACCAAAAATGCCACACATAAAAGCCGGCGTCCTAGTAGAGCCCCCAAGATCAGTCCCTAAAAATAAAAACTTCAATGAAAATTATGTGGCGAACTTTATATATTTTTGCATCATTTAAATTAAAACTATTTAAAGTTTATTGGCGGGAACGTTTCGTTCTCGAGAAAACCATCATCAAAGTTGAAAATAAAACTAATCCAATTTTCACTATATTCCTCCTTGTTTTGCACACAATTCTTGATTTAAAGGTAAAGTGGTACACAATATTTTAAAACCCCGGTTTTCTACGTATTTTACATTATTTTTGCATTTATTTGCATAGCTCTACTTTGAATCATTTCAATCTCAGTGTGCCATGAAGCCCTATGTGTATGTATGGTTGCGGCATTATCAAAGTAAAGCTATGCAAGTTAATGCAAAAATAATGTAAAAAACGTAGAAAAACGTGGTTTTAGAAGGTGAAAATCAAATATTGTGTGACGCTTTATATCAAGAATTGTGTGCAAAACGAAGGGCGAATATAGTAAAAATATGATTAGTTTAAATTTATTCATTTATAGCCGATAATTGATTTTAAAACAATGAACCGTTTTCTACAGGAGTCGCCCTTTATATTAAGGTTTTATTTAAAACATATTTAACCCATAAATTAACGGAACTTTCTTGTTATTTCCAAACGCACTCTTTTTTACTAAACGCACAATGATTTTTTCAAACGTATTTCTGTCAGGCAGCTCATACTTAAGATGGTGCTCTAAAATGAATAAATGTAAAGTTAGACAGTAGTGTCTTATCTATTGATTTGATTGTAAAATCTTGCAATTAGTACAAAATAGAAAACCTGGTAAATTTGCTACTTAAATATTAAACAAGTTATCATGGTCATGTTTGGTATATCTATCAGTACAGTACTATTAGTTGTGCTTGTATGTTAGATTATTTCAATTCGGCAAGGGTAATTATGTCTTATAAAGATTATTTTAAATTATTTATGAAACAAACTCACGTAGTTTGATAAATGAAAAACGCTTAAAATGTGTTTCGGGCTGATGGGAACCTACAACAGTGTTGCCAATATTGTATAAAAAAGAATTATATCCAAGACTAAATCCATTTTTCCAGTCAACGGAACAATTAAATAAAAAAGAATACTGCTTGTATACATACATACATACGTATACTATTATACCGAAATATACCATTCTTTTTTACAAAAACTGTTTGCATGGCAAGGCTACTTCTAGTAGGTATCTTCTTTAAGTCGTAAACATACGGTGGATTGGCTACCTTTGAAACCTTTGACAAATGACCAAAGAGAATGGTAAAGTGTTCATTTTCAATCTTTCTTATTTATTACAAAAATTAGTTCTTTTTTAATATTCTGATCATATTGACATGCACCGTTTATGCGTAAAAACACTGAAAATATGGCACCTAGTTCAAATTAATTTCGTTATACCACAAATGCCCGAAAATGGTTTTAATTTATTTTATACGCGAAAATGGTGCATTGAATAAAAAAAGTCTAAATGTAAAATTTTTTGCAAAAATTAATGAAGATTTTAAAAATGATTTTATTTTAAAAAAGCATTGCCATACTATGTATATATTTTTTCAAAACATCTCCAGTATACATCCCGTTCGGACGCTACTAGTAGATATAATTAAAAAATCTTTTAAATTAAAAAATACCTATTGTGCTTAGCAGGTGTATATTAAATTTTATGAAAGTGTTTTAAAGTTATAATAAGAAAACGACTTTTGTCTAAAAAATTTTAACATCCTTAAAATTCCTTATTTTTGGCTTAGAAGAAACTAAAATTTAATCTGTAGAAATCAGACCCAGAAATCGTATTGACCAGTGTTATATTTTAAAGGTCCAAAAATTGTCAAAAAATTAAAACATATCATAAATTATATTTTAAAGTTAAAAAACTTCGAAACGCGTCGGTTTATCGAAAAATTATAGAAATGATTTGTTGTAAAGCGTGGTAATGATTTAGCCTAGCTTTTTTGATTAACCATTAAAGTGTTATAGAATTCTTAACTCCAAAAAACAAGCTATCCTATGTTAATCGTATGGAAAGTTAAAATTTATCATGGGGGACCTCTTAATATTAATATAAGGAGCTTTGGGTTTTACAGGATTTTTTTATCATTTTCAACAATATGTTTGATATAATTAAGAAAAATATATAGTTGATTTTTTTTTCAATTAGTTTATTTTACATTCACTTTAAAACTAGCCCCTATATTTGATAAAGAAAAGATTTTATAAAAATACCCGATAAGCAAATGGGCATAGGCGTAACTAGCTATTGAAACTGGAGGGGGCCTAGGGGGGCCTGGCAACAACCTGGGAGGGGCCCGGACGTTGCTAATACGTTATATGTACACATATAACATATAGGCACATTTTTCTGGGGGTGCCTGGCAACACCTTGAGAGGGGGGCTGGCCCCCGTGGTTACGCCGGTGCAATTCGAGTCTTTAGACCATATGGTATTCCTCGTTAGTTTATCAATGACGCCAGTTTTTAAAAATTGTAATCGAAATTTGAAAAAATGTATTCATTTAGAAATTAATAATTATAGTACCTAAAAGTAATACTAAAAAGCAAGTTTTTGTTTGAGTAAGTTTTTATATGGGGCGTCTCTGAAAGGTGCGGAGAAAAAGCTACGACAGATTCCAGAGGCTAAAATATGACGATCTAACCCAACTCACCATAGTCAAAAATAAATGGTTTCGGAGATACAGGGTGTCAAAAATTTATTCTGGTTTTAGTTTTTTATAAATAATTTCGTAAATATTAGGTCTATTGTCACAATTAGGGCATTCAATCCCGCACCAAAAATTCAATCCCGCAAACCTGCGGGATAAAATCATCGATCCCGCGGATCCGCAAGAATGCGGGATTGTTAACAATTTATATATATATATATATATATATATATATATATATATATATATATATATATATATATATATATATATATATATATATATATATATATATATATATAACTTTTTGTGATAAACCTATCAAACATGCTAATTGCTAAGAAAAGTCATAAACAAACTATGGTAGGTACAAAAAAGTTTTTATTTCATATACAAAAATACATTAGTTAGTGGTTTACTTAAACTTAGTTTAGTTAGTTTAGTTGTGGTAATCTTAGTTTAAAAGTCAATTGTCAACTTTACCTAGTCGCATTGATTTTGGTAGTATTTTCGGAGAAAAGATAACATATCCAAACAAGGTATCTTTTAAGTTTGATTTTAGTTTATTGCAAATATATCCTGCACCTGAAAACGCACGCTGAGCCTTGACACGTGTCGGTGGAGAAGACTTTACACAACTGTAAATTAATATTGAATCCTGCAGATCCCGCACGGAAAATCCCGCAATGTTGATCCCGCAGAAACTTAGAGGGATCCCGCATTTGCGGGATCCCGTGTTTGCGGGATTGGATTCCCTAGTCACAATCTTTGGCTAATAGGGGTTTTAGAAGGTGAGAAATTTGCTAATCATTTTTGTTGTTAACTTTAGAGGGCGTCCTCTACGGTGCCTGGCACAAATTAAAAACGTAAACATTTTTTGAGCCACTTGTATAAAACTTTTTCTAAACAAATATTTTTTTCTTCAGCATGTTTTACATAAAAAAAGGTATACTTGGTTATTGTTGATTAAAGCAGCCCTGAAATATCTGGATTTTAAAAAATCACTTTCTATGCGATGTCTAAGCTATACTATATGAATTAGATGCTAATCTTTTAAAATATAAATCGTTACATAATTTTAAGAAGAAAAGTTCATATAAACCCATGTCCTAAATGGCTTAACTTTTAAGAGACAGAGTGGTAATATTTTTTTTTTTTTTACTTTACCACCCTGTATGTCAAAGTCTTTTTGAACATGGGTTTATTTGAACTTTTCTTCTTAAAATTACCTAAAAATTTACACTGTAAAAGATTAGCATCTAATTCTGAAACACTCTGTATAGCTTAAACCAGGCCGTACAGGAAGTGATTTTTTAAATCCAGATATCTCAAAAACAGTTGCCTAAATTAACTTTTATCAAGTATACCTTTATTATGTAAAATATGTTTAAAAATAAACTTTAAAAGTTACATACAGAGTGGATTAAAAAGTTATTTCGTTTTTAATTTGTTCAAGATACCGCAGGTGGCGCCCCTAAAGTTAACAATCTAATTGATAGCAGATTCTTACTTCTCACCTTCCAAAACACCTCTAAGCGAAATATTGTGACAATACACCTATTATTACCAAAGTTATTTATAAAAACTAAAACCCGAATACATTTTTAACACCCTGTATCTTCGAAAACATCCACTAAGGTAAGTTGGGTTAGATCGTCATATTTTAGCCTCAGAAATCTAAGATACCTTTTTTCGCCCCTTGTAGAGACACATTCTTACTATTTTAAAAATTAAACGAAATTTTAGGGGATTATTAAAGTAAATAAATAAACTCTAATTTCGGTAGTTATTATTGTTTTGTAAACGGTAAAACTGGCACGTATCACAAAAATATTTTTCTTTATCAATTCTTATCAGCTATCCTCGTATATTTTTAGAAAAACTTTACGTTTTTGGCAACGTTGCACTTGAAAAAAAACAATAAATTAAATAACATATTTATCAAAATGTTGCTAGCCTAAACACTTAACTTATTTTTGTAGGTAAATACTGCTTAAGTATGTTCCGTATTATCAGTTAAAAATATTATGAAATAATATTAAATATTATTATTGTCATTTATGCTACTTTGCAGATTGTGGTAAAACGTAAACAAATTAACAACTTTTATCAACTTAAAATTAATACACAATTTACGGACACTTTACTTAAACATTATTTAATTCTTAATATGTATTTTAATTATGAAAACTATGACTGAGTGTATTAAACATAAACTTCATGCATTACATAGAACTATCAACTATTGGCGTATATGACCTGATATGTTTATTTTTATCAAAAACCTATTAATATAAAATTGTCACCAAGGGCTAGTCCTATCTCTATATGAATAGGCGTTACCTACTCAAATTTTGCCCAAATTGAGTTAGACCTATCTTTGGCAAAGTATTGTGTCCCCTCTACACCTTAGCAAAGAGTTACTTTTTCACAAGGTTAATTTATACTGCTTGAGCAAGCAGATTTGGTACATCGACATCGGCGAGCAATAGAATAACAAAACAAGCAGTATTTTTTTTCCCAGGGAGCCGTCTGCATGTCCGGTGGCACTGCAGCCTGAAGGCTTATTGTATCAAACTCCCGTTTTATTGTACCCATTCCAGTACCCTAGTTCCTTGAAGAAGGCGGTATAGGTCTGCTGTATTAGTCGCGCATGTTTACATGCCGGGATTTAGTTAAATTATCTCTTTTCCTCACATTGCCTATATGTTATGTTATTTAGCTGAACCTGTATATACTTGGAATAGGTTGCGACACATTCTCGACTTTTGGCGGTTCGAAGTGGAGGACGCAAGGGAAAGCACTGTACCGGGTAAAGTTGGCAAGACTGGGGCGCATTTAGAATCGACGCTCGGTAAAGGCCCGCATACGCACATGAAGACATGCGCAATAATCAAGACCTTATTAAAACTAAACAAAAGGAACAAATTTGTTTGCCAAGGTCAAGGTTGGGGTAAAGTTTACCCCAATTTTGTCGAATCTAAATGCGCCCCTGGGTAAAGTCATTATATTTTGACAGCTGATGAATAATTTTGTGGCATCTAGAATTTGTGCTTTTCGTTTTGCTTTGTTTTCAAAGGTATATTTGTGAAAAGATGTGATCCCAACATAGATAATCTACATTTAGATCCGCAGTGGCAAGAAGCATTTTTCGGATTTTTACGACCTCGCGCAGTGGGTGGACGAACATGCGCACTTAAAAGCCGTGGTAAAATACAAACACCGGCACCCCGTACCCTTCGTCCGCGGTCTGACCGTAACGCTCATTAGCTACCGTACTTCGAACAGAAAACCAGGACGCCTTCAACAATTCTTTCCTGTAATGCGAATAGTTTGTTTGGGGCCGGGTGGGTTTACCCTCAACTGGCTTGCGCACAAACCGATTTTTTCGCCCATGAAATGTAACTTTTGTTTTGCGTAGGTTATAACATTCGCAAGTCTAAGAGGTTGCAATTTAATAATAATTAAAGAATGTTATGTTAAATGAAAACGGTTATTCTAATAATACTGTAAACTGTATTTCTCCGGCACTGATGAACATGGCCGAAACAGGGTCACTGTGACGTCAACATACGCCAAATCAATATGGCCGTATGTCGCGACCCAATATATATAGACTGACTCTGCTTTTTCATCTGTAATAGTTTTGGAATTATTTAGAAAACTATTTTTCTTTTTATCTTAAAGTTCTATGTCACTTGTCATAAAAATCATTAAGCTCTATATTATACAGGGTTATTTTTAAGTTGACATTTTACTTTTAACACTGTATAGAATGCAAGAAAATAAGAAAAATTATGTCTGAAAATGCTTTGTTTTCATAATACAGGGTGTTAAAGTTTTTTTTTTAAAAACGCCTTTTGTCATAACTTTCCTACCACTCCAGATATTATCACAAAATTTGGTACACTTCTTTTGACCATTACATTACATTTTTGCAGTAAAAGTTAAAACAAAATACCAGTGGCGTTCGAACTAGATTTGTATTGAATTTTTTCAAGAAAAAAAATAGTACGTCACTGCTTTTTCTTTAAATCAATAATATTTTTAAAATAGTCATTTATTATGGAGTTAATTTGGTCTCCTGTTAGTTTTTAGCACGACGAACGGTTTTCGTTTAAAAAAATAAAAGCCATTTTGATGAACGGAAAAATCGCTAAAATGGTGTTGTGTATGTAAAATTTGTTGTTTAAATTTGTATTAAAAAAAGGTAAAAAATTTACATTACTACAATTTTAACTTAATTTAAAAAAAATCAGTAGTTTTAATTTCTAATAAAAGTCAAAACAAAACAAATTTTACATACAAAACTCTATTTCAGGAACACACACACAACATGGAACAAGAGACCAAAGTAAATAATTATTGCAAAAATAATATTGATTTAAAGAAAAAGCAGTAGCGTCCCATTTTTTTCATGAAAAAAATCAATACAAATCTTGTTCGAACGCCACTGGTAATTTTTTTAAACTTATACAGCAAAACATGTAATGTAATTGTTAAAAGAACAGAAAACTTTTGTGAAAATGTCTGGAGTAGTAAGAAAGTTGTAATAAAAAAGGCATTTTTTTCTTAAAACCTTTTACCCCATATTACGGAAACAAAGCATTTTCTTCCATAATTTTATCTGAAAAATTATCTTGCATTCTATACAGTGTTAAAGAAAAGGTAATTTTCTAGAAACTGGCGGCAACCTGATTTTGACGAAATTTGGTATACGGGGATTTTAGGGCGCTGATCACGAATCTGAAAGAATTTTTTGGCGAAAACGTTTCGTTCGTGAGATATTTATCATCAGACTTAAAATTTAAACTAATCCTATTTTTACAATATGCCCCTTCTTTTTTGATTTAAAGCTAAAGTGACACACAATATTTGATTTTTAACCTTTTAAAACCCCGTTTTTTACGTATTTTACATTATTTTTGCATTAAATTGCATAGCTATTATACTTTAAATCATTTTAATCCCAGTGTGCCATGTAACCCTATGTGTATGTATGGTTGCCGCATTATCAGAGAAAAACCACGCAATTTAATGCAAAAATAATGTAAAAACGTAGAAAAACGGTGAAAATCAAATATTTTGTGACACTCTAGCTTTAAATCAAGAATTGTATGCAAAAAGAAGGGGAAATATAGTGAAAATGAGCTTAGTTCAAATTTGAACTTTGATGATGAATATCTCGAGAACGAAACATTTCCGCCAAAAAATCTTTCAGATTCGTGATCAGCGCCCCAAAAAACCCCCATATACCAAATTTCGTTAAAATCGGAGTTGCCGCAGGTTTCTAGAAAATTACCAAAGAAAAATATCAATTTAAAAATACCCCTGTAGTTTAAAAACTCATATACAGGATCAGCCAGTCAAATATGTAAACAGGCAATATGTGGAAGGAGACAGTCTAAGGCGAATACCGGCATGTAAACATTTCCGATTGGGTGATGTATAGTGCTTGTTTTGTTATTGCATTACTGGCCGATATACCTTTAAAAATAGCTAATACGATATTTAAATTAGATCAATCCTTATAACTCATACATAATTTTTTTAGGTGCCCTTGCTATTGGTGTCCCTGGTGAACTGAAAGGCTATTGGGAATTGTACAAAAATTTGGCACCTTGCCGTGGAAAGATCTAATACAGCCTTCCATAGACGTTTGCAACAAGGGATACATTATGACTAAACATCAATACAATGGTCTTTTAAATCGTAAACTAGAAGGAGATGATGTTAATTTAAAGTAATTAAACTGAAATTTTAAGTTTTAACAAATATTTGCGTTCTTTAAATGATCCTAAATCGTTGATATGTGACTAAAGTTAAATATTTTAAGAAAATAAATGAAAATAAATATAATTAATTTGGACTAAGCCACTTCAAATAATTTAGCAGGGTATAAGGTTGTCATTTATATTTTGCCACCTTCTTTTACTATAAGTAAGAGGGAAAGAAACGTCCCGTATTTTGTATTTTTTAATATATTATCTTTTGAGTATAAAAAAATAAACAAATCAACATCAAAAACTCAAGAAAAATTAAGGGTTAAACTTCTTTTAAATGAAGAACCCTGTATAATATATTACCATTAAGAAGGCCTTTTAAAAAGCTTTACAAATATACCACATTTGATATATCTATCTTATACGGTTTTCGAAATATGACCACTTAAGTCTAAAAAATATTAGATATAATTTCTATTATACCTACCTACCAGGGATGTTGCGAATATTCGCATCCGCATCCGCTTATGCGGAACATCCGCATCGATTTAGACATCCGTATCTGCATCCGCAACCGCATAATTTGATGCGAAGCTGATGCGGATAGCAGGTCACGACAAGAAAGGGGCGGGCCCGGCGAGTGGCACGTGTCGACCGCACGTGTTGATTAGCCAATCAAAAAAAAAAAAATTGTTTTGGACTTCGGTAAATTGGTGACGATGACGCGCGTCGCAATTGTTTGTAATACAAACATGGACTTGATATAACTGTCTTTTTTACCCTACCCACACTTAAGTTTTTGTACAGATCCGCATTTGCATCCGCGGATGTGAACCTCTTAAAATCCGTATCCGCATCCGCGGTTGTGAAAAAATCTGCATCCGCAACATTTCTGCTACCTACGGCATCGGCACTAAGGTGAGACTGTAGATGTAATGGAAATTATACTGTTACGGACATTAAAAATAAGTGTTTTTAGTTTATAGAATGGTATAAAGTTAGGACCTTTTAATTTAGTTGAATAATTTACCTTAGATTTTTCAATTTCTTCATAAGTTTCAAAGGTTTCCGAAAACGCTCGAATTATTCATTGAGAACTTTTATGCCATCCTGTACTCTGGAATTTTTGTGATATTTCTTCAAAATTCTAGATCATTCTTCACTCTTCCACCACACTATAAAAAGGCGGCGGAAACCTCTGATTTGATGAGTATTGATTCGACTTTTGTGGTGTAAACTTCGAGACATTGACAAGTAAAGATTTTGTCGTTATTGTAACCATAGTTACGTTTCATTGTTAATAAAGGTATAAAAACGAAGGCACGTGTTTTTATACGAGGTGATTCGGAACAATACCCAGATTTTATATATTTTCGAAACTATTAAAGATAGGTAAATCAGATATTTTTGTAAACCTTTTTTAAAAAACCTTTTAATGGTGACAATATACAGGGTGTTCCATTTAAAAAAAGTTTAACCTTTCATTTTTCTTAAGTTTTTGATGTTTATTTGTTTATTTTTTTATGCTAAAAAGACAATATATGACAAAGTATAAAACTTTTATACATAATGTTTTTTTTATATCCTTATTAGTTACAGTTAATAATGGGTGGCCAAATACAAATGAAAACCCTGTACATAGAATATCTATAAACTCTGGGATAGACCTTATACCTTAGGATAGGGCCGGGGCCGGGATAACCCATGCACTGAAGCCGCCCAACTTATATTGCGCCAAAAACTTTGGGTTGCATATAGGGGAATTTTTAAAATAATCATCCTTTTTTTATACAGGGTGTCCACAATATGTTCTTAATTTGATACATAATAGTTAGGCCCTCTTTAATTAAATGGTGTCCTTGTAAGACATTATCATTGTTTACTTCGCCAGGGGCGGACTAACCCTAACACATTAGTGCTCATATTTAATACACTCTGTATAATAAAGGAATGAAAACAGTATTTTTGGATAGCTTAAATTCCAAGCCAAAAAAGGTACTCTTGTTCGATGTGTATAAATTGAAGCGTTTTTGACATAAACATTTTTTTGGGTGGGGACATTTAAAAACATTAGGTTGGTCTGTTCCACTTAACACTAAAAACACTTATTAGAATAGATTGTCATGAAATACAAAATAGTAATTCAGCGTTGTGAAGGGCTCCATAATATTAGATATCTAGAGCAAAATGCATGGATTAGAGAGAGCCCATGTCGAACAGACATACAAATTTATTTAATAAAACCATATAAAGCAAAAAGTTGGTTTAAAGTATTTAAAAATACTATTTTTATGCCTTTATCATACAGGATATAAAAATATTTAGCACTATTTTGTTAAGGTTAGCCCGCCTCTGGCAAACAAAAGAAAGCTCCCCAGTGGCGCAGAGGAAAGAGCTTCGATCTTCAAAGCCAGAAGTCGCCGGTTCGATTCCCGGCGAGGGAGACATATTTAGGTATTAGTTATTTAAAAATATCGACCGTGGTGGCACTATCGCGTTGTCTAAAAGGTGTTCTAAAATGCATAACTGCATGTTTCAGTGCTTGGACAACGTTGACGGAACAGGGGGAATAATTGCTTAAACATCTAATAACCCGACATCCACAGTACTCTGGTATTTAGGCAAATGCCTTCGTGGGATGTCAAAAAGATAAAAGCGAGAACCCATTTAAGATTGCTCACATATTCTGGTACACCCTGTATAAACTTGTTCTCACTTACTTTAAATTGTTAAGTTTCTCCAATACAATAAATTATCATATTAACAATATCTTTTTTAGGGATTGGTTTAAAGACAAAAATAATGAATACAAAAAACCGGGATCGAAAATTTTTCCAAAAAACTTTGCACGACTCTCAGTCTTATAGCCATGAATGGTGCAGATGATCTTTATAATGGAACGTTGTCAAAAATGCTCCTAGAGGATCTTAAAGAAGCTGGTAGTATTATTACAGCAGAGGACTTTGAAAAATACGAGTAAGTACTTAAATCCATAATAAAAAAATCCGAGAAAAAATCATAATTTTATGTAGAAGGTTTTTGTCATCTTCAACCCCAAAAACATATTTAAAAATTCAACACTCTGTATAAGAAGCCTTCAGTGGTGGGCAGCGTGACTCTCCCCCTCTCCCTAAAATATGACTACCCTCCCTTGAAATATAATGTTATAGTTAAGACCATATTTATTTCATTCTAAAAGCGATGCCGCCAAGTACACAAAAATGATAAAGCAAATAAACCCTTTTGTGAACAATGATTTATTGCAGCAAAAAATATTCAACCCGACGACTACGCCACGCTTTACAGGTTTTATGTTACGCCAGAGACGAAATAAGAGAATGTTTTTTAAGTATATGATACGTGTTTTCGCAATATTTTTATTTATTTATCTAAAAATATGTAATCAGGTTCTGTCAAAGGCTTTCTGCTTTCAAAAAGGTTTGTTTACTTTATTATTTTTTGTGTACTTGGCGGCATCGCTTTCAGAATGAAATAAATATGATAATACGTTTAACGGCCCTAAGGTCTTTTTTTTTTTTGTTGTAAACGTGGCTAGGTTTTTTTTAGTTTTGTCTTTTTGTACCGTCCTATTTATTGAATTTTTTGTTTTAGTTTTGTCTTCTTGTACCGTCTTGTTAACTGAAAGTCTTTTTTGCTCCTCAATATTTTTTTTTATTTATGTACACAATACACCACAATTACTTGGCACCTCCTAAAAACTTCCGGCCCCTCCTTGGCCACCCCTATACCAAAAAGCTGCCATCGCCACTGGAAGCCTTTAAGGCTATACACTAGACTGAGCCAAAAAAAACAAACAATTTTTTTAACAGTATCGTAAAAATATTTTTCCTACGACCACTTGTGAAAATAGCAAATAGCACACTGTTTTCATTCATAAAAAATGCCTTATATCACACTACTGTTGCAAAGTACTTTACAGCACTAGTGTTGCAAAGTACTTTACAACACTGGTGTGATACATATATGATGTCATTCTAAAAACTGCTATTGGTTTTGCAAGTGACATATTTATTGTAGTGACAGTAAAAAAACTTTTTATTTACCCTAAACGGTAGAACCCAAATTAGCAAAAATTATCTTATTTTATGTTTATTAAAATTTACGAAAAAATAAAAACATAAACAAAAATAGACATAACCACAAAAAACAACTTTCACTGACTGGCACAGTGTTGTCAGGTAATTAGATCAAATTTAAAATCTCCCTTCTACCTTTGAGCACGTACTTCATAGAGGCAGCCTTGCCGCTTGACCGTTCGACCTAAAGCGCCAGAGAAAAAAAGCCTATAGATCAAATTCCTTCCTCTCTTTCTTCGTGTACTCAAACAACTAGTTTAATCTTTTTTTTTTAATCCCTAATTAAACCTAAGGCTAATACACACTTTATGAATCCACTTTCTTTTATCCTTTCATAAATAGAATCAGACCCTTCCGACGTTGCCAAATGCTTTCCATATTATGCATGGTAACTGACGTTTGGTAGTCGTTTTTCCTTACTTTAAGGACTTTAGGTTATGCATTTACAATTTTCATATTTTTTATATTTTTTCTTAAAAATATGAGGAAAAACTATTATTTTTACTTAATTTTACATGTGATGTTCAGTTTCATTAACTCGTTTTACCAATTTTACCCCACCCAGCACCCCTTTTCACTCCCCGGTCCCGTAAGTTTATTTACTGATATTTTTTAAAAACGGAATATTTTGGATATGCACCACTTACGTTTTATTTAGAAGAGTGTCTAAAATATGTAAGAATCGATAATTTTTAAAAAACCTTTATAATAGCAGAAAACCGTATTAAACTATTAGCGTTATTACCTAACAAAACCATACAATTTTTATTAAGTGAGGGCCTTTTTAAATTCCAAAATGATAAAAGTGATATAATGCTTCTAGGTAGGTGATTTTCGATGTAAAAATATTGTCAAAACAGTGTAATATGGTAGTGAGGAAAAGTATATATCACACTAGTGTTGCAAAGTAAATATCACCCTAGTGTTGCAAAGTTCTCAATTGTTTTTTATTTTTTCTGAACAGACAAACTTTAATTTATTTTTTTTTTTGGTGAATAATTTGTGGTCGTAGGAAAAATAGTGTACAGTACTCGTGTGAAAATGACTTTCTTACACTCGTGGGTTTGTCGCACTCGGCTAACGCCTCGTGCTACAATATTCCCACTCGTGTGAAATTAGTCATTTTCCACACTTGTAATGTAATATACTATTTCATGACGACGAAATAAAATATCCTGAAATTTTCAGCCCTTAATATTGATATTAGGAGGTGCATCAATTATATTATTGATTTTTCAACAATTGTTACAATTTTTTATACAAAATCTGAGTCAATCTTAAATCTTCGACCAATTCAAATTCTTAAAAAAATCAGAATCTAAGTCACAAAATTTAAAAAATTAATTCATATTCCTGAAGGAAATTAAATTCTCTACAAAAAGCTCTTTTAGTAAATCTCTGTAGAACGAGCCGTTTTCTTGTAATCGCGCCTTAAAATTTAATTAATTTTTAAATTTTGTGACTTAGATTCTGGATTTATTCAAGAATATGAATTGGTCGAAGGTTAAAAAGTGACTGATTCCGAGATTTTGTATAAAAATACAACAATTGTTGAAAAATCAATAATTTTAATAATTCATCTCCTAATAGTAATATTAAGGGCTACAAATTTACCGTTAGAAAAAAAATTGTTTGTTTATTTTTGACCCAGTCTAATATACACGTCGTACCACTTTTAAAACTTTCATGCGTATTTTTCGCCATGGAAAGAACACGATCTAAAACAACGATAAAGCGAGATTGACGCGTTAACCTATCGCGCAAGGTTCTAAGTCATGCGTTTCATGTCTACCTCTCAGTGTTCAACACATAGAAATTCAATTGACAGCATTGAGTTGGCACGATGTATATATTTACAGAATCAGTCGCCCTTTTGAATACGGCCATAGGAGTTAGAAACACCCTGTATAAGCGCCTTTTTACTTTATTTTAAAACTTTTAAACATTTTTAGAGCTGAATGGATGGATCCAGTCTCCTTTGAATTTGATAACAATGACATATTATATACTGCTCCACCTCCAGGATCTGGGGCTATCCTAAGTTTTATTCTAGGTATTTTAGATGGTTATAAATTTAATTAAAAAATAATCTGGTGCTGAAAGGTCGGGCGATCTTGCTGGCCAAGGAATGGTACCATTCTTAGAAATCAGTCTGTTTGGAAAGGATTGTCGCAAAATATCCATGCTTATTCTTGCCGTATGGCTTGTTGCGCCATCCTGTTGAAACCAGTAATGTCCAATTTCATTTTGAATTTGCGGTAAGAAGAATATCTGCAACATTTGAACATAGCGTGCGGCAGTAACTGTTACTGTCTGACCATTTTCCTCAAAAAATAAGGTCCGATTATCCTAGACGAGGAGATGGCGCACCATACAGTTACTTTGGGACAATGTAATGGACGCTGATGAATTTCGCGTGGATTCTCTTGAGCCCAGTAACGACAATTCTGTTTATTTACATCTCCGTTTAAATAAAAGTGGGCCTCATCGCAGTATAGAAGACTTAAATAGCACAGTACTAACTTATCACAGAATAATCGAGGCCTACAAGTATTCGTATGCTATGAGAACCGAGTTGGGCGATACAAACTTTGTTAATGTCACTGAAGTAAGCAACTTTTTGAGTAAATATTTGGAGAGATCTGTAGTTTAGACAAAATAATATAATTTATTGTACGCGCCATGGCGTCCCCCTAAACATTCTTGATTCCATTCAAAGAAGAGCTATTCGTCTCATTAATGATTTTTCACTTAAAGAAAGGCTTCCGTCTCTTGCCCATCGACGGGCTGTGGGGGATTTCTCGTTTTTTTATAGGTACTTCCATGCCTTCTGCTCTGAAGAACTGTCCAGTATAGTTCCTCCACTCACGGTTCCCAACAGAGAAACTCGTGATGCTGCGCGTATGCATCCCTATACGGTCCAACTGGACAGGCTCCGAACTTTCCACTTTGTTCGTTCTTTTATCCTTAGAGTTTCTAAAATGTGGAACCTGCTGCCCGCGGAGGTCTTTCCTTCCCACCCAAATCTTCAAGTATTAAAGTCCCGTATCAACAAACTCCCTCTTACCTTGCTTAAGACACTCAAGGTACGTTAGTATTTAGGCTTAGTGGTTTGTCCACAGATTTAAAAAAAAAGTCATTTGTGGGAAAATCTATTTAACTTCGCAAAAACAGAAGCAGTGTTCAAAAATTGTTTATTATCCTACAAATAAATAAATACATAGACACTTAAAAATGCTACTTATAAACTGAAATCTTTATAAAACAAAAGTTTTAAGTAATTCTAAAATAACCACAATTAGAGCAAATAGTCAAACATATAACTAAAAGAACTTCTTGAAAACACTACTTTCCGCACAATTGAGATTCGCGTCTGAAACAAATTGGAGTCCGACCCAGTATTACGGCCGGCACGAGCATGGCAAAAAACAATTCACAATATTTATAATAGTCTTACACTCCAAAAGTATCCCATCTCCTTTTAAATAGAACCAGTAGATAAAGACAGGCACTGATCGTTTACTTTTCCTTCTACTCGCGAAATCTCGTTAAACATAAATATAAAACTACAATAAAGCCCTTGGTAAAAGATATTAGTCCAGTCAAATACAGATAAAATGAAATGTTATTATAAAAATATGCTTTTCGGTTGTTTTATGACAGTAGGCAGTTTCTACGTGAAAAATATTTGTAATTAAATGAACTTTTATTAATTTCATAGTATATTTACGTAAAAACAGTTAAATTTATTTGTTTGTATGACAAAACCTAATACATCTGACTTTTCAAAAACAGAAACCAATGAAATATCGGTAGATTTAACAATACCTTATAGTCTTAACATAGTAAAATATGCATCCTCGAAATTTTAGTTGCTTAAAAACTTAACCTCACGAGAATATGCTGAAAATATCAGGAGTAAAATAATGGACAATACCACTTTTCAAGATCCGAAACACTATGGGGCAATTTACTACGATAAAGGAGACCATGGTACTGCCCACATCTCAATAATAGATCAAAATGGTGATGCTATTTCTGTGACTAGTTCAGTTAATCTTTTGTAAGTATGTGCGATAGAGCCATGGGTCAATCAACTAAACTATTTTTAGTCTAGTAAAAATGAATAAAAAATATTCCTACTTAACTTTTCATTACTTGACCAAATTTTACTTTAATTCACCTTACTTTACGTCACTTCACTTCACTTCACTTCACTTCACTTCACTTCACTTCACTTCACTTTACTTCACTTCACTTGATTCACTTTACTTTTGTTTGCGTGAAGTTATAAAGACTTAGTATTAAAAATATTGCAAACATTGATAATTTTTGTTGTGAAAATAAATACATTTAATTTTTTCTTTTGCAGCTTTGGCGCAGGTTTAACATCAAAACAAACAGGGATAATTTTCAACAGTGTAATGGATGATTTTTCCTTTCCATACTTCACTAACTATTTTGGACTACCAGGTTCTCCGCACAATGAAATGAAACCCGAAAAACGACCTCTGTCGTCAATGAGTCCCACAATTATAGTGGATAAAAATGGCGATGCTAAAATGGTTGTGGGAGCCGCTGGAGGAAGTGTTATAACTTCATCAGTGGCCTGGGTACGACTACATATCAATTTAATAATTATTTATCTATTTATAACAAATGTCGTATATTGCCAAAAAGTTACACAGCCACACAAATAAAAAAGTTCCAGCTCTGAAAGAAAGAGCATGGTTTCTTAATGTTTTTGGGGTCACTGAATCAAAATCTGAGCCATCAGTTTGGCCCCATCAGGTCATATCAAGATCAATTTAATGTCAATCACAGCTCTACAAAAAAATGAAGGTACAAAGAACTAGATACTAGATCATAGTATCCTTATGTTTTTTGGGTCGCTGAATCCGAATCTGTCGTCGGTTTGACCCCATAAGGTCTGCGTTAAGATCATTTAAAAGTTAAATCATTAAATTTTATTGAAAATAGACCACAATCGTGGTATCTTTATGTTTATTGAATCGCAGAATTTGAATCCGGGGTCAGTTTGACCCCATCAAGTCATGGTCAAGGTCATTTTAAGGTCAGCAATCCAAAAACCTTAAGATATCATGATTGCCCAGCAAACACTATTTGCCGGCAATGTACATTTTTCATATTGGCATTGATGGTAAAGCATTGGCAATTGGTGGCAATATTATGCCAACATCTTATACGCATTAAAAAGTCAACCCTAAATAAACACTTAATTGCCAATAAATTTTACATGCAGGCGAATTGCCAGCAAGCATACAAAAATGGCGGCATACCAATCCTGATTAAATAAAGCACGCGTTTTTGTTGCAGGAAAATAAATATTGGATTTTTGAAAGCAAACCTTCAACGCATATTCATACTTTTTACACCATATTATTAACATTGGTATTTAACTAACATTAAAGCAATTTTTTTGATCTGTTTTATTTATAAAGGCAGCTAAACATTGTTATTTTATGTTTTTTTACATAATTTAAAGGAAATGGCCTTTTCATAACATTTTATTGTTAAAAATCATGCAAATAAAAATTAGGTCAAACAAAATGTTTATTATATATTTTGGAGCGAATAAAAATAAAATGATGGTAAAATTAGCTACGTTAATTTCGACCAAAGGTGACCGCTTTGTGCATTTGTTTTCTACGTGGTTTTCTAGCTTTTTAGTTTCTTTTTAAAGAAAAAGTTTTTTAATAGACATAATTAAATGTATTCATTACCTAATAAGTGTGTGTTGTGTGATTAATTGGTAATGGCTAGTCGAGAAGGCAAGATATTCAAGTAGACTGTTAGGAGCTGTAAACATTTTGTTTAAAACTTTATTAAAAGTTTTAAAGACGTGTTAATAAATAATATTATATATATTTAATAGTTTTTTGACATACCGATAGATAGCGTAATGGACAATAAACTACTACGTTTCTGCAATATCTTCGCTTTTTATCATCTAAACCGTACCCATTAGACAAAAATAATCTGAGGGCGGGTGATCTCACTTAGCTTTGAAAGAAATATCTTCGGCTAGTGTAAAAATCTGCATCTCTAAGTTGGACAGTGTTCCGAGAGATGGTACTTTGCATTGCAAGGAAATTGCATGCAGTAAGGAGTTTTTTCCTATTTTAATTTTCAAATAAAATAGTCGCATTATTTTAGCTTTTAAAAAAATGTATATGCGACAATTTTCGTCAATAAGACGTCAGCTCGCTGCTTGGGAGTATCTGCACTTTAGTGTCTTTTTGTTATCTTTTTGCCAATAACTTATTAATGATGGATGCCATCATCTTAAACGCATTTTTTGCCAATAACTTATTAATGGCGGATGCCATCACTTTATCTGCAACACGTGGCCTAATAACGGCCAATTGCCCACTTTCGCGTCTTTTTGATACCTTTTTGCCAATGCCTTGCCATTAAAGAGTGTTGGCAATGCCAGTAAATTAAATGTACAACGCCGGCAAAAAATGTTATATGGGTGTAGTCTATTTTCGATAACTTCGATGATTTGACTTTGATATTACCTTGATCTCAATGTGATAAAGTCAATTTGACTAAAGATTTGGATTCAGCGACCACAAAAACATGAAGATACCAAGATTGTGGTCTGTTTTCTTAGAAATATTGATGATTTGACCTTGATATAATCTTGACCTCGACCTCATGGGGTCAAGAGGTCGATTTGACTTCGGATTCTAACAACATAAAGATACCACGATTGTGGTTTATTTCTGATAAACTTGAATGATTTGACCTTGAAATGAGCTTGGCCATAACCTGATGGAGTCAAATTGACCCCGGATTCGAATACAGTGACATTCAAAAACATAAAAATACCGATTTGTCGTCTATTTTTGATGCATTTTAATTTAGCGAGTCCAAATACATAAATTCAGCGACCCCAAAAACATAAAAAAACCATGGTCTTTCTTTCAGGGCAAGATTTTTTTTAAATTTATGTGGCTGTGTTATGAACAATTCGCATGTGATAAATGTGTTACTGTGTTAATATAAAATAAAGTTTAAATTACTTGAAACTTTACATCAACACCATTTATACATGTTAAACAAAAATCCTAGAAATAGTACAGGCTATTTTAACCATTTATTTTATTTTTTAATTTTAGACTATTATTAGATCATTTTGGTTTGGCGAAAACATTAAAGAAGCAGTCGATGCACCAAGAATACACCATCAGCTGTATCCAATGCAAGTTATGTATGAATATGGGGTTCTGCAAGTAGGTATTTTCATAAGGAAAAAGATTTTTTTCGGGAATAAATATTTAATTCTCAAATATGGTAATAAATAAAAGTACAGATTGATTAACAGAATTACCTTTTTTTTATTTTCAGCAAGTACTTGATGGACTTAAAGCTCTGGGACACAAAGTAAAAAGAAATTTGGTATCAGTTATTTGTGCTCTTAAACGAAAAAATGACGAAATCATTGCAAATGCTGACCATAGAAAAGGAGGTGATGTGTATGGACTAATGTAAAATTTAAAAAAGCTATTTATTTTATGATATTGTACTTTTCAAACCTAAACTAAGTCAATCTAGTAAACTTTATACAAATGTTTGATTTTATTAATTTTTCATTTTTATATTGAAAGACGTTAAAAAATGACAAGAACTAGGCCTGTGTTTATGATTATGAACGGACACTATGTGTGACTACACTAAATTTTATTTTGGATTTAGGGAACTGTAAATGCACCTTTGTTTTAACATTAAGTTTACACCTTTTTTTGTACACTGTTGTGTCTCAAAATTATTACATACCGGGTGTCAACAAGGCATAACTCCCAAAGATGTTAGGCATATCAAGATAAGACTTGGTATACCTAGGTAAATGGTATGAGAAGACGAGAGTTTTTTCAAATTTTTCACATCTCAGTAATTTCCGGTTTAACCGGAAATTGTTCCAATTTTAAATTTTTAAGAGAACATCCTGTATATTCTATTATTTTTAAATTCCTGAGACAATTTTAAATCAGAATGGGACATTTGTAAAAGTTTTTAAGTCTATAGAAGAAACAGTTTTAAAATGTAAATTTGGTGCTTTCTGATAAAAAAATCACAAAAAGCAATTTAAAGCAAATAAATCGGCATGCTCGTCTACGCGGCCTCTTTTGCTAACTTTCTTTTATGATATATGCCATTTGATGCAGCTGGCTATTGCACCATGAGATAGAAATTAAATTTTTTGGCCAAAATTCTAAAACTTACTAATCTTCAACTTAAAAATAGGTGCTCTTTACTGGAAAAATATTGAAAAAAATATTATGCATTATTACAGATGGTTTTTGAGACCCTAAAACTTAGTAAGTATATGTTATTATAAATTTACACCCCCTTCACATTATTATTTTTTATTGTACAAAATAAACTAAAATATCAGCTTGTTTGGTTAATTCAGTAGTTTTCTAATCAGTAATTGGATGATTACTATCTCATATGATATACAGGGTACGACAATAAGTATGAATTATTTTAAAGCAAATACCCTGTATATTATATCACCACCAAAAAGATCTTTTAAAATGCTTTAAAGAAATACAACTTTTTATGTGTTTATCTCGATTAGTTTCGGAAATATGACCATCCAAATCTGAAGAATAATTTTTAATTATCCTTAGAAGCGTAACAAAGTTACATCTCCCTAACTTTCTTTATTTTTTAACGTATAAAATAAATAAGAATACTGTTTTTTGGGTAGTTTCTGTAGAATCCATATCTTTCAACAGAATGCTTTTAATATATAAAGTGTAGGACAAAAAATATTTATTTTTAAATGGAAAACCTTGTAAATTATAAAAAAAATATATCTGTCCTTACACTCAGAAGTAGCAAAAAGTAGCAAGGCAATTGTTCGTACAGAAATTGATAAAGAAAATGGTAAAAAAATCTTTGACAAAAGTAGCGTGACTTCGCGAGACTTTGCATCGAAAACACAACAATAGCTCTTGTTATTTAAATTATTTTACTCTTTTTTAGTAAATTAGGCTAATAATAAACTTGGTAGATTAAATGTTGTATATTTATGCTTACATGGGTAAGAATAATATAAATTAATGCAAATTTTTTGCCAAATTTAAAACAATTTTCATTTAATACTTAATTATTATTATATATTATAATATTATAATTTTGTACACATATAGTTTGGAGTATCTACATACACAGCATGAGCCATTAAAATTTCAAAGTTGCTTTTTGGCCAAAATAATGGGTTTCTATCCCATAATGTATCGTCGCCTCGCTGTAAAAAATAGCGGCGCCTTGATATAAAATAGTCGGATTGCAGGCGGCCTTTTTTATGTTTTTTGTATTATTCTTAAAGAGTACCGAATTTGCGCTGTTAAAATGTTCTAACTATATTTAATTTTTGTAGAGCCATTTTTAATATTACATACAAACGGCCATGACTAGACGCAAATGAATCTAAATACACCAAGTAATATTAGAAAAATACAATTTCGATGACTAGTATGAAGGATAGGAATAAAACAAGTTGGCCAATTGACATTTTCGCGCCTTACTATTAGTTTTCAAATGGCAACAACCCTTTTTAGACAACCACTTTTTGAAAACAGGATTTATGGTTAAACCGGAAAGTGAGAAATATGCGATAACTTTCCTCTTCCAATACCATTAAGCTATACCAACGTCTCATTTTGATATGTCTTATATGTAGAATTGTCGGTTTGGGTGTTGGACTGGGCAAACGCGTCACTTTTTTGTCGGACAAGTTTACCACAATGTTTTAAAGGCAATTTTTAAACATTGTGCCGAAAATCGTAAAGGTTACAGTTACGAAACCCGCCCAATCCGATACTCAAAACATGTCCATGGGCCTTATGGTTTCGTGACTGTAACACTTACGATTTTTGGGAAAATGTGTGACGCGTTCTCCCGGTCCGACATCAGAAACATTTGACAATGACAGGATGAGTTAAAGCGCCGCTTCCATATATGGCGGTATGAATATTTGTGGTAGACTCGTCAAAAGGAACACCCTAAAAGGTTTTAATAGTGTTATTATCATAAAGTCAATTTTATTACCGGCCCAGGGACTAGTGTTGGAAAATACGGTGATTTTTCGGTAACCAGTGAAACGGTGACAGTGATTTCTAAATCACCGCGATTTTAAACAGTGATTTCGATCACTGCAGTGATTTGAATATACATAAATATTTAACTAAAAATGGAAATATAAAAACAGCTCGATGTCGGGCAACGAATACGAATTTATTATTTATGCAGCTCTTATCGGTCTTCATTGACACAATAGCAGCATAATATTTATTGATTTTATAAAAATAACTGTGTGACAACAACAAGCTTAATGTGATATATTGCAATATTATTATGTATAAATAATATCAAGTTTTAGGGTTTATTCATTACCTACTTTCAAAAATAAAAATACCCATTAATCAAACACCATTATAACATTTTTAACTTATATTCAATTACAAAAATATAAATATAAAATAAAGATCCTTTTTAAAGCAAAACGAAAGCGCATAATAAAAAATCAAAATTTTAAATTCTTTAATTAAATAATATAATTATTTATAAATTATTATTAAATAATAAAAAAATAAAACAAAATATAGCTTACTTTTTTCCCAATGAAAATGAAAAATTAACATTAAGAAAGATTAGTTTTTCAGCTTTGTTTGCACTTAATTTATTCTACGGTCGGTTAATTTAAACCCGGCTTTGGAAAATAGTGTTTCACATGGCCCTCCACGTCTAAACAATATAAATATCATATCAGCTTAAATCACTGTTTTCTTTCACATATTATATTTAAATAATAAATCATAGGTATATCATATTTTGATCGGCGCTATCAGCGATCATCCAATGCGTGTCGTGTCGATGCCGATTGCAGTATTTGCTTCGATCACTGATCACCGTATTTGCAAAAAGTAAATCACTGACAGCGCCAGTGATTTTCCATTCACCGGTTAAATATCGCGGTTATTGATATATCGCCTCACTAGTGTCGATGCCGATTGCAGTATTCGCTTCGATCACTGATCACCGTATTTGCAAAAAGTAAATCACTGGCAGCGCCAGTGATTTTCCAATCACCGGTGAAATATCGCGGTTATTGATATATCGCCCAACACTACCAGGGACTATAAATAAACAAGATTAGAAAAATATGCTTATATGAGTAGCTTTGCAATAATCAAAAAAAGACCTTCGTGGCCAGAAAAAAATATGCTATAATAAAATACACTCCTTGACAGAAAAACGGACAAACGAAATGTTATTCAAATTTAATCTTAAATTATTTATTGGTTTTGTGACCGATTTCGATGATGATAATATACCTAATATTTAAAAATGTTTTTATTTGTGATATAATATAAAGAGTGTTTAATTTAAGAAATCGTACTTTGTGTCACATCTTAACAGATAACAAAAATCTGAATACTGATTTGAAAAGTACGTAATAAACATAAACTGATCTTTTTATTTATTTAATACGTTAAAAATAAAAACGTTAAAAGAAGTGCAAATTACAACTTGACACTTGACACATGAATTTAATATGATATATTATATTGATATAAATAAAAAATAAAAAAATGTTAAGAAAATCGGATACACTAAATTTTTCTACAGGATGTTTAAAGATTTATTCAAAACGCTTCATTTGGTTCTTCGCTGTATACCACCTAATTTAATAAAAAATTTTAGAACCCCAGTATTAAATACCTAATATTTTTAATAAAAGGGGTCACAACTAGACCAAGAAAATCATATAGATATGGAATAAAAACTAAGAAGTAAGCTAAGATTGAATTTAAACATTTGGTTTGCCCAGTTCTTTTGTCCAGGTGTGAAGAATGCCATGTTTTGTTTAAATCCGCTGGATAAGAATTGCATAATAGTTTTGTAATTGAACTTTGATTAAAAAAAAACAAAACGGGTGGACCCCCAAATGAAATTTGGACACTTGTTTTTTATTTTCACATACACTTAAGATCTCCAGCATTCAACCGTTTTTTTATATAAAAATCGGTTAATTTGATCCCCTTAGCAATTGTTTTGAATTTTCGATTGAGTAAATTTTTACTTATTAATCAATTAAGATTATGAAACTTAAATCAGTTGTGATATAGAATAAAAGTTATATTGGGTTTTCCCCAAAATATACAGGGTGATTCAAAAATCGATCACGAAACTTAAGGGGGTGATTCTACTTGACAAAATAACGGTAGAGCTTCATATAATTTTTTTGAAATGTCATTCGTTTACGAGTTACAAGCCGTCAAAGTTCAATTTTTATTTTGATTTTTTCGCCATATTGCTATATTTATTATATATATATTTATCTTTCAAACCCTCTAGTTCGATATTTAGCAAACAAATCGAGCTTTGCAGATTCTATAAGTTTTAAGATAAAAGTACTTTTTTTTAAATACCGCCAGAGGACACTTTACCTAAAACTTAAAATTTATTTATATCATAACTTTTTATTTTGACAGATATCGCAAAGCTGGGTGCGCCATTTTATAGACAATCAAAAACTTAAAAATAAGATACTCTTTATTAAAGTCGATAAACCTCACCGTTTAGGCACCAATAATAGACATCAAAGTTTTCATCAATTTCAATCAAATTACCTACATACATACAGGGTGTCCAGTAACTCAACCGACAAACTTTACAGGGCGATTCTACTAAACTAAACTTTTTTTTTTAATTTTTAACACACCGTAGTTCAAAAACTAAGACGTTTAGGACATATGTTTATATGAAGTTTTTTTCTTATTTTCTGTTGTAGAATCGCCCGTAAGTTTATCGGTCGAGTTACTGGACACCCTGTATGTATGTAGGTAATTTGATTGAAATTGATAAAAACTTTGATGTCTATTGGTCTATATCAACTGGATTGGTTAAAAAATAAATGCAATATGGCGAAAAAACCAAAATAAAATTGAACTTTGATGGCTTGTAACACGAGAACGAATGATATTTTGAAAAAAAATGTATATGAAGCTCTAACCTTATTTTGTCAGTAGAATCACTCCTTAAGTTTCGTGATCGATTTTTGAATTACCCTGTATAATTTATTTTATAATGTATGTTTGATTAGTGCTTTAGATTGTTTAAATCATTGTTAATTTTATATTTGTAAAATAATAAAGAAATTAAAACATTTCTACGTGTATAAATACGATTACCCAGTTTAAAAGCATTTTTCGAAGACCAATTAAATTTACCAGAACAAATCAAATGTATTTTATTTAGATTCGTATGAGACCAGGTCGAATGGGCGCCAATGTATCAAAAATAATTCTCATGGATTTTTTTGCAGAATCATTCTTGGAATATAATGCTGATTACGAGGATTCATGATGCCAGCTCAAATTTTGGTCAATTTTTTTAAACCGATATTGTTTTAACAGTTAAGAAAAAAATTACATCAAATAAGATTTCATTTAGTTTTTTAACTAATTATCCACCGAAAACGACTTTTTCGAAAAATTAATATTTATTAAGTTATATTGATTTAAAAAATTCAAAATGAGCAATTAGGACCAACTTTACCATTTAAATAATGTATGAAAATATGAAAAATTTCACATGATGATTTTTTATGGAATCAACGAATTTATTTTTGTAACAATTATTTCGCATCGCGAAAATTTTTGATGGTTAAAAACAAGAAAATACATTTTGTTAAGAAATCAAAAACAATATCTAGAAATTCAAAATTGTCAAATCGCTTACTCTACAATTATTACAAAAGTTCGTTGATTCCATAAAAAATTCATCATGTGAAATTTTTCATATTTTTATACATAAATATTAATTTTTCGAAAAAATGTAAAGAGTCGTTTTTGGTGGAAAATTAGTCAAGGAATTAAATAAAATTTGAAAAAAATTCTTAATTTTTAAAACAATTGCGTTTTAAAAAAATCTGACTAAAATTCAAGCTGGCTGAACATGATTCTGCAACAAAATTCCATGAGAATAATTTTGATACATTGACGCCCATACGACCTGGTCTATGATATACGAAAATAGTTTTTTTTTATTAGAGAACCTTTGTTTTTTTTTGCAAATATTTTTCAAACAGTACAAAACTAAAATTGGGGTTTGTTGCTGATGCGATTGTTGTAATCTCTATAACTAGAGACCCAATCGTTTTCTGCTGCAGTTTTCAAGATTCACTGGGATTTTTGTTATTTTTTACACCTATGTTCAGTTAGTATTGATTAGTTTGCTTTGACCTGGGTCAGCAGAAACCAACATTTTCTAAAACCATCGTCTGATGACTGTCTAAGGCATAAATATTTTTTTTTTTTTATCTTTGGACAAACCACGAAGGCTAAAAGCCTAAATACTAACGTACCGTGGGTGTCTTAAGCGAGGTAAGAGGGAGTTTGTTGACACGGGACTTAAATACTTGAAGATTTGGGGGGAAGGAAAGACCTCCGCGGGCAGCAGGTTCCACAATCTAGAAACTCTAGGGATAAAAGAACGAACAAAGTGAGAAGTTCGGGGCCTGTCCAGTTGGACCGTATAGGGATGCATATGCGCGGAACCACGAGTTTCTCTGTTGGGAACCGTGAGTGGAGGAACTATACTGGTCAATTCTTCAGAGCAGAAGCCATGGAAGTACCTATAAAAAGCGATAAATCGCCCACAGCCCGACGATGGGCAAGAGAGGGAAGCCTTTCTGTAAGTGAAGGATCATTAATGAGACGAACGAATTGCTTAAATTGTTTTGGATCAGTTTAAGTAGTAGTTTAAAATTATAAAGCATTTTTTAAATATAAATAAATACAAGTGTATTATTTTAATAACAAGGTTGTTATAAACAATTTTCTGGTGTTTTATTAAGTTAATATTTAATGTTTCTAAGTCGAAGTGCATAGTTAATAAGTAAATAATAACACCTTTTTATTAGTAATGACTAGTTTGCAAACTTACTTGCAACACAAACAAAGAAACAATGATGCAAAATATTGTAAATGGTTGGGAATATCCTTAGGCGTGTTGAAAGGGGGCCGCAGCCCCTCCAAGATTCTTGGGGAAAATAGATAATTCTAACTGTCTGCCAATTGTAATTTTGAAAGTTTTTTTTTTTTGTAAATATTTGGAGAGTATATCTTTATGAATTGTTTCGCTTATTGCTGTCCTGGTGTTCTTTAAGACCAGTCTTTCCTGATCTA